>CM059791.1:676341-812636 GCA_030435695.1 Brachymystax lenok tsinlingensis | reverse complement strand
CCATGGCATCAGACCTCAGTAAGACTAGCTGTCTCCATGGCATCAGACCCTCATGCAAGACTAGCTGTTCTCTATGGCATCAGACCCCACAAGACTAGCTTAAGACCAGCTGTCTCCAAGTCATCAGACCTCATTAAGACTCAGTTGTCTCCATGGCATCAGACCCTGGCTAAGACTAGCTGCCCCATGGCACCAGACCCTATTAAGACTAGTTTTCCATGGCATCAGACCCAGTAAGACTAGCTTCATGGCATCAGACCCCAGGGCATTAAGACTAGCTGTCTCCATGGCATCAGACCCCAGTAAGACTAGCTGTCTCCATGGGCATCAGACCCTGGCCACACTAGCTGGCTCCATGGTATCAGACCGACTAAGACTAGCTGTCTCCATGGCATCAGAATTCCCATTAAGACTAGTTTCCATGGGCATCAGACCCCCATTAGACTAGCTGTCTCCATGGCATCAGTGACCCCATTAAGACTCAGCTGTCTCTCCCATGGCATCAGACCCCAGTAAAACTAGCTGTCTCCATGGCATTAGACCCTGTAGTAAAAACTTGCTGCCCTCATGGCATCCACCCCATTAGGATGAAGGTTCCATGGCATCAGACCCCAGTAAATCTAGCTGTCTCCATGCGGCATCAGACCCCATTAAGACTAGCTGTCTCCCATGGGCATCAGACCCTCATTAAGACTAGCTGTCTCCATGGCATCAGACCCCATTAAGGAACTAGCTGTCTCCATGGCATCAGACCCCATTAAGACTAGCTGTCTCCAGCTGGCATCAGACCCCATTAAGACTAGCTCTCTCCATTGGCATCAGACCTCATTAAAACTAGCTGTCTCCATGGCATCAGACCCGCATTAAGACTAGCTGTCCTCCATTGGCATCAGACCCCATTAGGACTAGCTGTCTCAAAATGGCATCAGACTCCAATTAAGACTAGCTGTCTCCATCTGTCTCCATGGGCATCAGACCCCACAAGACTAAAGGCCATCTCCATGCATCAGACCCCAGCAAGACTAGCTTTCTCCATGGCATCAGACCCAGTAAGATCTTGGGGCTGGTTCTGGCTAAGATCAGACCCCAGTAAGACTAGCTGTCTCCATGGCATCAGACCCCATTAAGACTAGCTGTCTCCATGGCATCAGACCCCAGTAAGACTAGGCTGGGTCTCCATGGCATCAGACCCCCAGTAAGACTAGCTGTCTCCATGGCATCAGACCCCCAGTAAGACTAGTTGTCTCCATGGCATGAGACCCCATTAAAGACTAGCTGTCTCGCATGGGCATCAGACCCCATTAAGACTAGCTGTCTCCATGGCATCAGACCTCAGTAAGACTAGCTGTCTCCATGGCATCAGACCCCATTAAGACTAGCTGGCATCTCCATGGCATCCAGACCCCCATTAAGACTAGCTGTCTCCCATGGCATCAGACCCCATTAAGACTAGCTGTCTCCCATGGCATCAGACTCCTCATTAAGACTAGCTGTCTCCATGGGCATCAGACCCCATTACAGACTAGCTGTCTCCATGGCATCAGACCCCATTACAGACTAGCTGTCTCCATGGCATCAGACTCCCCATTACCAGGACGGCTGCCCCCATGGCATCTGACTCATTAGACGAGCTGTCTCCCATGGCATCAGACCCCATTAAGACTCAGCTGTCTACTATGGCATCAGACCCCATTATGACTAGCTGTCTCCATCTGTCTCCATAGCATCAGACCCCATTAAAACTAGCTGTCTCCAAGTGGCACAGACCTACAAGAGCCAGCTGTCTCCATGGCATCAGACCCCAGTAAAATTCTGCTGTCTCCATGGCATTAGACCTCAGCAAACTGCTGTCCCCATGGCATCAGACCCCAGTAAATCAGGCTGTCTCCATGGCATCAGACCCAGTAAATCTAGCTGTCTCCATGGCATCACTGACCCAGTAAAATCTAGCTGTCTCCATGGCATCAGACCCCATTAAATCTAGCTGTCTCCATGGCATCAGACCCCATTAAGACTAGCTGTCTCCATGGCATCAGACCCCATTAAGACCAGCTGTCTCCATGGCATCAGACCCCAGTAAAACTAGCTGTCTCCATGGCATCAGACCCCATTAAGACTAGCTGTCTCCATGGCATCAGACCCCAGTAAGACTAGCTGTCTCCATGGCATCAGACCCCATTGGGACTAGCTGTCTCCATGGTATCAGACCGCATTAAGACTAGCTGTCTCCATGGCATCAGACCCCATTAAGACTAGCTGTCTCCATGGTATCAGACCTCATTAGACTAGCTGTCTCCATGGCATCAGACCCCATTAAGACTAGCTCTCTCCTTGGCATCAGACCCCAGTAAGACTAGCTTTCTCCATGGCATCAGACCCCATTAAGACTAGCTGTCTCCATGGCATCAGACCCCAGTAAGACTAGCTGTCTCCATTGCTTCAGACCCCAGTAAGACTAGCTGTCTCCATTGCATCAGACCCCATTAAGACTAGCTGTCTCCATGGCATCAGACCCCATTAAGACTAGCTGTCTCCATGGCATCAGACCCCAGTAAGACTAGCTGTCTCCATGGCATCCGACCCCATTAAGACGAGCTGTCTCCATGGCATCAGACCCCATTAAGACTAGCTGTCTCCATGTTATCAGACTCCCAGTAAGACTAGCTGTCTCCATGGCATCAGACCCCATTAAGACTAGCTGTCTCCATGGCATCAGACCCCCATTAAGACTAGCTGTCTCCATGGCATCAGACCCCATTAGACTAGCTGTCTCCATGGCATCAGACCCCATTAAGACTAGCTGTCTCCATGGCATCAGACCCCATTAGACTAGCTGTCTCCATGGCATCAGACCCCATTAGGGACTAGCTGTCTAAATGGCATCAGACCCAATTATGACTAGCTGTCTCCATTTGTCTCCATGGCATCAGACCCCATTAAGACTAGCTATCTCCATGGCATCAGACCCCAGTAAGACTAGCTTTCTCCATGGCATCAGACCCCAGTAAGACTAGCTGTCTCCATGGCATCAGACCCCAGTAAATCTAGCTGTCTCCATGGCATCAGACCGCATTAAATCTAGCTGTCTCCATGGCATCAGACCCCATTAAGACTAGCTGTCTCCATGGCATCAGACCCCATTAAGACTAGCTGTCTCCCATGGCATCAGACCCCAGTAAAACTAGCTGTCTCCATGGCATCAGACCCCATTAAGACTAGCTGTCTCCATGGCATCAGACCCCATTAAGACTAGCTGTCTCCATGGCATCAGACCTCATTAAGACTAGCTGTCTCCATGGCATCAGACCTCATTAAGACTAGCTGTCTCCATGGCATCAGACCCCATTAAGACTAGCTGTCTCCATGGCATCAGACCCCATTAAGACTAGCTGTCTCCATGGCATCAGACCGCATTAAGACTAGCTGTCTCCATGGCATCAGACCCCATTAAGACTAGCTCTCTCCATGGCATCAGACCCCAGTAAGACTAGCTGTCTCCATGGCATCAGACCCCATTAAGACTAGCTGTCTCCATGGCATCAGACCCCATTAAGACTAGCTGTCTCCATGGCATCAGACCCCAGTAAGACTAGCTGTCTCCATGGCATCAGACCTCATTAAGACTAGCTGTCTCCATGGCATCAGACCCCATTAAGACTAGCTGTCTCCATGGCATCAGACCCATTAAGACTAGCTGTCTCCATGGCATCAGACCCCATTAAGACTAGCTGTCTCCATGGCATCAGACCCCATTAAGACTGGCTGCCCTGGGCATCAGACCCCACAAGACCAGCCCTCTGGCTAGCATCAGACCTCACAGGACTCAGCTGTCTCCATGGCATCAGACCCCATTAAGACTAGCTGTCTCCATGGCATCAGACCCCATTAAGACTAGTTGCTCTCCATGGCATCAGACCCCAGTAAGACTAGCTCTCTCCATGGCATCAGACCCCATGGCACTAGCTGTCTCCATGGCATCAGACCCCAGTAAGACTAGCTGTCTCCATTGCATCAGACCCCAGTAAGACTAGCTGTCTCCATTGCATCAGACCCCATTAGGACTAGCTGTCTCCATGGCATCAGACCCCATTAAGACTAGCTGTCTCCATGGCATCAGACCCCATTAAGACTAGCTGTCTCCATGGCATCAGACCCCATTAAGACTAGCTGTCTCCATGGCATCAGACCTCATTAAGACTAGCTGTCTCCATGGCATCAGACCCCATTAAGACTAGCTGTCTCCATGGCATCAGACCCCAGTAAGACTAGCTGTCTCCATGGCATCAGACCCCATTAAGACTAGCTGTCTCCATGGCATCAGACCCCATTAAGACTAGCTGTCTCCATGGCATCAGACCCCATTAAGACTAGCTGTCTCCATGGCATCAGACCCCATTAAGACTAGCTGTCTCCATGGCATCAGACCCCATTAAGACTAGCTGTCTCCATGGCATCAGACCCCATTAAGACTAGCTGTCTCCATGGCATCAGACCCCATTAAGACTAGCTGTCTCCATGGCATCATCAGACCCCATTAGACTAGCTGTCTCCATTCTCCAGCATTAAGACTAGCTGTCTCCATGGCATCAGAACCCCATTAAGACTAGCTATCTCCATGGCATCAGACCCAGGACCAAGACTAGCTTTCTCCATGGCATCAGACCCCATTAAGACTAGCTGTCTCCATGGCATCAGACCCCAGTAAGACTAGCTGTCTCCATTGGCTCATCAGACCCCATATCAGACCAAGCTGTCTCCATGGCATCAGACCCCATTAAGACTAGCTGGGTCTCCATGGCATCAGACCCCAGTAAGACTAGCTGTCTCCATGGCATCAGACCCCATTAAGACTAGCTGTCTCCATGGCATCAGACCCCATTAAGACTAGCTGTCTCCATGGCATCAGACCCAGTAAGACTAGCTGTCTCCATGGCATCAGACCCCATTAAGACTAGCTGTCTCCATGGCATCAGACCCCATTAAGACTAGCTGTCTCCATGGCATCAGACCCCAGTAAGACTAGCTGTCTCCATGGCATCAGACCCCAGTAAGACTAGCTGTCTCCATGGCATCAGACCCCATTAAGACTAGCTGTCTCCATGGCATCAGACCCCATTAAGACTAGCTGTCTCCATGGCATCAGACCCCAGTAAGACTAGCTGTCTCCATGGCATCAGACCCCATTAGACTAAGCTGTCTCCATGGCATCAGACCCCATTAAGACTAGCTGTCTCCATGGCATCAGACCCCGTGGGAATAGCTGTCTCCATGGTATCAGAACCGCATTAAGACTAGCTGTCTCCATGGGCATCAGGCAGTATCAGACTCTCATGGCATCAAGGCCCCATGTAGGACTAGCTGTCTCCATGGCATTAGACCCATTAAGACTTGCTGTCTCCATGGCATCAGACCCCAGTAGATCTAGCTGTCTCCATGGCATCAGACCCCATTAAGACTAGCTGTCTCCATGGCATCAGACCCCATTAAGACTAGCTGTCTCCATGGCATCAGACCCCATTAAGACTAGCTGTCTCCATGGCATCAGACCCCATTAAGACTAGCTGTCTCCATGGCATCAGCAACCCCATTAAGACTAGCTGTCTCCATGGCATCAGACCCCATTAAGACTAGCTGTCTCCATGGCATCAGACCCCATTAAGACTAGCTGTCTCCATTGGCATCAGACCCCATTAAGACTAGCTGTCTCCATGGCATCAGACCCCAGTAAGACTAGCTGTCTCCATGGCATCAGACCCCATTAAGACTAGCTGTCTCCATGGCATCAGACCCCAGTAAGACTAGCTGTCTCCATGGCATCAGACCCCATTAAGACTAGCTGTCTCCATGGCATCAGACCCCAGTAAGACTAGCTGTCTCCATGGCATCAGACCCCAGTAAGACTAGCTGTCTCCATGGCATCAGACCCCAGTAAAACTAGCTGTCTCCATGGCATCAGACCCCATTAAGACTAGCTGTCTCCATGGCATCAGACCCCATTAAGACTAGCTGTCTCCATGGCATCAGACCCCATTAGGACTAGCTGTCTCCATGGCATCAGACCCCATTAAGACTAGCTGTCTCCATGGCATCAGACCCCCATTAAGACCAGAGCTGTCTCCATGGCATCAGACCCCATTAAGACTAGCTGTCTCCATGGCATCAGACCCCATTAAGACTAGCTGTCTCCATGGCATCAGACCCCATTAAGACTAGCTGTCTCCATTGGCATCAGACCCCATTAAGACTAGCTGTCTCCATGGCATCAGACCCCATTAAGACTAGCTGTCTCCATGGCATCAGACCCCATTAAGACTAGCTGTCTCCATGGCATCAGACCCCAGTAAGACTAGCTGTCTCCATGGCATCAGACCCCATTAAGACTAGCTGTCTCCATGGCATCAGACCCCATTAAGACTAGCTGTCTCCATGGCATCAGACCCCAGTAAGACTAGCTGTCTCCATGGCATCAGACCCCATTAGGACTAGCTGTCTCCATGGCATCAGACCCCATTAAGACTAGCTGTCTCCATGGCATCAGACCCCATTAAGACTAGCTGTCTCCATGGCATCAGACCCCATTAAGACTAGCTGTCTCCATGGCATCAGACCCCATTAAGACTAGCTGTCTCCATGGCATCAGACCCCATTAAGACTAGCTGTCTCCATGGCATCAGACCCCATTAAGACTAGCTGTCTCCCATGGCATCCAGACCCCATTAAGACTAGCTGTCTCCATGGCATCAGACCCCATTAAGACTAGCTGTCTCCATGGCATCAGACCCCATTAAGACCAGCTGTCTCCATGGCATCAGACCGCACATTCACAAGACTAGCTGTCTCCATGGCATCAGACCCCATTAAGACTAGCTGTCTCCATGGCATCAGACCCCATTAAGACTAGCTGTCTCCATGGCATCAGACCCCATTAAGACTAGCTGTCTCCATGGCATCAGACCCCATTAAGACTAGCTGTCTCCATGGCATCAGACCCCAGTAAATCTAGCTGTCTCCATGGCATCAGACCCCATTAAGACTAGCTGTCTCCATGGCATCAGACCCCATTAAGACTAGCTGTCTCCATGGCATCAGACCCCATTAAGACTAGCTGTCTCCATGGCATCAGACCCCAGTAAGACTAGCTGTCTCCATGGCATCAGACCCCATTAAGACTAGCTGTCTCCATGGCATCAGACCCCATTAAGACTAGCTGTCTCCATGGCATCAGACCCCATTAGACTAGCTGTCTCCATGGCATCAGACCCCATTAAGACTAGCTGTCTCCATGGCATCAGACCCCATTAAGACTCAGCTGTCTCCATGGCATCAGACCCCAGTAAGACTAGCTGTCTCCATGGCATCAGACCCCATTAAGACTAGCTGTCTCCATGGCATCAGACCCCAGTAAGACTAGCTGTCTCCATTAGATCTCAGCTGTCTCAGTTTGATGGCATCAGACCCCATTAAGACTAGCTGTCTCCATGGCATCAGACCCCATTAAGACTAGCTGTCTCCATGGCATCAGACCCCAGTAAGACTAGCTGTCTCCATGGCATCAGACCCCAGTAAGACTAGCTGCCCCCATGGCATCAGACCCCATTAAGACTAGCTGTCTCCATGGCATCAGACCCCATTAAGACTAGCTGTCTCCATGTTATCAGACCCCATTAAGACTAGCTGTCTCCATGGCATCAGACCCTATTAGGGACACTCTCAGCTGTCTCCATGGCATCAGACCCCCATTAAGGGACTAGCTGTCTCCATGGCATCAGACCCCCATTAAGACTAGCTGTCTCCATGGCATCAGACCCCATTAAGACTAGCTGTCTCCATGGCATCAGACCCCATTAAGACTAGCTGTCTCCAATGGCATCAGACCCCATTAAGACTAGCTGTCTCCATGGCATCAGACCCCATTAAGACTAGCTGTCTCCATGGCATCAGACCCCATTAAGACTAGCTGTCTCCATGGCATCAGACCCCAGTAAGACTAGCTGTCTCCATGGCATCAGACCCCAGTAAGACTAGCTGTCTCCATGGCATCAGACCCCATTAAGACTAGCTGTCTCCATGGCATCAGACCCCATTAAGACTAGCTGTCTCCATGGCATCAGACCCCATTAAGACTAGCTGTCTCCATGGCATCAGACCCCATTAAGACTAGCTGTCTCCATGGCATCAGACCCCATTAAGACTAGCTGTCTCCATGGCATCAGACCCCATTAAGACTAGCTGTCTCCATGGCATCAGACCCCATTAAAACTAGCTGTCTCCATGGCATCAGACCCCATTAAGACTAGCTGTCTCCATGGCATCAGACCCCATTAAGACTAGCTCTCTCCATGGCATCAGACCCCGTACAGACTAGCGTTCCATGGCATCCCCCTGGGACCTGGCTGTCTCCATGGTACTGCATTCCCAGTAAAACGCTGTCAAGAGACCCCAGTAGCTGTCTCCATGGCATCAGGCTAGCTGTCTCCATAAGATCATAGCTGTCATGGCATCAGACCCCATTAAGACTAGCTGTCTCCATGGCATCAGACCCCATTAAGACTAGCTGTCTCCATTGGCATCAGACCCCATTAAGACTAGCTGTCTCCATGGCATCAGACCCTCAGTAAAACTAGCTGTCTCCATGGCATCAGACCCCAGTAAGACTAGCTGTCTCCATGGCATCAGACCCCATTAAGACTAGCTGTCTCCATGGCATCAGACCCCATTAGGGACTAGCTGTCTCCATGGCATCAGACCCCATTAAGACTAGCTGTCTCCATGGCATCAGACCCCAGTAAGACTAGCTGTCTCCATGGCATCAGACCCCATTAAGACTAGCTGTCTCCATGGCATCAGACCCATTAAGACTAGCTGTCTCCATGGCATCAGACCCCATTAAGACTAGCTGTCTCCATGGCATCAGACCCCATTAAGACTAGCTGTCTCCATGGCATCAGACCCCCATTAAGACTAGCTGTCTCCATGGCATCAGACCCCATTAAGACTAGCTGTCTCCATGGCATCAGACCCCATTAAGACTAGCTGTCTCCATGGCATCAGACCCCATTAAGGACTAGCTGTCTCCATGGCATCAGACCCCAGTAAGACTAGCTGTCTCCATGGCATCAGACCCCATTAAGACTAGCTGTCTCCATGGCATCAGACCCCATTAAGACTAGCTGTCTCCATGGCATCAGACCCCAGTAAGACTAGCTGTGTCATTCTCCATGGCATCAGACCCCATTAAGATACTAGCTGTCTCCATGGCATCAGACCCCAGTAAGACTAGCTTTCTCCATGGCATCAGACCCCAGTAAGACTAGCTGTCTCCATGGCATCAGACCCCAGTAAGACTAGCTGTCTCCATGGCATCAGACCCCCATTAAGACTAGCTGTCTCCATGGCATCAGACCCCATTAAGACTAGCTGTCTCCATGGCATCAGACCCCATTAAGACTAGCTGTCTCCATGGCATCAGACCCCATTAAGACTAGCTGTCTCCATGGCATCAGACCCCCATTAAGACTAGCTGTCTCCATGGCATCAGACCCCATTAAGACTAGCTGTCTCCATGGCATCAGACCCCAGTAAGACTAGCTGTCTCCATGGCATCAGACCCCATTAGGACTAGCTGTCTCCATGGCATCAGACCCCCATTAAGACTAGCTGTCTCCATGGCATCAGACCCCAAGACTAGCTGTCTCCATGGCATCAGACCCAGTAAACTAGCTGTCTCCATGGCATCAGACCCCATTAAGACTAGCTGTCTCCATGGCATCAGACCCCAGTAAGACTAGCTGTCTCCCATGGCATCAGACCCCAGTAAGACTAGCTGTCTCCATGGCATCAGACCCCATTAAGACTAGCTGTCTCCATGGCATCAGACCCCATTAAGACTAGCTGTCTCCATGGCATCAGACCCCATTAAGACTAGCTGTCTCCATGGCATCAGACCCCAGTAAGACTAGCTGTCTCCATGGCATCAGACCCCATTAGGACGAGCTGTCTCCATGGCATCAGACCCCATTAAGACTAGCTGTCTCCATGGCATCAGACCCCATTAAGACTAGCTGTCTCCATGGCATCAAACCCCATTAAGACTAGCTGTCTCCATGGCATCAGACCCCATTAGGACTAGCTGTCTCCATGGCATCAGACCCCATTAAGACTAGCTGTCTCCATGGCATCAGACCCCATTAAGACTAGCTGTCTCCATGGCATCAGACCCCATTAAGGACTAGCTGTCTCCATGGCATCAGACCCCATTAAGACTAGCTGTCTCCATGGCATCAGACCCCATTAAGACTAGCTGTCTCCATGGCATCAAACCCCATTAAGACTAGCTCTCTCCATGGCATCAGACCCCATTAGGACTAGCTGTCTCCATGGCATCAGACCATTAAGACTAGCTGTCTCCATGGCATCAGACCCCATTAAGACTAGCTCTCTCCATGGCATCAGACCCCATTAGGACTAGCTGTCTCCATGGCATCAGACCCCAGTAAAACTAGCTGTCTCCATGGCATTAGACCCCAGTAAAACTAGCTGTCTCCATGGCATCAGACCCCAGTAAATCTAGCTGTCTCCATGGCATCAGACCCCAGTAAATCTAGCTGTCTCCATGGCATCAGACCCCATTAAATCTAGCTGTCTCCATGGCATCAGACCCCATTAAGACTAGCTGTCTCCATGGCATCAGACCCCATTAAGACTAGCTGTCTCCATGGCATCAGACCCCAGTAAAACTAGCTTTCTCCATGGCATCAGACCCCAGTAAATCTAGCTGTCTACATGGCATCAGACCCAGTAAATCTAGCTGTCTCCATCAGCTAATGGGGATCAAATGAATCAAATGAAAGTGTAATATCTTCAAGGCTTCAGCACATTAAATCCTATTGGTAGATACAGACATTGTAGGTGGATGCTCATACTACCCAATATTGTATAACCCATTTAAGACCCCACACCTGTAATGTCTGTCAATACAGTCTACTGTGCATCTGCAGATATAGTGGACATGGTATTACAGTTACTACAGGACAGAAAACACCCTTTATTGTGGCATGGCCATAAACAAGGACTTTGGACTAAACATTTGTACAGAGGAAGAGGTTTTTATTGCCCCTCTGGGGGGGGTGAGAGAGAGAGAGAGTCTCTCTCTTAGTGTTGTGTTTCACCATCTAAATGTGAGGCAGAGATCAGCCATAATGTCTGAAATGAGAAGAGTAACTCATTCAAAACCTACTACTGATTTTAGTGTTTACACCAGGACTCCCCAATATGCTTCCCACCGTCTAAATTCGGCCTGCGGGTGATTTTATTTGGCCCCCTAAATGTAATTAAAGACTGTCAAATCACCAAGAAATTCCCAAGTATTCCCACACATAAAAAGAGAGGAATATGTGATTGTATCCCAATGTAATCAAGGTTTGAAATGATTCTGTTATTGTCCAATACTATATCTGTTTGGGATTCTTGAGGTCAATTTGCAGTGTACAAATGATTTATAACTGTGTTCCGGCCCCCGACCATCTGCTCAAGGTAAACTGGCCCACGGCTGAATTTAGTTGACGGTCCCTGGCTTACAGTGTAAGCACTAACGCAACTGTGTACTCATGTGCAGCAGTACATTTACCTTCATTTCAATGTGGCAAAACATAGTAACAACACCCAGAACAATGTCATGCGAGGACAACTTTGTTCATGGGTTGAACCTACACTGAATCACTGGAATCTTCTTAGTGTGTGATTAATACTTAGTCTCTCTCCCTACCCAACCCTAACCCTAACCCCAACCCCAACCCCAACCCTAACCCTTGTCCAGAGTCAAAAGCCTGCCACTTCAAAGAAGGCTCTGGGTGAATGCTTGGCACCTACCTGCGTTATTACTCGACCCCATCCATGAAAAGTGTAAGAAGTTCCACTGGACTGGCTGTGTGGGGAACGGGAACAGGTTCATCGACCATCAGGCCTGCAACGCCACCTGTGCTGGGATTCATGGTGAATAGCATGACATGACATAAGATGGCATAGCATGACATAAGATGGCATAACATGACATAAGATTGCATAATGTGACATAACACATAAAATAACATTGCATAACTAATGAATCGTGAAATATCCTAATTTAGAGGTTCTACGGATATTCTTGTAGTTTTCAATGCCACATGACACTGAAAACTAACAACACATGAATGTAATGTTGAATAATTAACTGATACTATATTTATAATAATCTGATATAATAATCTGATGTTTTGTCATCAGATGATGGTACTGAGGAGGAGGAGGATGAGCCTGATACCCCTATTGGTGAGTAGAGATATAGGTCTATATACTCCTATTGGTGAGTAGAGATATAGGTCTATATAGTCCTATTGGTGAGTAGAGATATAGGTCTATATACTCCTATTGGTAGAGTAGAGATATAGGTCTATATAGTCCTATTGGTGGAGTAGAGATATAGGTCTATATAGTCCTATTGGTGGGTAGAGATATAGGTCTATATACTCCCTATTGGTAGGTAGAGATATAGGTCTATATACTCCTATTGGTAGAGTAGAGATATAGGTCTATATAGTCCTATTGGTGGGTAGAGATATAGGTCTATATACTAGTATTGATGGAGTAGAGATATAGGTCTATATACTAGTATTGGTGGGTAGAGATACTGGTCTATATACTAGTATTGATGGGTAGAGATATAGGTCTATATACTAGTATTGATGGGTAGAGATACTGGTCTATATACTAGTATTGATGGGTAGAGATATAGGTCTATATACTAGTATTGATGGGTAGAGATATAGGTCTATATACTAGTATTGGTGGGTAGAGATACTGGTCTATATACTAGTATTGATGGGTAGAGATATAGGTCTATATACTAGTATTGATGGGTAGAGATATAGGTCTATATACTAGTATTGATGGGTAGAGATATAGGTCTATATACTAGTATTGATGGGTAGAGATACTGGTCTATATACTAGTATTGATGGGTAGAGATATAGGTCTATATACTAGTATTGGTGGGTAGAGATACTGGTCTATATACTAGTATTGGTGGATAACATCTCATTCCAAAATCATGGGCATTTATATGGAGTTGGTCCCCCATTTGCTGCTATAACAGCCTCCACTCTTCTGGGAAGGCTTTCCGCTAGATGTTGGAACATTACTGCTATAACAGCCTCCACTCTTCTGGGAAGGCTTTCCACTAGATGTTGGAACATTGCTGCTATAACAGCCTCCACTCTTCTGGGAAGGCTTTCCACTAGATGTTGGAACATTACTGCTATAACAGCCTCCCACTCTTCTGGGAAGGCTTTCCACTAGATGTTGGAACATTGCTGCTATAACAGCCTCCACTCTTCTGGGAAGGCTTTCCACTAGATGTTGGAACATTGCTGCTATAACAGCCTCCACTCTTCTGGGAAGGCTTTCCACTAGATGTTGGAACATTGCTGCTATAACAGCCTCCACTCTTCTGGGAAGGCTTTCCGCTAGATGTTGGAACATTGCTGCTATAACAGCCTCCACTCTTCTGGGAAGGCTTTCCACTAGATGTTGGAACATTACTGCTATAACAGCCTCCACTCTTCTGGGAAGGCTTACCACTAGATGTTGGAACATTGCTGCTATAACAGCCTCCACTCTTCTGGGAAGGCTTTCCACTAGATGTTGGAACACAGCCACAAGAGCATTAGTGAGGTCGGGCACTGATGTTGGGCGATTAGGCCTGGCTGCAGTCGGCATTCCAATTCATTCCAAAGGTGTTCGATGGGGTTGAAGTCAGGGCTCTGTGCAGGACAGTCAAGTTCTTCCACACCAATCTCAACAAACCATTTCTGTATGGACCTGCGCCTTGTGCACAGGGGCATTGTCATACTGAAACAGGAAAGAGCCTTCCCCAAACTGTTACCAAAAAGAAGCACAGAACCATCTAGAATGTCATTGTATGCTGTAGCTGTTAAGATTTCCCTTCATTGGAACTAAGAGGCCTAGCCGAACCCTGAAAAACAGCCCCAGACCATTATTCCTCCTCCACCAAACTTTACAGTTGGCACTATGCATTCGGCAGGTAGCATTCTCCTGGCATCCGCCGAACTCCAGATTTGTCCGTCAGACTGACAGAAGGTGAAACGTGATTCATCATTCCAGAGAACGTGTTTCCACTGCTCCAGAGTCCAATGCTTTACACCACTCCAGCTGACGCTTGGCATTGAGCAGGGTGATGTTAGGCTTGTGTGCGGCTGCTCGGCCATGGAAACCCATTTCATGAAGCTCCTGACTAGTTATTGTGCTGATGCTGCTTCCAGAGGCAGTTTGGAACTCAGTAGTGAGTGTTGCAACCGAGGACAGACGATTTATACATGCTTCAGCGGTCCCGTTCTGTGAGCTTGTGTGGCCTACCACTTCACGGCTGAGCCGTTGTTGCTCCTATACGTTTCCACATCACAATAACAGCACTTACAGTTGACCGGGGCAGCTCTAGCTGGGCAGAAATTTGACAAAGTGACTTGTTGGAAAGGTGGCATCCTATGACGGTGCCACGTTGAAAGACACTGAGCTATTGTGATAAAGTACAGTACACTCTTCATCATTGTCTGGTGATACAGTACAGTACAGTTCACTGTTCATTCTCTGTTGATACAGTACAGTACACTGTTCCAAATCCACTAATTTGAAGGGGTGTCCACATACTTTTGTATATATGGTGTCACGTCTTCATTCAATAGCAACAACAAAACGTTATTCTGCTTCCTGCAGCCCTGATTCTGGGAGTGGTGTTGGGGATCACGGGAGCAATAATTATTGGAGTCGTTATTTTCCTGGTGGTACAGAGCAAGTAAGTACACTGTTCATCATTCTCTGGTGATACAGTACACTGTTCATCATTCTCTGGTGATACAGTACACTGTTCATCATTCTCTGGTGATACAGTACACTGTTCATCATTCTCTGGTGATACAGTACACTGTTCATCATTCTCTGGTGATACAGTACACTGTTCATCATTCTCTGGTGATACAGTACACTGTTCATCATTCTCTTTAATTAATAAGAGAAGAAAAGTTTCATAATGATACAGAATAATTTTTTGTTGTAATTTGGCCTAATTATGCTACAAATAACTACCTGCCCTTTTATATCAAATATCAGTAAGAATCACAAAAGGGCACCAAAGACAGTGAAAGAAGCCAAGAAGGAGACACCACTGCAACAGGAGCCAATGGAGATGGCATAGAGAAGAGAACACAGGAATGAATGGAAACACCATAGAAATGAGAATGACTAGAACGCATGATCCCATTCAAGTCCACACCATGCCAGTCATTGTATTTCTAGGGGAAACGCCAGGCAGGGCCCTCACCTGAATGGCCCCTCTCAGGTTGATTTAATAGAGGAATGTACATCTACAACTAACAACCCTACAATGTAATGTCATGTTTCCATCATTTGTTGTTATCAGATTATTAACACATCCTTGTTTGTGGGTTGGAGGAGTGGACAATGAGAGAGTCATATGGTATCTGCCTTCTCCTTCTCTAATGCAGGACAGGCTATTTTCCTCATGGTTATGTTTAAAATGAATCACCATTGTCTTACAACATGTACAAGGCTTTCTGCACTCTCCTCTTTTACAATATGACTTTTGTGTTTATTTCAGGTATATTTGGTAACTACTCACATCATCTCCACGGGGCACTATTCTTTATTAGTTAGATTACAGCATCGTGTGCTTTTATTGACTTCCTCAGTGTGCAACAGGATTCTTCCGATATTCTGATAGTTCTTCATGTGTGTTTTATTTTATGTGCTACATTCTGTTTTATGTTTGGTCTGAAATCAACATTCAGATAGGTTTTGTTCCAACTACTGTATGTAACATTTTTTGTAAGGCATGATGTGAGAATGAACCAATAAACTGTTTAAAAATATATATATATATATATATTATAGCACTGAGATGATATCCTCCTCCAACAGGGTTTACCCACAGGAATAGAATGAATAGAACGGACGCAGGAATAGAATGAATAGAACGGACGCAGAAATAGAACTAATAGAACGGACGCAGAAATAGAACGAATAGAACGGCCGCAGAAATAGAACGAATAGAACGGCCGCAGAAATAGAACGAATAGAACGGCCGCAGAAATAGAACGAATAGAACGGCCGCAGAAATAGAAGCGAATAAACGGCCGCAGAAATAGAAACGAATAGAGCGACGCAGAAATAGAATGAATAGAACAGACGTAGAAATAGAATGAATAGAACAGGCGTCCCCATTCAAGTAAATTGTACCATTATGGGTGGACTGGCAGCCATTTTGAGTGTACCCATAGGAGCAAAGAAAGAAGTCAAGGCAGGAAGTAAATAAAAGCAGGGAGTCAATCTGTGCTGTGAAGTTCCTGTTGTAGTTGTGGAAACATACATTTTGAAGGATACAAATTCAAATGTGTTACAAAAATAAATAAATAAACACAAAAACAAAAGATGGGCAAAACTTAAAGGGGAATGGAAATCAAATCAAATCAAATCAATTTTATTTGTCACATACACATGGTTAGCAGATGTTAATGCAAGTGTAGTGAAATGCTTGTGCTTCTAGTTCTGGAGTAGGGACTTCAACTAGCTCTGGCTGCCATCTAGTGGAAAGGAATGGTAACTGCACTGGACAGCTAGTTGGCAGAGTAGGGACTTCAACTAGCTTTGGCTGCCACCTAGTGGAAAGGAATGGTAACTACACTGGGCAGCTAGTTGGCAGAGTAGTGACTTCAACTAGCTTTGGCTGCCACCTAGTGGAAAGGAATGGTAACTGCACTGGGCAGCTAGTTGGCAGAGTAGGGACTTCAACTAGCTTTGGCTGCCATCTAGTGGAAAGGAATGGTAACTACACTGGGCAGCTAGTTGGCAGAGTAGGGACTTCAACTAGCTCTGGCTGCCATCTAGTGGAAAGGAATGGTAACTGCACTGGACAGCTAGTTGGCAGAGTAGGGACTTCAACTAGCTTTGGCTGCCATCTAGTGGAAAGGAATGGTAACTACACTGGGCAGCTAGTTGGCAGAGTAGTGACTTCAACTAGCTCTGGCTGCCATCTAGTGGAAAGGAATGGTAACTACACTGGGCAGCTAGTTGGCAGAGTAGGGACTTCAACTAGCTCTGGCTGCCACCTAGTGGAAAGGAATGGTAACTACACTGGGTAGCTAGTTGGCAGAGTAGGGACTTCAACTAGCTCTGGCTGCCATCTAGTGGAAAGGAATGGTAACTACACTGGGCAGCTAGTTGGCAGAGTAGGGACTTCAACTAGCTCTGGCTGCCACCTAGTGGAAAGGAATGGTAACTACACTGGGCAGCTAGATGGCAGAGTAGGGACTTCAACTAGCTCTGGCTGCCACCTAGTGGAAAGGAATGGTAACTACACTGGGCAGCTAGTTGGCAGAGTAGGGACTTCAACTAGCTCTGGCTGCCATCTAGTGGAAAGGAATGGTAACTACACTGGGCAGCTAGTTGGCAGAGTAGGGACTTCAACTAGCTCTGGCTGCCATCTAGTGGAAAGGAATGGTAACTACACTGGGCAGCTAGTTGGCAGAGTAGGGACTTCAACTAGCTTTGGCTGCCATCTAGTGGAAAGGAATGGTAACTACACTGGGCAGCTAGTTGGCAGAGTAGGGACTTCAACTAGCTCTGGCTGCCACCTAGTGGAAAGGAATGGTAACTACACTGGGCAGCTAGTTGGCAGAGTAGGGACTTCAACTAGCTCTGGCTGCCACCTAGTGGAAAGGAATGGTAACTACACTGGGCAGCTAGTTGGCAGAGTAGGGACTTCCAACTAGCTCTGGCTGCCACCTAGTGGAAAGGAATGGTAACTACACTGGGCAGCTAGTTGGCAGAGTAGGGACTTCAACTAGCTCTGGCTGCCACCTAGTGGAAAGGAATGAGTAACTACACTGGGCAGCTAGTTGGCAGAGTAGGGACTTCAACTAGCTCTGGCTGCCATCTGAGTGGAAAGGAATGAGTAACTACACTGGGCAGCTAGTTGGCAGAGTAGGGACTTCAACTAGCTTTGGCTGCCATCTAGTGGAAAGGAATGGTAACTACACTGGGCAGCTAGTTGGCAGAGTAGGGACTTCAACTAGCTTTGGCTGCCACCTAGTGGAAAGGAATGGTAACTACACTGGGCAGCTAGTTGGCAGAGTAGTGACTTCAACTAGCTTTGGCTGCCACCTAGTGGAAAGGAATGGTAACTACACTGGGCAGCTAGTTGGCAGAGTCAAAGTAGACTTTAATAATATATGCCATTTAGCAGACGCCTTCATCCAAAGCGTGCATAACTATTCACCCCCCTAACCCTAACCCTAACCCTAACTCTAACTATTCACCTCCCCAAAGTCAGTACTTTGTAGAGCCACCTTTTGCAGCAATTACAGCTGCAAGTCTCTTGGGGTATGTCTCTATAAGCTTGACACATCTAGCCACTGGGATTTTTGCCAGGAGATCAGTCTCCTCGGGGAGGATCAGGTGGGAAGCAGAATCCAGGATGGTGTAAGCGCCAAAGGAGGCCCAATGGCCTGGCAAATCACAACGTGCGTCTCCAGATACGATTAGTGGACTGTCACCAATTGTAGCCAGAATGGGCCTCCGTGGTCCACATGTAGTCAACCTCTGGCACAATGTAGAGGCGCTGTTGGTTTGTGATCTGTCACAACAACATGGACACCAGACTAAGGAGGTGACATGTTTCCACAAATATGGAGTGGTAGCCGCCAGTGAAGAAGGCAGCTGATGGCACCAACAGATTCCCTAACCCTAACCCTAATTTTAATTTTAACCCCTTTTAACCCTAACCCCAATTTAACCCTTTCTAATTTTAATTTTAATTTTAATTTTAATTTTTTACTTTAATTTTTAATTTTAATTTTTACTTTTAATTTTAATTTTAATTTTAATTTTAATTTTTTACTTTTAATTTTAGTTTTAATTTTTTAATTTTAATTTTAATTTTAATTTTAATTTTAATTTTAATTTTTTTAATTTTAATTTTTAATTTTAATTTTAAACCTAATTTTAATTTTAATTTTAATTTTAATTTTAATTTTAATTTTAATTTTTAATTTTAATTTCTAATTTTAATTTTAATTTTAATTTTAATTTTTAATTTTAATTATAATTCCTAATTTTAATTAGAATTTTTAATTTTAATTTTAATTTAATTTTTAATTTTAATTTTAATTTTAATTATAATTTTAATTTTAATTTTAATTATAATTTTAATTTTAATTTTTAATTTTTAATTTTAATTTTAATTTTTAATTTTTTAAACCCCTAATTTTTAATTTCCTAATTTTTTAATTTAACCCTAATAACCCTAACCCCAATTTTAACCTCTAACCCCTAACCTAACCCTCTAACCCTCTAACCCCAACCCTAACCCTAACCCCTCTAACCCTAACCCCAACCCTAACCCCCAAAACCCCTAACCCTCTAACCCCTAACCCTCTAACCCCTAACCCCTAACCCTAACCCTAACCCCTAACCCTAACCCCAACCCCTAACCCCTCTAACCCCTAACCCCTAACCCTAACCCTCTAACCCTAACCCTCTAACCCCTAACCCTCTAACCCTAACCCCTAACCCTAACCCTCTAACCCCTAACCCCTCTAACCCCTAACCCCAACCCCCTCTAACCCCTAACCCTCTAACCCCTAACCCCTAACCTTCTTTTCAGGGATGAACTGATGAGACCTGCTCGACATCCTGGCTCATGGCAGACATTGAACAACTCCTTCAGCTTGCTATCAAAGACTATGTATTGTGGATCTTGTACACACTCTTCAATAGTATATCTTGGCTCGCACTGATGATTGTGATTCTGAGGTCTCAGGTTCATGCAGAGAGTTGTGGTCTTCACTGATCTGACTCTCTGTCAGCTCCATCTGTGGCGTATAGGGGCAGGACTCGGTTGTATACTGATGGTCGTGTCAGCTCCATCTGTGGCGTATAGGGGCAGGACTCGGTTGTATACTGATGGTCGTGTCAGCTCCATCTGTGGCGTATAGGGGCAGGACTCGGTTGTGAGCGCAGTCTAGCTGGCCCCGAGCTCTTTAGTGATGGTCCCGGTGGACCTCTTCTCCACCGCAGCACAAGAACACTCTGGCACCCAGGGGTCAGTTTACAACCTGGCCAAGATAAAGCAAAGCAGTGTGACAAAAACAACACAGAGTTACACATGGAGTAAACGAACATACAGTCAATAACACAATATAAAGTCTATATACCGTGTGTGCAAATGTAGTAAGGAGGTAAGGCAATAAATAGGCCGTAGTGGCGAAGTAATTACAATTTAGCAATTAAACACTGGAGTGATAGATGTGCAGATGAGCGTGTGCAAGTAGAGATACTGGTGTGCAGAAGAACAGAAAAAAAAACAAAAAAAACAAAATATGGGGATGAGGTAGTTGGTTGGGCTATTTACAGATGGGCTGTGTACAGCTGCAGCGATCGGTACGCTGCTCAGATAGCTGATGCTTGATGCTTGGTATAAAACAATTAAGGCATCTATTAGGCTATAGACCTCCTCTGGCCTTATTGCTAAAGTATATTTCCTTCTTTATCAAATAAATCTAGCACAAATATAATATTTCTTTCAAACTACTTAGGGAAGAACAAATACCTGTTTTTAATCTCAATATCTTTGTTGTTCCACAGAAGTGCCTTGTGCGTGGAGAAGTTGTGGACCTAACATAGTTTCCAGGCTAAAAGGGCTTGTTCATGACATTTGGACAGTTTGATGGGTAATTTTGCTGGAGAATAGTTGCACTTCCACAAAAATTGATCAACACCCAATTTTAGAAATAAATGACAGGGAATGAAGTCCCATATAGATTCAGAGCTAAACATACATATTTTTATCCAGTTTAATTTAAAGGTATTGTTGATATCAATGAAATCTAGTACTTCAAGCCACCATCCGTTCTTTGGTTTGATATTACAGACTTGTGTTGTTTATTTGTCCATATAAAATCAGGAAGGTTTTGTTGATATCCTTGACGGTCAGCTACAAATAAGGAAAGAGCAAGGTCGACAAAACGTGACAGACCCTCTGCTTTGGACAATAAAACCCTTCCAATAAACAGGGAGGTCACGCTGAGAGAAAGTGAGATGTTGACGGACAACACGGGTTAACCAATAACTCTGATAGAAAGTGAGATGTTGACGGACAATACGGTTAACCAATAACTCTGAGAGAAAGTGAGATGTTGACGGACAACACGGGTTAACCAATAACTCTGAGAGAAAGCGAGATGTTGACGGACAACACGGGTTAACCAATAACTCTGAGAGAAAGCGAGATGTTGACAGACAAAATACGGGTTAACCAATAACGCTGAGAGAAAGTGAGATGTTGACGGACAATACGGGTTAACCAATAACTCTGAGAGAAAGTGAGATGTTGACGGACAATACGGGTTAACCAATAACTCTGAGAGAAAGCGAGATGTTGATGGACAATACGGTTAACCAATAACTCTGAGAGAAAGTGAGATGTTGACGGACAACATGGGTTAACCAATAACTCTGAGAGAAAGTGAGATGTTGACGGACAACATGGGTTAACCAATAACTCTGAGAGAAAGTGAGATGTTGACGGACAATACGGTTAACCAATAACTCTGAGAGAAATTGAGATGTTGACGGACAACACGGGTTAACCAATAACTCTGAGAGAAAGCGAGATGTTGACGGACAACACGGGTTAACCAATAACTCTGAGATAAAGCGAGATGTTGACGGACAACACGGGTTAACCAATAACTCTGAGAGAAAGCGAGATGTTGACAGACAAAATACGGGTTAACCAATAACGCTGAGAGAAAGTGAGATGTTGACAGACAATACGGGTTAACCAATAACTCTGAGAGAAAGTGAGATGTTGACGGACAATACGGGTTAACCAATAACTCTGAGAGAAAGCGAGATGTTGAGGGACAACACGGGTTAACCAATAACTCTGAGAGAAAGTGAGATTTTGACGGACAGCACGGGTTAACCAATAACTCTGAGGGAAAGTGAGATGTTGACGGACAACACGGGTTAACCAATAACTCTGAGAGAAAGTGAGATGTTGACGGACAATACGGTTAACCAATAACTCTGAGATAAAGCGAGATGTTGACGGACAATACGGGTTAACCAATAACTCTGAGAGAAAGTGAGATGTTGACGGACAATACGGGTTAACCAATAACTCTGAGAGAAAGCGAGATGTTGATGGACAATACGGTTAACCAATAACTCTGAGAGAAAGTGAGATGTTGACGGACAACATGGGTTAACCAATAACTCTGAGAGAAAGTGAGATGTTGACGGACAACATGGGTTAACCAATAACTCTGAGAGAAAGTGAGATGTTGACGGACAATACGGTTAACCAATAACTCTGAGAGAAATTGAGATGTTGACGGACAACACGGGTTAACCAATAACTCTGATAGAAAGAGATGTTGACGGACAACTGGTTAACCAATAACTCTGAGATAAAGCGAGATGTTGACGGACAACACGGGTTAACCAATAACTCTGAGAGAAAGCGAGATGTTGACAGACAAAATACGGGTTAACCAATAACTCTGAGAGAAAGTGAGATGTTGACAGACAATACGGGTTAACCAATAACTCTGAGAGAAAGTGAGATGTTGGCGGACAATACGGGTTAACCAATAACTCTGAGAAAGCGAGATGTTGACGGACAACACGGGTTAACCAATAACTCTGAGAGAAAGAGAGATGTTGGCGGACAACACGGGTTAACCAATAACTCTGAGGAAAGTGAGATGTTGACGGACAACACGGGTTAACCAATAACTCTGAGAGAGAAAGTGAGATGTTGGCGGACAACACGGGTTAACCAATAACTCTGATAGAAATTGAGATGTTGGCGGACAACACGGGTTAACCAATAACTCTGAGAGAAAGTGAGATGTTGACGGACAACACGGGTTAACCAATAACTCTGAGAGAAAGTGAGATGTTGACGGACAGCACGGGTTAACCAATAACTCTGAGAGAAAGAGAGATGTTGACGGACAACACGGGTTAACCAATAACTCTGAGAGAAAGCGAGATGTTGACGGACAACACGGGTTAAACAATAACTCTGATAGAAATTGAGATGTTGACGGACAACACGGGTTAACCAATAACTCTGATAGAAATTGAGATGTTGACGGACAACACGGGTTAACCAATAACTCTGATAGAAAGAGAGATGTTGACGGACAGCACGGGTTAACCAATAACTCTGAGAGAAAGAGAGATGTTGACGGACAACACGGGTTAACCAATAACTCTGAGAGAAAGCGAGATGTTGACGGACAACACGGGTTAAACAATAACTCTGATAGAAATTGAGATGTTGACGGACAACACGGGTTAACCAATAACTCTGATAGAAATTGAGATGTTGACGGACAACACGGGTTAACCAATAACTCTGATAGAAATTGAGATGTTGACGGACAACACGGGTTAACCAATAACTCTGAGAGAAAGAGAGATGTTGACGGACAACACGGGTTAACCAATAACTCTGAGGGAAAGTGAGATGTTGACGGACAACACGGGTTAACCAATAACTCTGAGAGAAAGTGAGATGTTGACGGACAACACGGGTTAACCAATAACTCTGATAGAAATTGAGATGTTGACGGACAACACGGGTTAACCAATAACTCTGAGAGAAAGTGAGATGTTGACGGACAACACGGGTTAACCAATAACTCTGAGAGAAAGTGAGATGTTGACGGACAGCACGGGTTAACCAATAACTCTGAGAGAAAGAGAGATGTTGACGGACAACACGGGTTAACCAATAACTCTGAGAGAAAGCGAGATGTTGACGGACAACACGGGTTAAACAATAACTCTGATAGAAATTGAGATGTTGACGGACAACACGGGTTAACCAATAACTCTGATAGAAATTGAGATGTTGACGGACAACACGGGTTAACCAATAACTCTGATAGAAGAGATGTTGACGGACAGCACGGGTTAACCAATAACTCTGAGAGAAAGAGAGATGTTGACGGACAACACGGGTTAACCAATAACTCTGAGAGAAAGCGAGATGTTGACGGACAACACGGGTTAAACAATAACTCTGATAGAAATTGAGATGTTGATGGACAACACGGGTTAACCAATAACTCTGATAGAAATTGAGATGTTGACGGACAACACGGGTTAACCAATAACTCTGATAGAAATTGAGATGTTGACGGACAACACGGGTTAACCAATAACTCTGATAGAAATTGAGATGTTGACGGACAACACGGGTTAACCAATAACTCTGATAGAAATTGAGATGTTGACAGACAACACGGGTTAACCAATAACTCTGAGAGAAAGTGAGATGTTGACGGACAACACGGGTTAACCAATAACTCTGAGAGAAAGAGAGATGTTGACGGACAACACGGGTTAACCAATAACTCTGAGAGAAAGTGAGATGTTGACGGACAACACGGGTTAACCAATAACTCTGAGAGAAAGAGAGATGTTGACGGACAACACGGGTTAACCAATAACTCTGATAGAAAGAGAGATGTTGACGGACAACACGGGTTAACCAATAACTCTGATAGAAAGAGAGATGTTGACGGACAACACGGGTTAACCAATAACTAACAACCCCGAGTTGTTTCATCTCCCTACGTCATATCCTCCCAGTTCTCTGAACCGTTTTTGGAGGCAGCGTTTCGTTGGGAGACGTTTACTCTTTATCTGTTCGTTTTGTTTTTTTGGGGGGGGAAATGTTTATTTTGAACGCGGCTCCCATCGAAAGGGTCTCAACCTGAGACAAAGGAACCACAGCCATGTGTAATGTGGTGTTTTGTCGACGTTATCCAGCCAATGAAGGAACAATGTTACCGCGACACAACAGCTAATGAGCTAGCCTTTCTCCTCAGCCGCTGACGGCGCTACCAGTTGGAGACGCTAGTTTAACCACCCGGTCTACTTGGATGCGCCGAGGCTGTGATGGAGTGCCCTCATTTAAACTCCAATGTTTGCGTTGCCATCGTGTCCTCGGGCTTCCCCCATGGTGCCCCATCCTCCTGGTGTTGCAGCGGTGAGTTAGGGGACGTTTCATTCGGATCGCTAACATCACAGCCACATTAGTTAGCTGGCTAGCCACCTGATGGCTACTTGTCTGGGCTGAACTTGGTTTTGTTCTTCCCCTGGCTGTTATGTTGATTTGGGAAGTTTCTTGCCCCGCACACCGCTATGCAACGCACCTTCATTGATGAAGAATATTCAGATATTTCTAGAATGAAACCAACTTGATGGTGACTCAGCTATTTCCATGGCGTGTGAATGTGCTACCCCCTATTCACTGACGCTTATTGACGATAGAAGATACTACGGTCAGAAGATACTACAGTCAGAAGATAGAAGATACTACGGTCAGCAGATACTACAGTCAGAAGATAGAAGATACTACCGTCAGCAGATACTACAGTCAGAAGATACTACAGTCAGAAGATAGAAGATACTACCGTCAGCAGATACTACGGTCAGAAGATACTACAGTCAGAAGATAGAAGATACTACGGTCAGCAGATACTACAGTCAGAAGATACTACAGTCAGAAGATAGAAGATACTACCGTCAGCAGATACTACAGTCAGAAGATAGAAGATACTACGGTCAGAAGATACTACCGTCAGAAGATACTACGGTCAGCAGATACTACAGTCAGAAGATAGAAGATACTACGGTCAGAAGATACTATCTTCTGACTGTAGTATCTTCTGACTGTAGTATCTTCTGACCGTAGTATCTGCTGACCGTAGTATCTGCTGACCGTAGTATCTGCTGACCGTAGTATCTGCTGACCGTAGTATCTGCTGACCGTAGTATCTGCTGACCGTAGTATCTTCTATCTTCTGACTGTAGTATCTGCTGACTGTAGTATCTGCTGACTGTAGTATCTGCTGACTGTAGTATCTGCTGACTGTAGTATCTGACTGTAGTATCTGCTGACTGTAGTATCTGCTGACTGTAGTATCTGCTGACTGTAGTATCTGCTGACTGTAGTATCTGCTGACTGTAGTATCTGCTGACTGTAGTATCTGCTGACTGTAGTATCTGCTGACCGTAGTATCTGCTGACCGTAGTATCTTCTATCTTCTGACCGTAGTATCTGCTGACCGTAGTATCTTCTGACCGTAGTATCTTCTGACCGTAATATCTTCTGACCGTAATATCTTCTGACGGTAGTATCTTCTGACGGTAGTATCTTCTGACGGTAGTATCTTCTATCTTCTGACCGTAGTATCTTCTGACCGTAGTATCTTCTGACCGTAGTATCTTCTATCTTCTGACGGTAGTATCTTCTATCTTCTGACGGTAGTATCTTCTGACGGTAGTATCTTCTATCTTCTGACTGTAGTATCTTCTGACGGTAGTATCTTCTATCTTCTGACGGTAGTATCTTCTGACGGTAGTATCTTCTATCTTCTGACGGTAGTATCTTCTGACGGTAGTATCTTCTGACGGTAGTATCTTCTGACGGTAGTATCTTCTGACGGTAGTATCTTCTATCTTCTGACTGTAGTATCTTCTGACCGTAGTATCTTCTATCTTCTGACTGTAGTATCTTCTGACTGTAGTATCTTCTGACGGTAGTATCTTCTGACGGTAGTATCTTCTATCTTCTGACGGTAGTATCTTCTGTCGGTAGTATCTTCTGACGGTAGTATCTTCTATCTTCTGACTGTAGTATCTTCTGACGGTAGTATCTTCTATCTTCTGACTGTAGTATCTTCTGACGGTAGTATCTTCTATCTTCTGACGGTATTATCTTCTGACGGTAGTATCTTCTGACGGTAGTATCTTCTATCTGCTGACCGTAGTATCTGCTGACCGTAGTATCTTCTATCTTCTGACCGTAGTATCTGCTGACCGTAGTATCTTCTGACCGTAGTATCTTCTGACCGTAATATCTTCTGACCGTAATATCTTCTGACGGTAGTATCTTCTGACGGTAGTATCTTCTGACGGTAGTATCTTCTATCTTCTGACCGTAGTATCTTCTGACCGTAGTATCTTCTGACCGTAGTATCTTCTATCTTCTGACGGTAGTATCTTCTATCTTCTGACGGTAGTATCTTCTGACGGTAGTATCTTCTATCTTCTGACTGTAGTATCTTCTGACGGTAGTATCTTCTATCTTCTGACGGTAGTATCTTCTGACGGTAGTATCTTCTATCTTCTGACGGTAGTATCTTCTGACGGTAGTATCTTCTGACGGTAGTATCTTCTGACGGTAGTATCTTCTGACGGTAGTATCTTCTATCTTCTGACTGTAGTATCTTCTGACCGTAGTATCTTCTATCTTCTGACTGTAGTATCTTCTGACTGTAGTATCTTCTGACGGTAGTATCTTCTGACGGTAGTATCTTCTATCTTCTGACGGTAGTATCTTCTGACGGTAGTATCTTCTGACGGTAGTATCTTCTATCTTCTGACTGTAGTATCTTCTGACGGTAGTATCTTCTATCTTCTGACTGTAGTATCTTCTGACGGTAGTATCTTCTATCTTCTGACGGTATTATCTTCTGACGGTAGTATCTTCTGACGGTAGTATCTTCTATCTTCTGACTGTAGTATCTTCTGACGGTAGTATCTTCTATCTTCTGACTGTAGTATCTTCTATCTTCTGACTGTAGTATCTTCTGACGGTAGTATCTTCTATCTTCTGACTGTAGTATCTTCTATCTTCTGACTGTAGTATCTTCTGACGGTAGTATCTTCTATCTTCTGACGGTAGTATCTTCTGACTGTAGTATCTTCTATCTTCTGACGGTAGTATCTTCTGACGGTAGTATCTTCTATCTTCTGACGGTAGTATCTTCTGACGGTAGTATCTTCTATCTTCTGACGGTAGTATCTCCTGACGGTAGTATCTCCTGACCGGGAGAGTTGCGTTAAGAGCCCCGACACTAGTCTTAACATTAACACTCATTGCTTGCGGGACGTTCCATATATTTTTAAAAACCTATTTTTCAAATCGTTGAATGTTTAAATTACGACACGTTGTTAGGGTTGGTGTTCCCACACGGACATATCGCAATATGTTGTATTGTTTTATTGCAACAGTAATAACAATATTACACACCAATACAGGGACATTCCTGTGAATACAATGACAAAAATGAAATAACAGAACACCAGGCGAAAATAATAATTCAGGACATCGTTAATATGTGAAAAGGCAATGAGACATTAACAGACGTTCAGAGACATGACTTCTAATCATTTTTCAAATTTTTTAAGTTTCACAAGTTTGAGGGATTTTATAAAATTGTAACAGTTCAATGAAAAAAAAACTACAAAATAAGGACGTTTTCCACCCCATTTACATTTGTGAATATAATATTTAGCCAATAGTATAATTATGTTAAAAAAAAATGGTTATGATCGGAATTACAACGATAAGCATAATGCCGTTTAACATCACCAAAGGTGAACATAGGTGTAATTCTGGAGATTTTATACACAACCAACCATTTCAATCCATAGTTTACTAGAATGGTGGCATGAACCAAAAATAAATGCTCTATAGATTCTGAATCAGAGGAACAAAAACCACAAGGCATTTTGTCAAAATGGAATATTTTTTGCAATAAACCATTTACAGGGTAGATGGAAGAAAATATTTTAATGAGTTTCTTTAAGTTTTGGGATGACTGGACAAGTTAGGTAATAGGTAATCGCTTTTGACCATAGCATGGATTGGTCCCTTCCAAAGCAATATATTTAATTATAATCACCAAAAATGACTTCATTAACTGACAATCGTATCCACTTATTGTTGCATTTTCTTTATCCAAAATATTCAAGTCATTAATCTGTAATCTTGGAAAAGAGAGAACAACATCATAACGTTTTCGTAATAAGTCCAAGTAAAGGAAGTGGAATTGCTTTGCAAACCTTTATATATTCTCTCTGAGTAATATTAACCTGAACGTTACCAATTAACTCATCAAACGGTAAAAACTCCCCAGTGTTGTCAACCAAATCACATACAAAATGAATACCTTTGTCAAACCAAAGGTCTTTGAAAATGGATTTCCTATTAATTTTAGTAACTCTATTATTCCAAATCAATGTTTTGGGGGTGGGAAAATTGTGCTTGAATATAATCTTCCAGAAAAATGACATTTGCTGATGACAATTTCACAGGTAATTTTGGAGGGTCCAAATCACATTTCATTAGAAATTCAAGTCCAAGTTTATTAAACAGACTGTTAGGGATATGATACCACATAGAGGTAGGATTAGACAGACATCATTTCAACCATTTAATTCTAAAAGCACCCACTAACGACTCAATCAATAGCCTGTAAAACTCCACGATCATAGTCTTTCTCTAATTGTGATTTCTGAATATAATACCTTTTATTCCTCCAAACAAATCTAAATAACAGAATTGAGTTTTTTATATGTTATTAGAAGAAATACGAAGCGACTGACTTTGATAAATGATTCTAGATAAACCATCTGTCTTGGACAGAAGAATACGACCCAATATTGAGATCACGTTGCAGCCACTGACCGAATGAAACTCTCATGGAATTAATCCTATTATCGATTCTCTATCTGAAACGTTTTTAGTGATAACAATTCCTAAGTATTTAACTTCCTCTTTAACAGGTATGGAGGCAATGTTGACGGAGTCATAGCAATGAATTGGCATGAGATCACATTTGTTAAGGTTGAGAGTCAACCCAGAGGCCATAGAAAATGTCTTGATTCCGTCTATAGCCAAGGGAATAGCCGCTCTATCCTTTAGGAAAAGGGCAGTATCATCTGCAAATGTACTGATATTTATATATCTTTACCAAAAATACAGATCCCTTCTAAATTCTCAGATTTGTCAAGAAATACGGCTAGTAAATCTGTGGATAAAATAAATAAGAGGGGGCGATTGGACAACCTTGTTTATTTCCTCTAGCAATAGAGAAACGAGGGGATGTTCCATTACTCATAGCCACCGAACTGCTAATATCATTATACATCAGCCTTATCACTTTACAGAAATGCTCCCCAAAACCCAAAAGTAGAGAGAGTTCTAAATAAAATGCTGGGTTCTAAAGTGTCAAAAGCCTTTAAAAAAAAAAATATCTAAAAATAATATAAAGCCGTCATCTTCTAGGAACTCACTGTAATCTGAAATATCTCAAACCAATCATATATGGTTATGGATACTCCTTCCCGAAGGCTGATTGACTTTCACTGGTTATATCAAGGCCTTTTTTTCCCAGCCTATTGGCATAGACATGGGCCAGTTGCCAACAACGTGATTGGTCTCCAATTGTCCAGGTAAAGAGAGTCCTTCTTTGGTTTGGGTATAAGACCTATTAGTCCCTGTCTCGTAGAAGTAGGTAAGATAGCATTAGCAATACCCTCTTTATAGACCGAAAGCAATAACCCTCTAATATCAGGCCAAAAATGTCAATAGAATTCAGGAGAGGCCATCCGGTCCGTGAGATCTACCTAGAGGCATTTGTTTAATGGCTTGGTCCAACTCCGTAACATCTATATCAGAATCAGAGTTTCTTAAACCTTTCTTCTGTAGGCTTAGCAGAGTTATTAGCAGAGTTATTAGCAGAATGTCTTAAATAAACCTTTCTTCTATAGGCTTAACCAAGATAATAACAAGAGTTATTAACCGAATCCAAGTCTCCTCCCTCCTCTTAATAATCACTTCAAGATCATCAGATAGTGTCATTTACATACATGGATGGAATACTATTCAGCCACCTTACTCTTCTCCAAATTAAAACAATATGTGTATTTTATCCTGCCTTTCTCAATCCATTTGGCCTTTGAATGGATGAAGGCACCCTGTGCCTTATCGTTGTATATGTCGTCCAGATCAGATCAGAGGAGCTGAGGAAATACTACATTCACCGACGACAAGATCCATAAGATTGGAAGATACCAACCAATAATCAATTCTAGATTTTAATTGTCTGTCGCTAGTTGTAGAGTTGAACCAGGAACGTTGTTTTTAAAGTTGGATTCTGTGAACGCCAAATGTCGTAAAGTTGAAAGCTGGAGCAGAAATGTAGAGTGAAGTTATTAAAACAATGGGCTGAATTCCTGGTGGGATACCTATCCATCCAGTCATCAGGACCAACGTTATAATCACCTCCAACAATAATGTTATCTGTAGAATATTTGTTTTTCAACTCCCTTAAGACTTTACTAATAGATGTTAGGTAGTTTTTGACCGCATGTAATAACCATAAATATTTACCAATATGTAACATATAGTTATCCAGCGACCCTCATCACACCTGCTTTCTAAAACTGCACCTGGAAACCGTCTGGAAAGTATTGCCACAGCAGCAGCATGAGCCATGGCTAAAAAATGATCTTGTCAGCCTGTTATGAAGTCCAACATTTTAAGTCTTGAGGAATGTGTCTCTTGAAATAAAAAAAACAATTGGACTTTAATGAATAATAACAGATATATTAATGGTTTAGATCTTCAATTGAACTCTCAAACTTAAAATATCTCTGAAAGCTAATCAAGCCGTATGATCAAAAATAAATAAATGGAGATTTACTTACATAATATCGATCTTAAAACAAAATGAATAAAAATGAACTGATATCCTAGTAAGCCATCAAATGAGAAACAAAAATCAGTGTGCTTACATTGGTTAATGTTCACATTCAAAACTCTACGAACAGTATGGCCTTATGGAATATCACCTATATGCGGTGTTCAGATAAACGATTGAATAAACGATTAATAAACTCCCCAGTTGAAACGGTATATGGCTTCATTAGCCTACTATTGTATAAGCAGGCCAACTCATAAAGTATAAATCATTCACGTAGCTCCACCCTGCGGCCGTCAATGACAGCAAACCCCTCGCGAAAGAATGCTTTCCCCCCCTGTGTCTTGCCTCATCGACTTGTGGCCACAGCTTCGCACGGGCATCCCTGTCGCGCTTGCTCAAATCTTCTGCAAAGCGAATGCCTTTCTCCCTGCAGATCGGCGCAAGTTTGGCAGCTCTCCACACCTCGTCTCTCACGTTCCTCAACGCAAACATCATGATGACCTGTCTGTCTAAATTGGTTTGTCCCATACGGGACCTCCCTTGTCCCGTATATTCATGGAAAATCACAGTATAGCGTAGACGTGCAAATTCCTGCAAAGTCATTTCTGTTCGGTCGGTTTGGCATATCAAGGAAATATGGATAAACCTGCAATAAAAAAAAGACTGCAGTTACAACAAACAGTGGTGACTCGACAAAAGCTTTCTGTACTTTATGCCGTCGGGAATTCTCTATTGGACGTGGAGGGGAGAATGACTTAACTCCGCATGCATCCACAGAAATGCACAAGGCGGCCACGCTAGCTAAAGGTGCTAGCAATATCCGCGCATTCTTCGTGACGTCTACTGCGGATAATGTCAAAATCGCGCCAAGTGAAGCCTCGTATGTGTACCATAACGGTTAAACACGGACTCCGCTACAACAGCTCCGACTGTCTTGTCAAGCTCAACGGTGCTTTGTTTCATGACTCAAATGTTGTGAAGAAGATGCACTTGGGAAGAACGAAAGCTGAGATGATTACAAGGACTGTTTTAGGACCAAAGACTGTGCGGGATATTTTGGGTGACCTGTCCCTGACCGAAGGTGAGCCCGTGGATTTCTCAGATGCCTCAAACAAGGGAAATAGACAAATGTTTCCAGTGTGCGTGAGATATTTCTCTGTGTCTCATGGCAAGTTACTTGACTTTTATGAGGACAGTGCTGAAACTGCAAATGGCATACATCAAACTCTGATGTACTGTCTGGAAAAGCATGAACTGGATATTAGACAGGTGATGCCAACTTTGGAAAACACCGCTCCGTTTACCACTTATTGAGCAGAGCCAACACTCACGTTCTGAAAGCTAATTGCCCAGCTCATAGTGCCTGCAAGCACGTCTGCGATCAGCTGTCAGTGGATATTGACACAATTGTTTTGAAGATCTACAGCCACTTCTCAGTATCTGCTTCCCGAAGAGAGGAACTGCGTGCGTTTTTTGCCTTTGTTGTGGCGTGAAATTCTGCGACATGTTTACACACGATGGCTCTTTTCATCCAGCTGTCGGTCGTCTCCTGAAAAAGCTGGCCAGCTCTTACTTCATACTTCAGGTCCCTTTGGTGAGACCTGTCCTGTGGCACTGGAGAGTATTTTTGAGTATGAAGAAAAAGACGGAAGCTGCCGAGATTTATCTGTGCTTTTTCCACAATGTTGGGTGTGTTTTTGACCAACTCGTGAAAAAAGCTGGAGGAAACAACGCTCTGCATTTCCTGTAGTCCATGATCAGCTCCTTTGTTTTGCTCACATTGAGGGAGAGGTTGTTGTCCTGGCACCACACTGCCAGGTCTCTGACCTCCTCCCTATGGGCTGTCTCATAGTTGTTGGTGATCAGGCCTACCACTGTTGTGTCGTCAGCAAACTTAATGATGGTGTTGGAGTCGTGTTTGGCCACGCAGTCGTGGGTGAACAAAGAGCAGTGTTGAGGATCAGCGTGGCAGACGTGTTGCCTACCCTTACCACCTGGTGCTGGCCCGTCATGAAGTCCAGGATCCAGTTGCAGAGGGAGGTGTTTAGTCCCAGGATCCTTAGCTTAGTGATGAGCTTCGTGGGCACTATGGTGTTGGAACGCTGAGCTGTAGCCAATGAACAGCATTCTCACATAGGTGTTCCTTTTTGTCCAGGTGGGAAAGGGCAGTGTGGAGTGCGATTTGAGATTGCGTCGCCTGTGGATCTGTTGTGGCGGTATGGGAATTGGAGTGGGTCTAGGGTATCCGGGATGATGCTGTTGTGAGCCATGACCAGCCTTTCAAAGCACAGCTGGTGCTCTCATGCATGCTTCAGTGTTGCTTGCCTCGAAGCGAGCATAAAAGACATTTAGCTCGTCTGGTAGGCTGGCGTCACTGGGCAGCTCGCCTTATTAATTGATACGACGTATACCTCCGCTACTCTACTTTGCATCGTGGGGATTTAGAAGTGAGTATGCAAAATGCACACTGAAAAATAAGTGGGTATATGACTTTTTTCACACGGAGCCAAATGTAACCTCTGAAAACCCTACATACGGCGAAGAATGGTTTGAGCGCTATGGATGTCCTAAAGTTACGTAGCATCTAATGTCTCTTCCTCTCTCTAGTTTGCAGGTCAAACAAAAGTCCCTGGGTATGTCTCACCTGTCTCAATGTGCATTGTGGGAGGTTAGTATTGACATACTATCATTGTAGCTACGTGCAGTAGATAGTTGGTCATCTATTTTATCAGGACCCATTCCAGATTTTATTTGCCACGCAACTATTGCCAAGTGATATTGCCTTAACCTATGTAAAACTGTAGTTGAGTGCGTGTGTTGTGTTGAATGCAGTCCACCTTTTGTTCTCTCCAGGTATGTGAATGGTCATGCTAAGCAGCACTATGAGGACAGCCAGAGCCAGGTGACTGGAGGTGGTGGTCACAAGAGATGTGAGGAGCAGGAGAAAGAGAAGCATGCTCAGCACCTGGTCTGTATGGACTGTAGCAGCTACAGTCTCTTCTGGTGAGTGGACCATCTGGTCTGTATGGACTGTAGCAGCTACAGTCTCTTCTGGTGAGTGGACCATCTGGTCTGTATGGACTGTAGCAGCTACAGTCTCTTCTGGTGAGTGGACCATCTGGTCTGTATGGACTGTAGCAGCTACAGTCTCTTCTGGTGAGTGGACCATCTGGTCTGTATGGACTGTAGCAGCTACAGTCTCTTCTGGTGAGTGGACCATCTGGTCTGTATGGACTGTAGCAGCTACAGTCTCTTCTGGTGAGTGGACCATCTGGTCCCTATGGACTGTAGCAGCTACAGTCTCTTCTGGTGTGTGGATCATCTGGTCCGTATGGACTGTAGCAGCTACAGTCTCTTCTGGTGTGTGGATCATCTGGTCCGTATGGACTGTAGCAGCTACAGTCTCTTCTGGTGAGTGGATCATCTGGTCCGTATGGACTGTAGCAGCTACAGTCTCTTCTGGTGTGTGAACCATCTGGTCCGTATGGACTGTAGCAGCTACAATCTCTTCTGGTGAGTGGACCACCTAGCTAGATAGCTGTGTTCGCTAGATTAGTAGAGGCCATTGTGCAGTGACTTCACCTGAGAAGAACCGTGGCCCAGGATTCAGAAATGTCTTGGCCCTTGTGTACTTATTATGTCATAGTGCCTCTACTGCTTACAGCCAATCCTGTCTCTCTCTGGTGTTCCAGGTGTGACCTCTTCCTCTCTCTCTATAGTTACAGGTGTGATGACTTTGTAGTGAACGACACCAAGCTAGGACATGTGCAGAAGGTGAGAGAGCATCTACGGAGTCTGGAGAAGTGAGTATTCATTAGCAGGATGACTCCACAATGTCTTTTGTGTCATTTGCTACCGTTTTCCAACCGGGGTGTTTTCACTAGGAACCAAATGGAAGCAAATGGAACGGGTCGTTGAGGGACCTAACTGATTTTGTCCAAGCGGAACCCTAATTTGTATTGCAAAAATGGTTTCTGTTGACCAACATTTCTGCTATAGTGTGCGACTAATGAATATCAGGGCCGACCCCGTTTAGTTGACTGGTCGTTTGTTTGGTCGATAGGCTGTTGGTCGGCCGAGATTTATTTTAGTCGAGCAGTCGCCCCCAAAAATAAGAGTAAAAATATCATGGTGTTCACGACACCTGTCTGATTGGCTCCTGTCCGGGTGGACTGATCCATTGTGGAGGCTGTGGGGGTGGGCACAGTCCATCATTCTTACACATGTGCTACTGAAGTTGTGTATGGTTATATTACATAAGAACAATGGTGCAGCACTAATAAAAATGATATTATGTAACAAATTGCACCTTGTCCCTCGGTAGCGCGGTCTCTGTCCGCTGTTCTGGAACACATCAGTGCCAGGGATGCAAACTAGTCACCTTCCGGGGAACTTCGCAGTTCTGAATTCAAAATAGGAAACATTGTGATTCAGGTAGAGCCGACAAATAATTCTCAGATCACATAAATGTTATTTATTTATAAAAAAAAAAAATCTTGGCTCATCGCTGCAACGGGCTCGGGAGAGGCGAAGAATTTGCGATAGTAAAGTTTTGATCAACGTATTTGTTATTCAAATTAAAAGAACAATGAATACTGGCCTTTGTGTAATGATTTAACTCGCACCGCTCGTGGGACATTTTATTTTGAAGGCACGTAAAAATAACTACTGCACGAGGACAGACAGTGGCTGACAGGCTGACACACGCGGCACAGTTACACATAGTAGCTATCTAGAAAAACATATTTCAGAGAAGGAGAGTAGACAATGAATGTATGGGTGTTCCAGCAAGAGTGGACATGGAACCTTTTCTTTACTACGGTATCATGCTGCTGGTTTCCTTTCATCTCAATGTGGATAACCCTCCCACTGACCTGCAACTTGAGCTTATCCATCTCCTTTCATCTCAATGTGGATAACCCTCCCACTGACCTGCAACTTGAGCTAATCCATCTCCTTTCATCTCAATGTGGATAACCCTCCCACTGACCTGCAACTTGAGCTAATCCATCTCCTTTCATCTCAATGTGGATAACGCTCCCACTGACCTGCAACTTGAGCTAATCCATCTCCTTTCATCTCAATGTGGATAACCCTCCCACTGACCTGCAACTTGAGCTAATCCATCTCCTTTCATCTCAATGTGGATAACGCTCCCACTGACCTGCAACTTGAGCTAATCCATCTCCTTTCATCTCAATGTGGATAACGCTCCCACTGACCTGCAACTTGAGCTTATCCATCTCCTTTCATCTCAATGTGGATAACGCTCCCACTGACCTGCAACTTGAGCTAATCCATCTCCTTTCATCTCAATGTGGATAACGCTCCCACTGACCTGCAACTTGAGCTAATCCATCTCCTTTCATCTCAATGTGGATAACGCTCCCACTGACCTGCAACTTGAGCTAATCCATCTCCTTTCATCTCAATGTGGATAACGCTCCCACTGACCTGCAACTTGAGCTAATCCATCTCCTTTCATCTCAATGTGGATAACGCTCCCACTGACCTGCAACTTGAGCTTATCCATCTCCTTTCATCTCAATGTGGATAACGCTCCCACTGACCTGCAACTTGAGCTAATCCATCTCCTTTCATCTCAATGTGGATAACGCTCCCACTGACCTGCAACTTGAGCTAATCCATCTCCTTTCATCTCAATGTGGATAACGCCCACTGACCTGCAACTTGAGCTAATCCATCTCCTTTCATCTCAATGTGGATAACGCTCCCACTGACCTGCAACTTGAGCTTATCCATCTCCTTTCATCTCAATGTGGATAACCCTCCCACTGACCTGCAACTTGAGCTAATCCATCTCCTTTCATCTCAATGTGGATAACCCTCCCACTGACCTGCAACTTGAGCTAATCCATCTCCTTTCATCTCAATGTGGATAACCCTCCCACTGACCTGCAACTTGAGCTTATCCATCTCCTTTCATCTCAATGTGGATAACCCTCCCACTGACCTGCAACTTGAGCTAATCCATCTCCTTTCATCTCAATGTGGATAACCCTCCCACTGACCTGCAACTTGAGCTTATCCATCTCCTTTCATCTCAATGTGGATAACCCTCCCACTGACCTGCAACTTGAGCTAATCCATCTCCTTTCATCTCAATGTGGATAACCCTCCCACTGACCTGCAACTTGAGCTAATCCATCTCCTTTCATCTCAATGTGGATAACGCTCCCACTGACCTGCAACTTGAGCTAATCCATCTCCTTTCATCTCAATGTGGATAACCCTCCCACTGACCTGCAACTTGAGCTAATCCATCTCCTTTCATCTCAATGTGGATAACGCTCCCACTGACCTGCAACTTGAGCTAATCCATCTCCTTTCATCTCAATGTGGATAACGCCCCACTGACCTGCAACTTGAGCTTATCCATCTCCTTTCATCTCAATGTGGATAACGCTCCCACTGACCTGCAACTTGAGCTAATCCATCTCCTTTCATCTCAATGTGGATAACGCTCCCACTGACCTGCAACTTGAGCTAATCCATCTCCTTTCATCTCAATGTGGATAACGCTCCCACTGACCTGCAACTTGAGCTAATCCATCTCCTTTCATCTCAATGTGGATAACGCTCCCACTGACCTGCAACTTGAGCTAATCCATCTCCTTTCATCTCAATGTGGATAACGCTCCCACTGACCTGCAACTTGAGCTTATCCATCTCCTTTCATCTCAATGTGGATAACGCTCCCACTGACCTGCAACTTGAGCTAATCCATCTCCTTTCATCTCAATGTGGATAACGCTCCCACTGACCTGCAACTTGAGCTAATCCATCTCCTTTCATCTCAATGTGGATAACGCGCTCCCACTGACCTGCAACTTGAGTTAATCCATCTCCTTTCATCTCAATGTGGATAACGCTCCCACTGACCTGCAACTTGAGCTTATCCATCTCCTTTCATCTCAATGTGGATAACCCTCCCACTGACCTGCAACTTGAGCTAATCCATCTCCTTTCATCTCAATGTGGATAACCCTCCCACTGACCTGCAACTTGAGCTAATCCATCTCCTTTCATCTCAATGTGGATAACCCTCCCACTGACCTGCAACTTGAGCTTATCCATCTCCTTTCATCTCAATGTGGATAACCCTCCCACTGACCTGCAACTTGAGCTAATCCATCTCCTTTCATCTCAATGTGGATAACCCTCCCACTGACCTGCAACTTGAGCTAATCCATCTCCTTTCATCTCAATGTGGATAACGCTCCCACTGACCTGCAACTTGAGCTAATCCATCTCCTTTCATCTCAATGTGGATAACGCTCCCACTGACCTGCAACTTGAGCTAATCCATCTCCTTTCATCTCAATGTGGATAACGCTCCCACTGACCTGCAACTTGAGCTAATCCATCTTCAGTCTGATGCAGTGATTGGAGAACTATTCAAAACAATGTCACTGACGAGGTTCTATGCATCTCTCGATGAACAAAACCTTCCAAAGATTAGGAGTCATGCTCAGAAGATGTTTGTACTGTTTGGGTCAGCTTATGTATGTGAACAGACATTTTCAGTGATGAAATATAACAAGTCAAGGCACAGATCATCTCTTACTGGCTCTCACCTCTCAGCGATCCTGCGCGTAGCGACGTCAAACTATACCTGACTAGAGACTGAGTAGTTTAAATGTAATGTTGAGCTCTCTCTCTCTTTCTTGTGTTTTTGGGCATAATCGTTAAACAAGTGGATTCAGGGATCAAGTGTAGCTGGAGCTGGGCCTGGCTTAAACTGGATGCCACTATAGAGGTGCTTGTTGAACAGGTGGAGCTGGAGCTGGGCCAGGCTTAAACTGGATGCCACTATAGAGGTGCTTGTTGAACAGGTGGAGCTGGAGCTGGGCGAGGCTTAAACTGGATGCCACTATAGAGGAGCTTGTTAAACAGGTGGAGCTGGAGCTGGGCCTGGCTTAAACTGGATGCCACTATAGAGGAGCTTGTTAAACAGGTGTAGCTGGAGCAGAGCCTGGCTTAAACTGGATGCCACTATAGAGGAGCTTGTTAAACAGGTGTAGCTGGAGCTGGGCCTGGCTTAAACTGGATGCCACTATAGAGGTGCTTGTTGAACAGGTGGAGCTGGAGCTGGGCCTGGCTTAAACTGGATGCCACTATAGAGGTGCTTGTTGAACAGGTGTAGCTGGAGCTGGGCCTGGCTTAAACTGGATGCCACTATAGAGGTGCTTGTTAAACAGGTGTAGCTGGATCTGGGCCTGGCTTAAACTGGATGCCACTATAGAGGAGCTTGTTAAACAGGTGGAGCTGGAGCTGGGCCTGGTTTAAACTGGATGCCACTATAGAGGTGCTTGTTAAACAGGTGTAGCTGGAGCTGGGCCTGGCTTAAACTGGATGCCACTATAGAGGTGCTTGTTAAACAGGTGGAGCTGGGCCAGGCTTAAACTAGATGCCACTATAGAGGTGCTTGTTAAACAGGTGGAGCTGGAGCTGGGCCAGGCTTAAACTGGATGCCACTATAGAGGTGCTTGTTAAACAGGTGGAGCTGGAGCTGGGCCAGGCTTAAACTGGATGTCACTATAGAGGAGCTTGTTAAACAGGTGTAGCTGGAGCAGGGCCTGGCTTAAACTGGATGCCACTATAGAGGTGCTTGTTAAACAGGTGTAGCTGGAGCTGGGCCTGGCTTAAACTGGATGTCACTATAGAGGTGCTTGTTAAACAGGTGGAGCTGGAGCTGGGCCTGGTTTAAACTGGATGCCACTATAGAGGTGCTTGTTAAACAGGTGTAGCTGGAGCTGGGCCTGGCTTAAACTGGATGCCACTATAGAGGTGCTTGTTAAACAGGTGGAGCTGGAGCTGGGCCTGGCTTAAACTGGATGCCACTATAGAGGTGCTTGTTAAACAGGTGGAGCTGGAGCTGGGCCTGGTTTAAACTGGATGCCACTATAGAGGAGCTTGTTAAACAGGTGGAGCTGGAGCAGGGCCTGGCTTAAACTGGATGCCACTATAGAGGTGCTTGTTAAACAGGTGGAGCTGGAGCTGGGCCTGGCTTAAACTGGATGCCACTATAGAGGTGCTTGTTGAACAGGTGGAGCTGGAGCTGGGCCTGGCTTAAACTGGATGCCACTATAGAGGAGCTTGTTAAACAGGTGTAGCTGGAGCTGGGCCTGGCTTAAACTGGATGCCACTATAGAGGTGCTTGTTGAACAGGTGGAGCTGGAGCTGGGCCTGGCTTAAACTGGATGCCACTATAGAGGTGCTTGTTGAACAGGTGTAGCTGGAGCTGGGCCTGGCTTAAACTGGATGCCACTATAGAGGTGCTTGTTAAACAGGTGTAGCTGGATCTGGGCCTGGCTTAAACTGGATGCCACTATAGAGGAGCTTGTTAAACAGGTGGAGCTGGAGCTGGGCCTGGTTTAAACTGGATGCCACTATAGAGGAGCTTGTTAAACAGGTGGAGCTGGAGCTGGGCCAGGCTTAAACTAGATGCCACTATAGAGGTGCTTGTTAAACAGGTGGAGCTGGAGCTGGGCCAGGCTTAAACTGGATGCCACTATAGAGGTGCTTGTTAAACAGGTGGAGCTGGAGCTGGGCCAGGCTTAAACTGGATGTCACTATAGAGGAGCTTGTTAAACAGGTGTAGCTGGAGCTGGGCCTGGCTTAAACTGGATGCCACTATAGAGGAGCTTGTTAAACAGGTGTAGCTGGAGCTGGGCCTGGCTTAAACTGGATGCCACTATAGAGGTGCTTGTTAAACAGGTGGAGCTGGAGCTGGGCCTGGTTTAAACTGGATGCCACTATAGAGGAGCTTGTTAAACAGGTGGAGCTGGAGCAGGGCCTGGCTTAAACTGGATGCCACTATAGAGGTGCTTGTTAAACAGGTGGAGCTGGAGCTGGGCCTGGCTTAAACTGGATGCCACTATAGAGGAGCTTGTTAAACAGGTGGAGCTGGAGCTGGGCCTGGCTTAAACTGGATGCCACTATAGAGGTGCTTGTTAAACAGGTGGAGCTGGAGCTGGGCCTGGCTTAAACTGGATGCCACTATAGAGGAGCTTGTTAAACAGGTGGAGCTGGAGCAGGGCCTGGCTTAAACTGGATGCCACTATAGAGGTGCTTGTTAAACAGGTGGAGCTGGAGCTGGGCCTGGCTTAAACTGGATGCCACTATAGAGGAGCTTGTTAAACAGGTGGAGCTGGAGCTGGGCCTGGCTTAAACTGGATGCCACTATAGAGGAGCTTGTTAAACAGGTGGAGCTGGAGCAGGGCCTGGCTTAAACTGGATGCCACTATAGAGGTGCTTGTTAAACAGGTGGAGCTGGAGCTGGGCCAGGCTTAAACTGGATGCCACTATAGAGGAGCTTGTTGAAAAGGTGGAGCTGGAGCTGGGCCTGGTTTAAACTGGATGCCACTATAGAGGTGCTTGTTAAACAGGTGGAGCTGGAGCAGGGCCTGGCTTAAACTGGATGCCACTATAGAGGTGCTTGTTAAACAGGTGGAGCTGGAGCTGGGCCTGGTTTAAACTGGATGCCACTATAGAGGTGCTTGTTAAACAGGTGGAGCTGGAGCTGGGCCTGGCTTAAACTGGATGCCACTATAGAGGTGCTTGTTAAACAGGTGGAGCTGGAGCTGGGCCTGGTTTAAACTGGATGCCACTATAGAGGTGCTTGTTAAACAGGTGGAGCTGGAGCTGGGCCTGGCTTAAACTGGATGCCACTATAGAGGAGCTTGTTAAACAGGTGGAGCTGGAGCTGGGCCTGGCTTAAACTGGATGCCACTATAGAGGTGCTTGTTAAACAGGTGGAGCTGGAGCTGGGCCTGGCTTAAACTGGATGCCACTATAGAGGAGCTTGTTAAACAGGTGGAGCTGGAGCAGGGCCTGGCTTAAACTGGATGCCACTATAGAGGTGCTTGTTAAACAGGTGGAGCTGGAGCTGGGCCTGGCTTAAACTGGATGCCACTATAGAGGAGCTTGTTAAACAGGTGGAGCTGGAGCAGGGCCTGGCTTAAACTGGATGCCACTATAGAGGTGCTTGTTAAACAGGTGGAGCTGGAGCTGGGCCTGGCTTAAACTGGATGCCACTATAGAGGAGCTTGTTAAACAGGTGGAGCTGGAGCTGGGCCTGGCTTAAACTGGATGCCACTATAGAGGAGCTTGTTAAACAGGTGGAGCTGGAGCAGGGCCTGGCTTAAACTGGATGCCACTATAGAGGTGCTTGTTAAACAGGTGGAGCTGGAGCTGGGCCAGGCTTAAACTGGATGCCACTATAGAGGAGCTTGTTGAACAGGTGGAGCTGGAGCTGGGCCTGGTTTAAACTGGATGCCACTATAGAGGTGCTTGTTAAACAGGTGGAGCTGGAGCAGGGCCTGGCTTAAACTGGATGCCACTATAGAGGTGCTTGTTAAACAGGTGGAGCTGGAGCTGGGCCTGGCTTAAACTGGATGCCACTATAGAGGTGCTTGTTAAACAGGTGGAGCTGGAGCTGGGCCAGGCTTAAACTGGATGCCACTATAGAGGTGCTTGTTAAACAGGTGGAGCTGGAGCTGGGCCTGGCTTAAACTGGATGCCACTATAGAGGTGCTTGTTAAACAGGTGGAGCTGGAGCTGGGCCTGGTTTAAACTGGATGCCACTATAGAGGTGCTTGTTAAACAGGTGGAGCTGGAGCTGGGCCTGGCTTAAACTGGATGCCACTATAGAGGTGCTTGTTAAACAGGTGGAGCTGGAGCTGGGCCTGGCTTAAACTGGATGCCACTATAGAGGAGCTTGTTAAACAGGTGGAGCTGGAGCAGGGCCTGGCTTAAACTGGATGCCACTATAGAGGTGCTTGTTAAACAGGTGGAGCTGGAGCTGGGCCTGGCTTAAACTGGATGCCACTATAGAGGAGCTTGTTAAACAGGTGGAGCTGGAGCTGGGCCTGGCTTAAACTGGATGCCACTATAGAGGAGCTTGTTAAACAGGTGGAGCTGGAGCAGGGCCTGGCTTAAACTGGATGCCACTATAGAGGTGCTTGTTAAACAGGTGGAGCTGGAGCTGGGCCTGGTTTAAACTGGATGCCACTATAGAGGAGCTTGTTAAACAGGTGGAGCTGGAGCTGGGCCTGGCTTAAACTGGATGCCACTATAGAGGTGCTTGTTAAACAGGTGTAGCTGGAGCTGGGCCTGGCTTAAACTGGATGCCACTATAGAGGTGCTTGTTAAACAGGTGGAGCTGGAGCTGGGCCTGGCTTAAACTGGATGCCACTATAGAGGAGCTTGTTAAACAGGTGGAGCTGGAGCAGGGCCTGGCTTAAACTGGATGCCACTATAGAGGTGCTTGTTAAACAGGTGGAGCTGGAGCTGGGCCTGGCTTAAACTGGATGCCACTATAGAGGAGCTTGTTAAACAGGTGGAGCTGGAGCAGGGCCTGGCTTAAACTGGATGCCACTATAGAGGTGCTTGTTAAACAGGTGGAGCTGGAGCTGGGCCTGGCTTAAACTGGATGCCACTATAGAGGAGCTTGTTAAACAGGTGGAGCTGGAGCTGGGCCTGGCTTAAACTGGATGCCACTATAGAGGAGCTTGTTAAACAGGTGGAGCTGGAGCAGGGCCTGGCTTAAACTGGATGCCACTATAGAGGTGCTTGTTAAACAGGTAGAGCTGGAGCTCGGCCAGGCTTAAACTGGATGCCACTATAGAGGAGCTTGTTCAACAGGTGGAGCTGGAGCTGGGCCTGGTTTAAACTGGATGCCACTATAGAGGTGCTTGTTAAACAGGTGGAGCTGGAGCAGGGCCTGGCTTAAACTGGATGCCACTATAGAGGTGCTTGTTAAACAGGTGGAGCTGGAGCTGGGCCTGGCTTAAACTGGATGCCACTATAGAGGTGCTTGTTAAACAGGTGGAGCTGGAGCTGGGCCTGGCTTAAACTGGATGCCACTATAGAGGTGCTTGTTAAACAGGTGGAGCTGGAGCTGGGCCTGGTTTAAACTGGATGCCACTATAGAGGTGCTTGTTAAACAGGTGGAGCTGGAGCTGGGCCTGGCTTAAACTGGATGCCACTATAGAGGTGCTTGTTAAACAGGTGGAGCTGGAGCTGGGCCTGGCTTAAACTGGATGCCACTATAGAGGAGCTTGTTAAACAGGTGGAGCTGGAGCAGGGCCTGGCTTAAACTGGATGCCACTATAGAGGTGCTTGTTAAACAGGTGGAGCTGGAGCTGGGCCTGGCTTAAACTGGATGCCACTATAGAGGAGCTTGTTAAACAGGTGGAGCTGGAGCTGGGCCTGGCTTAAACTGGATGCCACTATAGAGGAGCTTGTTAAACAGGTGGAGCTGGAGCAGGGCCTGGCTTAAACTGGATGCCACTATAGAGGTGCTTGTTAAACAGGTGGAGCTGGAGCTGGGCCTGGTTTAAACTGGATGCCACTATAGAGGAGCTTGTTAAACAGGTGGAGCTGGAGCTGGGCCTGGCTTAAACTGGATGCCACTATAGAGGTGCTTGTTAAACAGGTGGAGCTGGAGCTGGGCCAGGCTTAAACTGGATGCCACTATAGAGGAGCTTGTTAAACAGGTGGAGCTGGAGCTGGGCCTGGTTTAAACTGGATGCCACTATAGAGGTGCTTGTTAAACAGGTGGAGCTGGAGCAGGGCCTGGCTTAAACTGGATGCCACTATAGAGGTGCTTGTTAAACAGGTGGAGCTGGAGCTGGGCCTGGCTTAAACTGGATGCCACTATAGAGGTGCTTGTTAAACAGGTGGAGCTGGAGCTGGGCCTGGCTTAAACTGGATGCCACTATAGAGGTGCTTGTTAAACAGGTGGAGCTGGAGCTGGGCCTGGTTTAAACTGGATGCCACTATAGAGGTGCTTGTTAAACAGGTGGAGCTGGAGCTGGGCCTGGCTTAAACTGGATGCCACTATAGAGGTGCTTGTTAAACAGGTGGAGCTGGAGCTGGGCCTGGCTTAAACTGGATGCCACTATAGAGGAGCTTGTTAAACAGGTGGAGCTGGAGCAGGGCCTGGCTTAAACTGGATGCCACTATAGAGGTGCTTGTTAAACAGGTGGAGCTGGAGCTGGGCCTGGCTTAAACTGGATGCCACTATAGAGGAGCTTGTTAAACAGGTGGAGCTGGAGCTGGGCCTGGCTTAAACTGGATGCCACTATAGAGGAGCTTGTTAAACAGGTGGAGCTGGAGCAGGGCCTGGCTTAAACTGGATGCCACTATAGAGGTGCTTGTTAACCTCTTAGCGCGCCGATCCCTTTAGCGGGATCGTTTTCAGAGCAAACATAACGCGCCAAATTCAAAATACATATTCGTAATACATATTCGTAATATTTAACCCGATATACAAGTGTTGCATAGTGTTGCATAGCCATCAAAAGCTCTGCTTCTTGGCAATATCACTGCGTTGTCAGATTTTAAAAAGGCTTTACGGTGAAAGCACTACATTTGATTGTTTGAGGCTAGTACCTCACATATTTTCCACATTAGCATAAATTAATATCCAGCTCGGTTCTCAAAATATCCATATCACAGCTAATATAAATCGCTTACCTTTCAAATAACTTCTTCTGAGGTCTTCCCAAGTGTCCAAACAAGATAATCCATGGTTCTTTTGTTAGAAAAAGTAAATAATTATATCCATAAATATCCGTTGTTTTTGGCACGCACGCTCAGCTACTCCACCAAGCATTGTCAGTCTACTCGCCCGTTTTACAGTGAAGGGATCGCGTTCAAATTATACCTCTCATCTTTTCACAAACAAATCAAATATCATTAATAATGCATCCTTATGTATTCTTTTATGAATAATAGCGATCATATTTTACAAGAACGGTAAGTGAAAGCGTTAAAAGGCTAAAAGAAAGTTGGTCGCTGGGCGCGTTCACGTTCTCGTGAACGTGCACGCCTGTTTACCTTTTTTCCCTACCCGTAGTAATTCTCTCTCTCTAAGGATCTGGTCAGAGCTTTTCCTCCATACCCTTTCCAGAGACTGTTGACATCTAGTGGAAGCCATAAGTACTGCAACCTCGGTCCTATTCCCCATAGAAAAATATTACATGGGCTTCAAAATGAGAGGAGAGCAACAGAAAAATAAATTCGGACAGAAATCTCTCTGGTTTTTGCCTGCTAAATCTGTTCTGGAATAGCCACAGACTATATCTTAATGGTTTTATAAACTTCAGAGTGTTTCCTATCCAATAGTACTAAATATGTAAATATCCTAGTTTCTGGCCATGAGTGGTAGGCATTTAACTTTGGGCACGTCAGACAGGCGAAAATTTGGAAAATGGGACCCTAGCTGGAAGAGGTTAAACAGGTGGAGCTGGAGCTGGGCCTGGTTTAAACTGGATGCCACTATAGAGGTGCTTGTTAAACAGGTGGAGCTGGAGCTGGGCCTGGCTTAAACTGGATGCCACTATAGAGGAGCTTGTTAAACAGGTGGAGCTGGAGCTGGGCCTGGTTTAAACTGGATGCCACTATAGAGGAGCTTGTTAAACAGGTGGAGCTGGAGCTGGGCCTGGTTTAAACTGGATGCCACTATAGAGGAGCTTGTTAAACAGGTGGAGCTGGAGCTGGGCCTGGTTTAAACTGGATGCCACTATAGAGGAGCTTGTTAAACAGGTGGAGCTGGAGCTGGGCCAGGCTTAAACTGGATGCCACTATAGAGGAGCTTGTTAAACAGGTGGAGCTGGAGCTGGGCCTGGCTTAAACTGGATGCCACTATAGAGGTGACAGGAACACCACACACTTTCCCTCTTTCTCTCTTCAATCCAGTGGATAAAAGGGGTATGCCAGGTGTCCTCTCTGCCTGAAAGAGATCAATCCAGTGGATAAAAGGGGTATGCCAGGTGTCCTCTCTGCCTGAAAGAGATCAATCCAGTGGATAAAAGGGGTATGCCAGGTGTCCTCTCTGCCTGGAAGAGATCAATCCAGTGGATAAAAGGGGTATGCCAGGTGTCCTCTCTGCCTGAAAGAGATCAATCCAGTGGATAAAAGGGGTATGCCAGGTGTCCTCTCTGCCTGAAAGAGATCAATCCAGTGGATAAAAGGGGTATGCCAGGTGTCCTCTCTGCCTGAAAGAGATCCATTATGCCAACACAATGTAATAATGTGCAGAGTAGCCCAAAGATATTGCTTTTGTTGTGTTGAACTTGACAGTAACACTTGTGTGTGAGTGAGGGGGGATTATTTTAGTTTTTTACTCTGTGAATGTTATTTTTTCACACATAAAGCCTTGTGCGCTTGATCGATGTCTACTAGAGTGGCCACTATAATTGTAGCCACTATAATAGAGCAAAAATAGAATGCCTGTTTGTTTCATTCGGTTTCTACTTCAATAAGTTTTTACCCCCAAGTGCAATATTTAGATGTGTGTGTGTGTGTGTGTGTGTGTGTGTGTGGTCACAAGCGTTCTATTATAAAGGCTGTCATGGTAACAAGCGTTCTATTATAAAGGCTGTCATGGTAACAAGCGTTCTATTATAAAGGCTGTCATGGTAACAAGCGTTCTATTATAAAGGCTGTCATGGTAACAAGCGTTCTATTATAAAGGCTGTCATGGTAACAAGCGTTCTATTATAAAGGCTGTCATGGTAACAAGCGTTCTATTATAAAGGCTGTCATGGTAACAAGCGTTCTATTATATAGGGAGGTAAACAGTACTTCCTAAATGCCCCCAGCCCCCAGATGGGAGGTAAACAGTACTTCCTAAATGCCCCCAGCTTTCTGTTTACCTCCCATCTGAAGGCTGGGGGCATTTAGGAAGTACTGTTTACCTCCCATCTGGGGGCATTTAGGAAGTACTGTTTACCTCCCATCTGAAGGCTGGGGGCATTTAGGAAGTACTGTTTACCTCCCATCTGGGGGCATTTAGGAAGTACTGTTTACCTCCCATCTGAAGGCTGGGGGCATTTAGGAAGTACTGTTTACCTCCCATCTGAAGGCTGGGGGCATTTAGGAAGTACTGTTTACCTTCCATCTGGGGGCATTTAGGAAGTACTGTTTACCTCCCATCTGGGGGCATTTAGGAAGTACTGTTTACCTCCCATCTGGGGGCATTTAGGAAGTACTGTTTACCTCCCATCTGAAGGCTGGGGGAATTAACTGTTGATCGCTGAAATATCCTAATGATTATGATCACGCTCCAGCTTGGTTCACGTCACCTGGACATAGAATAAAAACCTCCAGGCTAAAGAATTACAGAATCCCATCCAAATCGTCTGGAATTACTGACATTCTGGAGTAATAATTACATAACCAACATTCTCTAGTAATACTAGTCCCGTGGAAATAGGTCTTTGGTCACGTTCATGCGATGGAATGGGAAATGTTTTTTTTTTTTCGGTAACAGAACTTTTGTCAGACATGGTTGTAATTGTTTCAGCAACACACAGCGCGATAAACACTGTTGATGTTCTGTGGTGGTCGCTGTCACACGGTCACTAGCTGTCATTATTTTTAACACGGCAAGTCTGAGCCAGGCACAAACAAAACAATTGCTGGTTGGACTCTCTCTAGTCATTTGTGTCTTAATTTTTTAATCAAACAGTTTGCTTAAAGTATCAGACAAGCTCAGTGCATATAGTTGATTTATTAAAACACATAAAATATGTTTAAACATTTCAACCAATCGATTGGTCAAAAGAACAGGAGACTCTTCGTCGACCCAGATTTTCTTTAGTCGGGGACTGCCCTAATAAATACACCCAAGCTCTCGCCATGTCGACCAAGATTTATTTTCTCTCGTGACATGAACAGCCATTTTACTTGTCTGTAGATTTGGATTTGACATTTTGAACATTGAGCTATTAAATGAATGATAGAGAAGAAGCATAGAATAGTAGGAGTGAAAGAGATGACTAGGGTTTTAGGTCAGAAGTTAATGGTTTTCATGTAGAAAGCCAGATGGCGTTGGAATGTGTTTGGGGACGGGAGGAGAGCACCGTGTTGATACAGGAAAGACCGATGTACATCTGTGGATTAGGTGAAGGTCAGGAGGTGAGGTCAGATCCCCTTAAGGGAGTAATCAGGGTTCAGTATCCTGTATCCAGTATCCAGAATTAAACTTGGTTAAAGCTTCTTTAGTGTCCGTGAGTTATTTACTCTGAAAAATAGGAACCTAATCACTAGGCAACCAGAACTGTCAATCAAATAATCTTGAGCTGCTGCCTGTGCCACTCTCTCCTAAAAAAAAAAAAAAAGTACTTTTAAAGTTTAAATTCCCTGACTTACCAAGACATTTAGTAGACATGAAACACATCTAGCTACCCTACCATAACACGCAGCACATCAATCAGCCACCTTTATTGTTGTCAGGGAAACCATACAGAACATTTTACGCCAGAGCAGAGTTCTTTCTGAAAAGGTACTGACCTGATGCAGCACTGATAATTATCCACATGTTACAGTAGCTGCGTTCTATGTCTGTAAAGGGTTGCTGTAGATATAATTCGTTGCCTTTTATGATTTATTTCTTATCGCTTTTAAAGAAAAATAGATTTGTGAAATTGTCAAATCTCTAATAGGGCATGGATCCCCAACTGGTTGGACCGACGTTGGTCGGCAGGTTATTTTATTTTGCCTCCCAAGTTTTCGGAATTATTTGTATATTTCTTTGATGAGACTAAAAATACCAGTAAATCCGCTCTAAGTGATTTTAATTTAGGAAATCTGTTCCCAAGTATTCCCACGTGTAGTAGTGAAAGTGTTCAGACCCGTTTTTCCTCGTTTTGTTATGTTACAGCCTTTAATCCGTTTTAAAATACTAATCCTAATCAATTACACACAATGCCCCATAATGACATCACAATGCCCCATAATGACATCACAATGCCCCATAATGACAAAACAAAAAACGTTTTTTAGAATTTTTTGCAAATGTATTAAATATAAAAAATAAAAAAAAATATTTACATAAGTATTCAGACCCTTTGCCAAGAGACTCGAAATTGAGTTCAGGTGCCTCCTGTTTCTATTGACCATCCTCAATGTTTCTACAACTTGGAGTCCACCTGTGGTAAATTCAATTGATTGGACATGATGGTGAAAGGCACACACCTGTCTATATAAGGTCCCACAGTTGACAGTGCATTTTAGAGCAAAAACCAAGCCATTATGTCGACGGAATTGTCCGTAGCACTACGAGACAGGATTGTGTCGAGGCATAGATCTGGGGAAGGGTACCAAAACATTTCTGCATCATTGAAGGTCCCCAAGAACACGGTGGCCTCCATCATTTTTAAATGGAAGACGTTTGGAACCACCAAGACTCTTCCTAGAGCTGAGCAATCGGGGGAGAAGGGCCTTGGTCAGGGAGGTGACCCAAGAACCCAATGGTCATTGACAGAGCTCCAGAGTTCCTCTGTGGAGATGGGAGAACCTTCCAGAAGGACAACCATCTCTGCAGCACTCCACCAAATCAGGCCTTTATGGTAGAGTGGCCAGACGGAAGCCACTTCTCAGTAAAAAGCACATGACAGCCCGCTTGGAGTTTGCCAAAATGCACCTAAAGGACTCTGACCATGAGAAACAACTTTCTTGTCTGATGAAACCAAGATTGAACTCTTTGGCCTGAATGCCAAGTGTCACATCTGGAGGTAACCTGGTGCCATTTGGGACAAAGCCCTATTCTACACAGCCTGTCACGGTGGTAGCTGTCCTTATCATTCATTATATATTTATAATGTCATGTCTTCCAAATCAAATCTTATTTGTCACATAAACACATGGTTAGCAGATGTTAATGCGAGTGTAGTGAAATGCTTGTGCTTCTAGTTCCGACCGTGCAGTAGCATCTAACAAGGAATCTAACAATTTCACAACAACTATCTTCTACACACGAGTAAAGGAATGAATATGAGTATGTACATATAAATATATGGATGAGCGATGGCTGACCGGCGTAGGCAAGATGCAGTTCTCCATTGGCTGTTGACAGACAGACAAGCTCTCGTCTAACTGATATCATTTACATGATAAACTGGGTGGTTCCACCCTGAATGCTGATTGGCTGACAGCCGTGATATATCAGACTGTATGCTCCTTTCTGCTCTAATTACGTTGGTAACCAGTTTTATAATATCAATAAGGCACCTCGGGAGGGGGTTGTGGTGTATATGGCCAATAAACCACGGCTCAACACTTCGCATTGAGTCGTGCGTAAGAACAGCCCTTGGCCGTGGTATATTGACCATATACCACACACCCTTGGGCATTATTGCTTAATTATAACGCTGTGCTTTTGGCAGTTGATACTGAATGTAATTTCTCCTACAGCTCTCCGCTGGCTGTTGACAGACGGACAAAGAGGAAACTTCTGGAAAGCAACTCTCCTACCAGTAAACTGTTGAAGGACAACGTAAGTGTTCCATGATTGATAGATTTTATTTGCCAGATGTCAATATATGTTTCTGATCTTCTATCTCTCAGATATAGGACAGACACTTCAGAACGAACTTACTTGAGATTTTTGTGTAGGATGTAGTGAATCTGTTATTCAATGTGTTTCTATGGACTAATAGCAGTAAGAACTATCTGTTATTCAATGTGTTTCTATGGGTTAATAGCAGTAAGGACTATCTGTTATTCAATGTGTTTCTATGGACTAATAGCAGTAAGGACTATCTGTTATTCAATGTGTTTCTATGGGCTAATAGCAGTAAGGACTATCTGTTATTCAATGTGTTTCTATGGGCTAATAGCAGTGGGGACTATCTGTTATTCAATGTGTTTCTATGGGCTAATAGCAGTAAGAACTATCTGTTATTCAATGTGTTTCTATTGGCTAATAGCAGTAAGGACTATCTGTTATTCAATGTGTTTCTATGGGCTAATAGCAGTAAGGACTATCTGTTATTCAATGTGTTTCTATGGGCTAATAGCAGTAAGGACTATCTGTTATTCAATGTGTTTCTATGGGCTAATAGCAGTAAGGACTATCTGTTATTCAATGTGTTTCTATGGGCTAATAGCAGTAAGGACTATCTGTTATTCAATGTGTTTCTATGGGCTAATAGCAGTAAGGACTATCTGTTATTCAATGTGTTTCTATGGACTAATAGCAGTAAGGACTATCTGTTATTCAATGTGTTTCTATGGGCTAATAGCAGTAAGGACTATCTGTTATTCAATGTGTTTCTATGGGCTAATAGCAGTAAGGACTATCTGTTATTCAATGTGTTTCTATGGGCTAATAGCAGTAAGGACTATCTGTTATTCAATGTGTTTCTATGGGCTAATAGCAGTAAGGACTATCTGTTATTCAATGTGTTTCTATGGGCTAATAGCAGTAAGGACTATCTGTTATTCAATGTGTTTCTATGGGCTAATAGCAGTAAGGACTATCTGTTATTCAATGTGTTTCTATGGGCTAATAGCAGTGGGGACATTTTTTTTTTTTTGATACTTCAAGGGGTCTTAAAATTCAAAATCAAATAGCTAAATAATTCTTGGTATGACCTTCTAAAGCAATTCCATATGGCTCAGTAGAACCCCCACTACCCCGGCTTAGACAGGGCTTAGTATTTATGGGTTAACGAAACATACACACAGTTCGTACATTTTTAAAGCGTGATGGGGTTCAATAACACAAAGTCAAAGATTTATAGTGCCGTGAAAAGTATTGCCCCCTTTATAATTTTCTCTACTTATGCATATTTTTGATACTGAATTATCATATCTTCAACCAAAACCTAATATTAGATAAAAAAAACAAATAACACAACAATTACATACTTTTTCATATCTTTGTTTATGAAATAAATAATTACAGGATCCAATGCCCCTGTGTGAAAAAGTAATTGCCCCCCTTTACACTCAATAACTGGTTGTTCCACCTTTAGCTGCAATGACTCCAACCAAACGCTTCCTGTCTCACGTCTCTGTGGAGGAATTATGGCCCACTCTTCCATGCAGAACTGCTGCAACTCAGCGACATTTGTGGGTTTTCAAGCATGAGCTGCTGGTTTCAGCTCCTGCCACTACATCTCTACTGGGATTAGGTCTGGGCTTTGACTAGGCCACTCCAAAACTCATTGTCTTGCTGCATGACCCAGCTGTGCTTCAGCATCAGCTCACAGACGGATGGCTTGACATTCTCTGATACAGAGCAGAATTCATTCTTCCTTCTATTTAAGCAAGTGGTGCAGGTCCTGAGGCAGCAAAGCATCCCCCAAACCATCACACCACCACCACCATGCTGGACCGTTGCGATGAGGTTCTTACTGTGGAATGCAGTGTTTGGTTTTCGCCAGGCATAATGGAAGCCATGTCGTCCACAATGTTATCCTTTTGACTCATCTGTCCATAGAACATTCTTCCAAGAGTTGATGATCATCCAGACGCTTTTTGGCAAACTGGAGTCAACTTTTTTTGGATGAGACGGGTCCCACATTCATTGTTTGATCTGGAGAAAGCCATGCAAGCATAAACCAATGAAAGACCAAGCCAAATGCATAGCCGATCGAATGGGGGGAGAGAAGGGAATATAGCGTACGTTTTTAAGTGTATTATTTAAAATATAGGAACAGTTTGTCTATGCATCAGAGATGGAGAAATAAAGGATTTTCTGACTGGACATTATAGCAAATAGAAATAGGCGAATTACTCTACTCGTGCTTATTACTGCCCAGCGCCAAACAAGTTCAAATGGGCTAAACCATTGTCTGTCACATCACGACGTCGTCACCATCGACGATGGCTGTCGGTCGTCAACGATATTATCGTAATGTCGCCCAACCCAAATGGCTACCGATTTTATAGACCGTGACAAAAGCTTACCATTAACTTTTCCAATTCCATTTAAACTGCTGAGTTTTCAAAAACACACTGCAGGGCATCGTTGAAATGAGCAGCGCAAGCTCCGTCTCTGTAGTGTCAGCAGAGCTCTGGGCTAGATGACAATGACAGTCTAGCTGGTGTAGGCTGTAGACCCCAGACTGACTAGTCATGTCTGCTTTGACACCCTCAGACTTCTTATGCCTCGACTTCTGTAACACTTCTAATAGATGAATCTAATGGCAGATTCCCTGTCTGTGTGAACTGTTGCTTCATAATGGCTCAGCTATGGTCTCTCTCTCCTTCCTCTCAGGGTGGGGCCTCAGCTCTCTCTGCCATGGGATTACGTAACCTAGGCAACACATGCTTTATGAACGCCATCCTGCAGTCTCTCAGGTAAGACCCCCACGGCTGAGTTGTTGTTAGTCCCTTACGGCTGAGTTGTGGTTAGTCCCTTACGGCTGAGTTGTGGTTAGTCCCTTACGGCTGAGTTGTGGTTAGTCCCTTACGGCTGAGTTGTTGTTAGTCCCTTACGGCTGAGTTGTGGTTAGGCTTTGGTCAGGTAAGTCCCTCAGGTGAGCCAATGCCCATTATGGTCCCTGTTTGGAACTCAATATGGCCTCTGTTGTTTGGGTGGCCTACTGTCTGGCTCAGAGGTCTGTAGTCACGGCCAGCCTCTGGCTCAGAGGTCTGTAGTCACGGCCAGCCTCTGGCTCAAGGGTCTGTAGGCTACATGTTCGCTGGGGTGTGGAAAGAGGCTGTGTTAAGAAGCTGTGTTAAGAAGCTGTGTTAAGGTGTTAAGAAGCTGTGTTAAGAAGCTCTGTTAAGGTGTTAAGAAGCTGTGTTAAGGTGTTAAGAAGCTGTTTCTATTCCAGCAACATCCAGCAGTTCAGCTGTTATTTCATGGAGCTGCCAGCGGTGGCGCTGCGGAGCGGGAAGACTGCAGGGCGAAGGATGTACCACACCCGCAGCCAGGGGGACACCACTGTGTAAGGTCTTACGTGTGTGTTTGCAGGGCCTGAATCTTTTTGGTCCACCAGCCACTGTGGCAGATCTACCAGCCACGCAGATCATTTTTTTTACTTGCCAAAATAAAGAAATTACACCAAAAACCATAACAGTTGAGCATGCTTTGTTTCTAAAACAGTTCATGTTTTACTAGTGTGTGGTATAGATTTCCACCGGTCTAATGTCCATTTCTCGTGTTTCTTGGGCTTGGTCTTTAGCCTTATTTGGTAATCTTCTGTATACCACCCCTACCGTGTCACAACACAACTGATTGGCTCAAATGCACTAAAAGGAAAGAAATTCTATTAATTAACTTTTAACAAGGCACACCTGTTAATTAAAATTCATTCCAGGTGACTACCTCCTGGTTGAGAGAATGCCAAGTGTATAAAGCTAGTTTTAATGGCTTCACTATTCTACAATGTAGAAAATAGTGAAGGAGAGAGAAAAAAACCGTATGAGTAGGTGTCTAGACTCTTGACTGGTACTGTACATTGTAAGTGATTTCAATGAGTCTTTCTCATTTGTTTTATACTGTTCAATTCAACTTCAACCCAAAATTACATTCATCAATTTCTGCATTTCCTGCACTCATTTGAGATTATTTCTACACTGCCATGTAGAGCTGCACGATATGGGCAAACAATTTATTGGCCTGTTTTTAACCAAATTTTGCAATTGCGATTTGACTTGTGATTTTTGATAAACTCTTGGATGAACTGTTAGTCATGAAAATGAAATGAGTATTCTAATTCAATAGTTAGAATATAATAGTGGGCACTTTGAATACAGTGTTTGACATGACAAAGAATTTAAATACCTGGGATGATTTATTGTGACAGGGGGGGAACCAAAGTGTTGATAAGCGTTTCTTAGGGCACCCTATAATCTTTGGCTACATATTTTATCTTAGCTTTTTAATGTAGCTAACACATTCTTGCTTCGTGTGTTCGTCTTTGATTCAGAAGATACTGCTGATTTGGTTTAGAGTTGACTAACTCGGCATAAAGGATGTTTATCTGAAGAAGTTGTGACGTTGAAGGTTCCTGGTAATCGACGGTAGTCCTATGTTTGTCTCCGTTTCCCAGGTCCTTGGTGGAGGAGTTGAGGAAGACCCTGTGTTATCTGTGGCAGGGTGGCCCAACAGCCTTCAGCCCTGACTCTTTATTCTACGTTGTCTGGAAAATCATGCCCAGCTTCAGGTACTCTGACAGACCTCTTAATTTCAGCAATGTCTGCTCAATGGGCTTTTCCCCTCTGATTTAATGTTTGGTTCAAAACGTAAGACCTCTGCTCTAGGATCAGTTTGGCCTTCTCAGATCATAACTGTGTAGATTAAATGGACAGGTGGGGTCCTGATCCTAAATTGACACGCCTTCTCTCTTTGTGGCAGTGTTGTAGTATTTGAGACCAACAATTGAGTGACTGGTAATTTCTTCCCGAGACCAGTGGAGTAAAAACCTCCTATCAGCTCCCATTCATTCAGCGCCTGCTTTTCCAGGCCAAATATCCACACTCCTTTCATGACACATCGTATCACCTATTGAAACCTGAGCTTCCTACTTGTAACATTACTGTCCTTTTACTTTGGTTGAAAAATATCCTCAGACTTTGTCACGCTCGTCAGAACTTTGTTAATTGGCTGGTAGGGAAGAGTGGGGGGGGAAACCACCTTCAGTCCATCTATTGTCGATCTGCCCTCCGAGCATCATTTAGATCTGTTAGTGTAATTTGTAGTGGCTGTCGATCTGCCCTCCGAGCATCATTTAGATCTGTTAGTGTAATTTGTAGTGGCTGTCGATCTGCCCTCCGAGCATCATTTAGATCTGTTAGTGTAATTTGTAGTGGCTGTCGATCTGCCCTCCGAGCATCATTAGATCTGTTAGTGTAATTTGTAGTGGCTGTCGATCTGCCCTCCGAGCATCATTTAGATCTGTTAGTGTAATTTGTAGTGGCTGTCGATCTGCCCTCCGAGCATCATTAGATCTGTTAGTGTAATTTGTAGTGGCTGTCGATCTGCCCTCCGAGCATCATTAGATCTGTTAGTGTAATTTGTAGTGGCTGTCGATCTGCCCTCCGAGCATCATTAGATCTGTTAGTGTAATTTGTAGTGGCTGTCGATCTGCCCTCCGAGCATCATTTAGATCTGTTAGTGTAATTTGTAGTGGCTGTCGATCTGCCCTCCGAGCATCATTTAGATCTGTTAGTGTAATTTGTAGTGGCTGTCGATCTGCCCTCCGAGCATCATTAGATCTGTTAGTGTAATTTGTAGTGGCTGTCGATCTGCCCTCCGAGCATCATTAGATCTGTTAGTGTAATTTGTAGTGGCTGTCGATCTGCCCTCCGAGCATCATTAGATCTGTTAGTGTAATTTGTAGTGGCTGTCGATCTGCCCTCCGAGCATCATTTAGATCTGTTAGTGTAATTTGTAGTGGCTGTCGATCTGCCCTCCGAGCATCATTAGATCTGTTAGTGTAATTTGTAGTGGCTGTCGATCTGCCCTCCGAGCATCATTAGATCTGTTAGTGTAATTTGTAGTGGCTGTCGATCTGCCCTCCGAGCATCATTAGATCTGTTAGTGTAATTTGTAGTGGCTGTCGATCTGCCCTCCGAGCATCATTAGATCTGTTAGTGTAATTTGTAGTGGCTGTCGATCTGCCCTCCGAGCATCATTTAGATCTGTTAGTGTAATTTGTAGTGGCTGTCGATCTGCCCTCCGAGCATCATTAGATCTGTTAGTGTAATTTGTAGTGGCTGTCGATCTGCCCTCCGAGCATCATTAGATCTGTTAGTGTAATTTGTAGTGGCTGTCGATCTGCCCTCCGAGCATCATTAGATCTGTTAGTGTAATTTGTAGTGGCTGTCGATCTGCCCTCCGAGCATCATTTAGATCTGTTAGTGTAATTTGTAGTGGCTGTCGATCTGCCCTCAGCATGCATTTTACCACCACTTTCAATGCCTAAAGCAGCCTAACGTATGGGTCGCAGATGTGGATGTTGTTGCACGGTAACGTGGATGTCCTTGACCCTGTGCCGTGTCCTGTCCAGGGGGTACCAGCAGCAGGATGCTCACGAGTTCATGCGTTACCTGTTGGACCATCTCCATAGAGAGCTACAGGGCGGTCTGAACGGAGCCAAGCACCCCGCTCTCCCCGTTCCACCGGATTCTGTTACGGTGTCCGCAGACAACCCTACTCTGCCACGAGACGGGCTCGCGTTACCCCAGGACGAGGTGAAACTGCCCATCACGGGGGCCAAATGCCGCATGTAAGAGAGCTTCCTTTCTGCTCTGATTTTGGAAAGTAGTTGTCTGTCTGGTGTCTCCGTGTACAGGGGCCGTTGGCCGGCCGTGGCATCTGGATTTCAGGTAGAGCAGATGAGAGAAGCTGTATGTTTAACACAGCAGGGGGCTTAGGACAGACAAGGCCATGCTGAGTCATATACACTATGTATTTATTTGAACAGTAAAACAAATTAATTGGAATTTATACTCAATCAAATCAGTCAATCAAATGTATTTATGAAGCCCTTCTTACATCAGCTGATGTCACAGAGTGCTGTACAGAAACCCAGCCTAAAACCCCAAACAGCAAGCAATGCAGGTGTAGAAGCACAGTGGCTAGGAAAAACTCCCTAGAAAGGCCAAAACCTAGGAAGAAACCTAGAGAGGACCCAGGCTGTGAGGGGTGGCCAGTCCTCTTCTGGCTGTGCCGGGTGGAGATTATAACAGAACATGGCCAAGATGTTCAAATGTTCATAGATGACCAGCAGGGTCAAATAATAATAATCCCAGTGGTTGTAGAGGGGGCAACAGGTCAGCACCTCAGGAGTAAATGTCAGTTGGCTTTTCATAGCCGATCATTCAGAGTATCTCTACCGCTCCTGCTGTCTCTAGAGAGTTGAAAACAGCAGGTTCTGGGACTCAAACATTTTGAGTCAACAATCTAGAATGTCACCTTTTATTTGAGGGTATTTTCAGATTTGTTTTTCCGTTTAGAAATGTAGGTACTTTGTTTCTTGCCCCCATTTTTAAAGGTGTCGTAAGTATTGGGACAATTTCACTTAGTGTATTACAGTAGTTGAAAGTGTAGTATTTGGTCCCATATTCATAGCAATGACTACATCAAGCTTGTGACTCTACAAACTTGTTGGAATGCGTTTGTTTGTTTTTGCTTGTGTTTCCGATTTTTATTTTGTGCCCAATAGAAATGAATGGTAAATAATGTATTGTGTCATTTTGGAGTCACTTTTCTTGTAAATAAGAAAATAATGTTTCTGAACACACTTCTACATTAATGTGGATGCTACCATGGTTACGATTTGTCATGAATGAATCGTGAATAATGATGAGTGATGAAGTTACTGAGGCATAAATACAATATAATAAATGCTAACCTCCCCTGTTATTGTAATGGTGAGAGGTTAGCATGTCTTGGGGTTATGATATAAAATGCTAACCTCCCCTGTTATTGTAATGGTGAGAGGTTAGCATGTCTTGGGGTATGATATAAAATGCTAACCTCCCCTGTTATTGTAATGGTGAGAGGTTAGCATGTCTTGGGGTATGATATAAAATGCTAACCTCCCCTGTTATTGTAATGGTGAGAGGTTAGCATGTCTTGGGGTTATGATATAAAATGCTAACCTCCCCTGTTATTGTAATGGTGAGAAGTTAGCATGTCTTGGGGGTATGATATAAAATGCTAACCTCCTGTTATTGTAATGGTGAGAGGTTAGCATGTCTTGGGAGTATGATATAAAATGCTAACCTCCCTGTTATTGTAATGGTGAGAGGTTAGCATGTCTTGGGGTATGATATAAAATGCTAACCTCCCTGTTATTGGTAATGGTGAGAGGTTAGCATGTCTTGGGGTATGATATAAAATGCTAACCTCCCTGTTATTGTAATGGTGAGAGGTTAGCATGTCTTGGGGTATGATATAAAATGCTAACCTCCCTGTTATTGTAATGGTGAGAGGTTAGCATGTCTTGGGGTTTGATATAAAATGCTAACCTCCTGTTATTGGTAATGGTGAGAGGTTAGCATGTCTTGGGGGTATGATATAAAATGCTAACCTCCCCTGTTATTGTAATGGTGAGAGGTTAGCATGTCTTGGGGTATGATATAAAATGCTAACCTCCCTGTTATTGTAATGGTGAGAGGTTAGCATGTCTTGGGGGTTTGATATAAAATGCTAACCTCCCCTGTTATTGGTAATGGTGAGAGGTTAGCATGTCTTGGGGGTATGATATAAAATGCTAACCTCCTGTTATTGTAATGGTGAGAGGTTAGCATGTCTTGGGAGTATGATATAAAATGCTAACCTCCCCTGTTATTGTAATGGTGAGAGGTTAGCATGTCTTGGGGTCTGATATAAAATGCTAACCTCCTGTTATTGTAATGGTGAGAGGTTAGCACGCCTTGGGGTATGATATAAAATGCTAACCTCCTGTTATTGTAATGGTGAGAGGTTAGCACGTCTTGGGGTATGATATAAAATGCTAACCTCCCTGTTATTGTAATGGTGAGAGGTTAGCATGTCTTGGGAGTATGATATAAAATGCTAACCTCCCTGTTATTGTACTGGTGAGAGGTTAGCATGTCTTGGGGTATGATATAAAATGCTAACCTCCCTGTTATTGTAATGGTGAGAGGTTAGCATGTCTTGGGGGTATGATATAAAATGCTAACCTCCCTGTTATTGTAATGGTGAGAGGTTAGCATGTCTTGGGGTATGATATAAAATGCTAACCTCCCCTGTTATTGGTAATGGTGAGAGGTTAGCATGTCTTGGGGTATGATATAAAATGCTAACCTCCCTGTTATTGTAATGGTGAGAGGTTAGCATGTCTTGGGAGTATGATATAAAATGCTAACCTCCCCTGTTATTGTAATGGTGAGAGGTTAGCATGTCTTGGGGAGTATGATATAAAATGCTAACCTCCCTGTTATTGGTAATGGTGAGAGGTTAGCATGTCTTGGGAGGTATGATATAAAATGCTAACCTCCTGTTATTGTAATGGTGAGAGGTTAGCATGTCTTGGGGGTATGATATAAAATGCTAACCTCCCTGTTATTGTAATGGTGAGAGGTTAGCATGTCTTGGGGTTATGATATAAAATGCTAACCTCCCCTGTTATTGTAATGGTGAGAGGTTAGCATGTCTTGGGGTTTGATATAAAATGCTAACCTCCCTGTTATTGGTAATGGTGAGAGGTTAGCATGTCTTGGGGTATGATATAAAATGCTAACCTCCCTGTTATTGTAATGGTGAGAGGTTAGCATGTCTTGGGGTATGATATAAAATGCTAACCTCCCCTGTTATTGTAATGGTGAGAGGTTAGCATGTCTTGGGGTTTGATATAAAATGCTAACCTCCCTGTTATTGGTAATGGTGAGAGGTTAGCATGTCTTGGGGGTATGATATAAAATGCTAACCTCCCTGTTATTGTAATGGTGAGAGGTTAGCATGTCTTGGGGTATGATATAAAATGCTAACCTCCTGTTATTGTAATGGTGAGAGGTTAGCATGTCTTGGGAGTCTGATATAAAATGCTAACCTCCCTGTTATTGTAATGGTGAGAGGTTAGCACGTCTTGGGGGTTTGATATAAAATGCTAACCTCCCCTGTTATTGTAATGGTGAGAGGTTAGCACGTCTTGGGGTTATGATATAAAATGCTAACCTCCCCTGTTATTGTTCTTAGTCTTATGTCCATTATAATTTTTTGCTCACAACTTGGGGGGACCAATTAAAATCACTTGTGGGCTAAAGTTGGCCCACGGGCCGCCAGTTGGGGAACCCTGATGTAGTCGTTGCGTGACGTAATATGGGACTAAAATGCATAAATGAAAACACTAAACCAGAGAGATGAAAATACCCTCAGATCAAAGGTGACTTTCTGTTGAGTAGTCCAGCGGAATGCTGCTGTCATGTGCGAGAGGGGATTGAGCCTCTGTCTTCTACATCGGAACCGTTGAAAGGAACATGTGCTGCTACTACCACGTTGGAGACGCTTGACTCCTCTGAACTCTGCTTTGTTGCTGTCTTCTCAGAAACGGTAGTTCTACTGTGGTCACGTCTGTATTTGGTGGCGTTCTGCAGAACGAAGTCAACTGCCTGATCTGTGGGACTGAGTCTAGGAAGTTTGACCCTTTCCTTGGTAAGTCACGTCCGCTGTCAGTTCACCCGTGGCCTGGGGGTCAATTCCATTTCAGTTCGGTCAAATCAGGAAGTAGACAGACATTCCAAATATCCCCTGCCCTCCAGATCTGTCCCTGGATATTCCCAGTCAGTTCAGACACAAGAGAACCAAGGACCAAGAGCCTGGCCCTACCTGCACATTACGAGGTGAGCTCTACTGTACCGTTGGTGCTCTAATGTACTCAACTGTAGGTCTATTCTGCTTTTGGCTGTTAGACTGCCTGCGCCTGTTGTGTTGTGGATACAGAACATATTACTGCAGAGTAGACTGAGCGTATCACACTCTATGTTATGTTCTATTGAACAGTGGTGGACGTAACAAATGTATAGGTGTAGTTTGATACGCTTGGTTTCTTTGTAGTAATGCGTGTTGTCTATCTCTTGGTCGTAAATGCGTGTTGTCTATCTCTTGGTCGTAAATGCGTGTTGTCTGTCTCTTGGTCGTAAATGCGTGTTGTCTATCTCTTGGTTGTAATGCGTGGTGTCTATCTCTTGGTCGTAATGAGTGTTGTCTATCTCTTGGAGGAACTAGACCAGACAGCTCTCTCTCTCTCTGTGTGTGTGTGTGTGTGTGTGTGTGTGTGTGTGTGTGTGTGTGTGTTCACTACATATAGCTCTTAGTAAAGTGTTCGTATGTAGCGGCTACATTTCCTTCAGGAAGTACTCATTTCCCTGGACTTATTCACATTTTGTTGTGTTACTGCCTGAATTCAAAATGGAGTAAAAAGTCTCACCCAGTACATCTTAACGACAGTGATAACATGTTTTATTGAAAATCAAATGCTTAAATAACTACATAAGTATTCACACCCCTGAGTCAATGCATGTTAGAATCACCTTTGGCAGTGATTACAGCTGGGAGTCTTTATGGGTAGGTCTCTAAGATTGATTACAGCTGGGAGTCTATGGGTAGGTCTCTAAGATTGATTACAGCTGGGAGTCTATGGGTAGGTCTCTAAGAGTGATTACAGCTGGGAGTCTTTATGGGTAGGTTTTCTTGGTGAGCAACTCCAGTGTATATTTGGCCTTGGGTTTTAGGTTTTTGTCCTGCTGAAAGGTGAATTTGTCTCCGTGTCTGGTGGAAAGCAGACTGAACCAGGCTTTCCTCTAGGATTTTGCCTGTGCTTATTTATAGCTGTATTCTGTTTATTTTTATCCCCAAAAACTCCCTAGTCCTTAATGATGACAAGCATACCCATAACATGATGCAGCCACCACCATGCTTGAAAATATGAAGAGTTGTACTCAGTGATGTTGTTGGATTGGCCCCAAACACAACACTTTGTATTCAGGATATAAAGTTAGTTTCTTTGCCACAGTTTTTGCAGTCTTACTTTAGTGCCTTGTTGCAAACAGGATGCATGTTTTGGAATATTTCTATTCTGTACAGGCTTCCTTCTTTTCACTCTGTCATTTAGGTTAATATTGTGGAGGAACTACAATTTATTTTATTTATTTTACCTTTATTTAACTAGGCAAGTCAGTTAAGAACAAATTCTTATTTTCAATGACTGCCTAGGAACAGTTGGTTAACTGCCTTGTTCAAGGGCAGAACGACAGATTTTTACCTTGTCAGCTCAGGGATTCAATCTTGCAGCCTTTCAGTTACTAATCCAACGCTCTAACCACTAAGCTACCCTGCCGCCCCTACCCTCTAACCACTAGGCTACCTGCCGCCCCTACGCTCTAACCACTAGGCTACCTGCCGCTCCTACACTAACCACTAGTCTACCTGCCGTCCCTACACTCTAACCACTAGGCTACCTGCCGTCCCTACACTCTAACCACTAGACTACCTGCCACCCCTACACTCTAACCACTAGGCTACCTGCCGTCCCTACACTCTAACCACTAGGCTACCCGCCGTCCCTACACTCTAACCACTAGGCTACCTGCCGCCCCTACACTCTAACCACTAGGCTACCTGCCGCCCCTACACTCTAACCACTAGGCTACCTGCCTCCCCTACACTCTAACCACTAGGCTACCTGCCGTCCCTACACTCTAACCACTAGGCTACCTGCCGTCCCTACACTCTAACCACTAGGCTACCTGCCGTCCCTACGCTCTAACCACTAGGCTACCTGCCTCCCCTACACTCTAACCACTAGGCTACCTGCCTCCCCTACACTCTAACCACTAGGCTACCTGCCGTCCCTACGCTCTAACCACTAGGCTACCTGGCTCCCCTACACTCTAACCACTAGGCTACCTGCCGCCCCTACACTCTAACCACTAGGCTACCTGCCGCCCCACTAACACAACATTGTTGTTGATCCGTCCTCAGAATTCTCCTATCACAGTCGTTAAACTCTTAACTGTTTTAACCATTTGCCTCATGGTGAAATCTCTGAGTGGGTTCCTTCCTCTCCGGGGGGGGGTATTTTTTTTGCCCATCTACCAATAGGTTCCCTTTGTGGTTCAATCTGTGTTTGAAATTCACTGCTCTACTGAGGGACCTTACAGATAACTGTATGTGTGGGGTACTGAGATTAGTTAGTCATTCAAAAATCATGTTAAACACTTATTGTCCATGCAACCTATTATGTGACTTGTTAAGCACATTCTTTTGACTCCTGAACTTATTTAGGTTTCCCATAACAAAGGGATTGAATACTTATTGACTCAAGACGTTTCAGGTTTGAATCCTTTCTGGTGTAATCCACCACATCTCTCTGTCCCTGGTCGTCTTCAGACTGCTTGTATAGCTTCACTGACCTGGAGGAACTAGACCAGACAGAGCTCTATATGTGCCATCGGTGTAAGAAGAGGCAGAAATCCACCAAGAAGTTCTGTGTCCAGAAGCTGCCCAAGGTGTTGTGTCTGCACCTGAAGAGGTTCCACTGGACATCCTACCTGAGGAACAAAATAACCACCTATGTAGAGTTCCCACTACGAGGGCTGGACATGAGGGGGTATTTACTACAGGTGATCATTAACCCTTAAACCTTGGGGGGGTTACTAAGCTAGGCCTGGACATGAGGGGGTATTTACTACAGGTGATCATTAACCCTTAAACCCCGGGGGGGGTACTAAGCTAGGCCTGGACATGAGGGGGTATTTACTACAGGTGATCATTAAACCTTGGGGGTACTAAGCTAGGCCTGGACATGAGGGGTATTTACTACAGGTGATCACTAACCCTTAAACCTTGGGGGGGTACTAAGCTAGGCCTGGACATGAGGGGGTATTTACTACAGGTGATCACTAACCCTTAAACCTTGGGGGGGTTACTAAGCTAGGCCTGGACATGAGGGGGTATTTACTACAGGTGATCATTAACCCTTAAACCCCGGGGGGGGTACTAAGCTAGGCCTGGACATGAGGGGTATTTACTACAGGTGATCACTAACCCTTAAACCTTGGGGGTACTAATGTCTGTGTCCCTCTTCTTCGGACGCAAGCCAGCAGTGGGATGCAGGGTTGTAATGCTGCTGACAAAGCCTTTAACCCCTGACCCTGTGTAGAGTTGTTCCCTCTTTGTGGATGGGTACTTACTAGAGGTGAGACCTGACCCTACGTACCGTCTCAGAGGACTGGGCATGAGGGGGTGATACTCCAAACACTAGGCATCTCCATTGAATGTGATTTTAATTTGTCTGTGAAACGAGCCCCAAAAAGCCTTATATCAAAGGCTCAAGGCTTCAGATGGCTGTCTGGAGAAATGTTCTGTTTTGTTGTTTGAGCAGCAGGAGGAGGCATTGCCTGACCGGTGGCTGTATGACCTGGTAGCTGTGGTGGTGCATCATGGGTCAGGGTGAGTACTGATGCTCTCTCAACCGGGTTACAGTGGCCGTTTACACAGGCAGCCCAATTCCGCAGTTTTTTTCCACTAATTGGTATTTTGACCAATCACATCAGATCTTTTTCAGCTCTTATCTGATTGGTTAAAATGACCAGTTAGGAAGGGGGAAATGATCAGAATTGGGCTGCCTGTGTAAACAGCCATTGTTGCAAGATGTTTTTCAAGTACACCACTCAGTAGTTCCCCCAGTTGGTGGTGTTGCTGCCTGATGAGGCAACTGAACGTGGCCCTGTTAATGTTACCGGGTTAACTAGCTGATCATTGCATGAAGGCAGCCAGCAGGGTCATGTTCATTGGGGCAAAACGTTTTGAGAACAGAAAATGAGCATCAGCTTTACTTAAGTCCAGGTACTGCGTAGGGTTTGGGAATTGCCAGGGACCTGGCATTACAATGACATCGCGATACTAAGACGCCGATACGTATTGTGGTTCGACACGCAGTGATTTTTATTGTTTCGATGTTCCAAACGTATTGCTCGCCATAGGTCTACTGCAGAGGGACGAGCGAGCACTGAGCACATTCGTTTTTTGATCAGTCATGGAAGTGCTGTAAACAAATTGGCTCACTATTTAAAAAGATGGAGAACGAGCTTTAAAGGAAAAATACTGGTGTTTTGGTGCAGGTACAGCCAACTAGCGGCAAAATAATATTGCAATATTGTTGATACTATATATCGTAAAAAATATTGCAATATAGCAATCCCCCCCCCTCTCCATTACTATTAGGTCTGACCCGGTTTCACTCTGTTTTCTTCTATTTAGTGTCTTTTTTTAAATTTGGTTTAATTGTGTTGGCAGGGTTGGATCGGGACATTACACAGCGTATGGCAAACGGGAGGGTCGCTGGTACCACTTCAACGACAGCACAGTGACTCTGACTGAGGAGGAGACGGTGGTTAAAGCCAAGGCTTACATTCTTTTCTACACAGAGAGACCTGACAAGACGCCACCGGAGACGGACACCAGGCTTTAACCTGACGTCAGACTGTTCCTAACCCCAGACTGTTCCTAACCCCAGACTGTTCCTAACCCCAGACAGACTGTTCCTAACCCCAGACAGACTGTTCCTAACCCCAGACAGACTGTTCCTAACCCCAGACTGACGTCAGACTGTTCCTAACCCCAGACGGACACCAGGCTTTAACCTGACGTCAAACTGTTCCTAACCCCAGACTGACGTCAGACTGTTCCTAACCTCAGACTGTTCCTAACCCCAGACTGACGTCAGACTGTTCCTAACCCCAGACTGACTGTTCCTAACCCCAGACTGACTGTTCCTAACCCCAGACTGACTGTTCCTAACCCCAGACTGACTGTTCCTAACCCCAGACTGACGTCAGACTGTTCCTAACCCCAGACGGACACCAGGCTTTAACCTGACGTCAGACTGTTCCTAACCCCAGACGGACACCAGGCTTTAACCTGACGTCAGACTGTTCCTAACCCCAGACTGACACCAGACTGTTCCTAACCCCAGACTGTTCCTAACCCCAGACTGTTCCTAACCCCAGACTGTTCCTAACCCCAGACTGACCCCAGACTGTTCCTAACCCCAGACTGTTCCTAACCCCAGACTGTTCCTAACCCCAGACTGACCCCAGACTGTTCCTAACCCCAGACTGTTCCTAACCCCAGACGGACACCAGGCTTTAACCTGACGTCAGACTGTTCCTAACCCCAGACTGACACCAGACTGTTCCTAACCCCAGACTGTTCCTAACCCCAGACTAACCCCAGACTGTTCCTAACCCCAGACTGTTCCTAACCCCAGACTGTTCCTAACCCCAGACGGACACCAGGCTTTAACCTGACGTCAGACTGTTCCTAACCCCAGACTGTTCCTAACCCCAGACAGACTGTTCCTAACCCCAGACTGACGTCAGACTGTTCCTAACCCCAGACGGACACCAGGCTTTAACCTGACGTCAGACTGTTCCTAACCCCAGACAGACTGTTCCTAACCCCAGACAGACTGTTCCTAACCCCAGACAGACTGTTCCTAACCCCAGACAGACTGTTCCTAACCCCAGACAGACTGTTCCTAACCCCAGACTGACGTCAGACTGTTCCTAACCCCAGACTGACGTCAGACTGTTCCTAACCCCAGACGGACACCAGGCTTTAACCTGGCGTCAAACTGTTCCTAACCCCAGACTGACGTCAGACTGTTCCTAACCCCAGACTGACGTCAGACTGTTCCTAACCCCAGACTGACGTCAGACTGTTCCTAACCCCAGACGGACACCAGGCTTTAACCTGACGTCAGACTGTTCCTGACGTCAGACTGTTCCTAACCCCAGACTGTTCCTAACCCCAGACTGTTCCTAACCCCAGACTGTTCCTAACCCCAGACTGACACCAGACTGTTCCTAACCCCAGACTGACACCAGACTGTTCCTGACCCCAGACTGTTCCTGACCCCAGACTGTTCCTGACCCCAGACTGTTCCTGACCCCAGACTGTTCCTGACCCCAGACTGTTCCTAACCCCAGACTGACCCCAGACTGTTCCTAACCCCAGACTGTTCCTAACCCCAGACGGACACCAGGCTTTAACCTGACGTCAGACTGTTCCTAACCCCAGACTGACACCAGACTGTTCCTAACCCCAGACTATACCCAGACTGTTCCTAACCCCAGACTGTTCCTAACCCCAGACTGTTCCTAACCCCAGACTGTTCCTAACCCCAGACTGTTCCTAACCCCAGACTGTTCCTAACCCCAGACTGACCCCAGACTGTTCCTAACCCCAGACTGTTCCTAACCCCAGACTGTTCCTAACCCCAGACTGTTCCTAACCCCAGACTGTTCCTGACCCCAGACTGTTCCTAACCCCAGACTGTTCCTGACCCCAGACTGTTCCTGACCCCAGACTGTTCCTAACCCCAGACTGTTCCTGACCCCAGACTGACCCCAGACTGTTCCTAACCCCAGACTGTTCCTGACCCCAGACTGTTCCTGACCCCAGACTGTTCCTAACCCCAGACTGTTCCTAACCCCAGACTACCTCATCTTCACCAGGACAACAGACCCTTTCCTCTCAGCCTGTATCACATCCTTAAAACATGTTGTCTTTGTGTCAGACATTGATTTCATCAGAATTTCTGTAAAACCAAATTGCTGCTTGATATTTGAGTTCTGTATGAAAGTCTCAAATGGCAACCTATTCTCTATGTAGTGCCCTGGTCTGGTGTAGTGCCCTGGTGGGGGGTGTAGTACCCTGTGCCCTGGTCGGGTGTAGTGCCCTGGTCGGGTGTAGTGCCCTGGTGGGGGGTGTAGTGCCCTGGTCGGGTGTAGTGCCCTGTGCCCTGGTCGGGTGTTGTGCCCTGGTCGGGTGTAGTACCCTGTGCCCTGGTCGGGTGTAGTACCCTGTGCCCTGGTCGGGTGTAGTACCCTGTGCCCTGGTCGGGTGTAGTGCCCTGTGTAGGGAATACGGTGTCATTTGAGACACAACCCTTGTTAATCTTCACGAAACATTCCCCATTTCTGACCATGTCCTGGTGTCCAGGGTTCAGAGAATTTATATGTTTTTCTTGGGTCTATTGGTCTTCTCTGTCTAAGCCAGTTGGTCGTTTTCTATTTTATGCATAAGAACTTGACTGATGTCTTGATTTGAAATGATATATAATGATTGTGTGGACCCTCTTGATCAGAACCAATGTGAACAGAGATTTGTATCAACATTCTGTCATATGTTCTCTTGATGTTCCTGTGTCAACCTTTTCCAGTCTGCCACTTCAGAAATAGACGTTTTATTAAATAGGATGAAGAGATTATAGAAATGGTGTCATCTGTATAACAAAACATGCCGGTCAATGGAATCTGTTTCTGTTTTTACAAATGGGTCGTATTATCACCTCTTGAAGAGCATAGTCAGAACAACATGTTTTCCATATAAACCTATTAAACCACTATCCTTCCTCAACACGATGGAGCTCAGTGGAATCGGTGTTTCTGTTCTAGACTATTCCATATAAACCTATTAAACCACTATCCTTCCTCATATTCAACACGATGGAGCTCAGTGCAATCGGTGTTTCTGTTCTAGACTATTCCATATAAACCTATTAAACCACTATCCTTCCTCATATTCAACACGATGGAGCTCAGTGGAATCGGTGTTTCTGTTCTAGACTATTCCATATAAACCTATTAAACCACTATCCTTCCTCATATTCAACACGATGGAGCTCAGTGGAATCGGTGTTTCTGTTCTAGACTATTCCATATAAACCTATTAAACCACTATCCTTCCTCAACACGATGGAGCTCAGTGGAATCGGTGTTTCTGTTCTAGACTATTCCATATAAACCTATTAAACCACTATCCTTCCTCATATTCAACACGATGGAGCTCAGTGGAATCGGTGTTTCTGTTCTAGACTATTCCATATAAACCTATTAAACCACTATCCTTCCTCATATTCAACACGATGGAGCTCAGTGGAATCGGTGTTTCTGTTCTAGACTATTCCATATAAACCTATTAAACCACTATCCTTCCTCATATTCAACACGATGGAGCTCAGTGGAATCGGTGTTTCTGTTCTAGACTATTCCATATAAACCTATTAAACCACTATCCTTCCTCATGTTAAACACGATGGAGCTCAGTGGAATCGGTGTTTCTGTTCTAGACTATTCCATATAAACCTATTAAACCACTATCCTTCCTCATATTCAACACGATGGAGCTCAGTGGAATCGGTGTTTCTGTTCTAGACTATTCCATATAAACCTATTAAACCACTATCCTTCCTCATATTCAACACGATGGAGCTCAGTGGAATCGGTGTTTCTGTTCTAGACTATTCCATATAAACCTATTAAACCACTATCCTTCCTCATGTTAAACACGATGGAGCTCAGTGGAATCGGTGTTTCTGTTCTAGACTATTCCATATAAACCTATTCAACCACTATCCTTCCTCATGTTAAACACGATGGAGCTCAGTGGAATCGGTGTTTCTGTTCTAGACTATTCCATATAAACCTATTAAACCACTATCCTTCCTCATGTTAAACACGATGGAGCTCAATGGAATCAGTGTTTCTGTTTTAGCCCTCAGAAAATGTTACCGAAGTTCTGTCAACACAACATAAACTCAGCAAAAAAAAAACTGTCAACTGCGTTTTCAGCAAACTTAACACATGTAAATATTTGTATGAACATAAGATTCAACAACTGAGACATAAACTGAACAGGTTCCACAGACATGTGACTAACAGAAATTAAATAATGTGTCTCTGAACAAAGGGGGGGTCAAAATCAAAAGTAACAGTCAGTATCCGGTGGCCACCAGCTGCATTAAGTACTGCAATGTATCTCCTCCTCATGGGCTGCACCAGATTTGCCAGTTATTGCTTTGAGATGTTACCCCACTCTTCCACCAAGGCACCTGCAAGTTCCCAGACATTCCAAGACCCTCCAATCCAACAGGTCCCAGACGTGCTCAATGGGATTGAGATCCGGGCTCTTCGCTGGCCATGGCAGAACACTGACATTCCTGTCTTGCAGGAAATCAGGCACAGAACGAGCAGTATGGCTGGTGGCATTGTCATGTCAGGATGAGCCTGCAGGAAGGGTACCACATGAGGGAAGAGGATGTCTTCCCTGTAACGCACAGCGTTGAGATTGCCTGCAATGACAACAAGCTCAGTCCGATGACGCTGTGACACACCGCCCCAGACCATGACAGACCCTCCACCTCCAAATCGATCCCGCTCCAGAATACAGGCCTCGGTGTAACGCTCATTCCTTCAACGATAAACGCAAATCCGACCATCACCCCTGGTGAGACAAAACCGCGACTCGTCAGTGAAGAGCACTTTTTGCCAGTCCTGTCTGGTCCAGCGACGGTGGGTTTGTGCCCATAGGTGACGTTGTTGCCGGTGTTGTCTGGTGAGGACCTGCCCTACAACAGGCCTACAAGCCCTCAGTCCAGCCTCTCTCAGCCTATTGCGGACAGTCTGAGCACTGATGGAGGGATTGAGCGTTCCTGGTGTAACTCGGGCAGTTGTTGTTGCCATCCTGTACCTGTCCTGCAGATGTGATGTTCAGATGTACCGATCCTGTGCAGGTGTTTTTACACGTGGTCTGCCACTGCGAGGACAGTCAGCTGTCCGTCCTGTCTCCCTGTAGCGCTGTCGTAGGCGTCTCACAGTACAGACATTGCAATTTATTGCCCTGGCCACATCTGCAGTCCTCATGCCTCCTTGCAGCATGCCTAAGGCACGTTCACGCAGATGAGCAGAGACCCTGGGCACCTTTCTTTTGTTTTTTTTCAGAGTCAGTAGAAAGGCCTATTTAGTGTCCTGAGTTACACTTTCGCCTTCTTTGAGGATAGCACAGTGCCACCGACGCGGCCCGTTCCCAAGGACTGTGGGCTCTCGTTCTCCGTGGCCGAAGTGAGTAAGACATTTAAACGTGTTAACCCTCGTAAGGCTGCCGGCCCAGACGGCATCCCTAGCCGCGTCCTCAGAGCATGCGCAGACCAGCTGGCTTGAGTTTTTACGGACATATTCAATCAATCCCTATCCCAGTCTGCTGTCCCCACATGCTTCAAGATGGCCACCATTGTTCCTGTTCCCAAGAACACTAAGGTAACTGAACAAAATGACTATCGCCCCGTAGCACTCACTTCCGTCATCATGAAGTGCTTTGAGAGACTAGTCAAGGATCATATCACCTCTACCTTACCTGTTACCTTAGACCCACTCCAATTTGCTTACTGCCCCAATAGGCCCACAGATAATGCAATCACCATCACACTGCACACTGCCTTATCCAATCTGGACAAGAGGAATACCTATGTCAGAATGCTGTTCATCGACTACAGCTCAGCATTCAACACCATAGTACCCTCCAAACTCGTTATTAAGCTTGAGACCCTAGGTCTCGACCCAGCCCTGTGCAACTGGGTCCTGGACTTCCTGACGGGCTTCCCCCAGGTGGTGAAGGTAGGAAACAACACCTCCACTTCGCTGATCCTCAACACTGGGGCCCCACAAGGGTGCATGCTCAGCCCCCTCCTGTACTCCCTGTTCACTCATGACTCCAACTCAATCGTCAAGTTTGCAGAAGACAACAGTAGTAGGCCTGATTACCAACAATGACGAGACAGCCTATAGGGAGGAGGTGAGGGCCCTGGCAGAGGGATGCCAGGAAAATAATCTCTCACTCAACGTCTGTTAAATAGCCATCACTAGCCGGCTACAATTATTTTACTTATAGATTTGTGAATTGTTAGATTCTACTGCACTGTTGGAGATTTTGCTACACCCGCAATAACATCTGCGGGTGACAACCTAAGATACAGAGACCTTGGTGATGTCTCACTACATGTTGCTTTCTGTTAGACACCATTTCTCTGGGGGAGTTTATGAAACAACAGAACAGAACAGCAGGTACTATGTTTTGCTGTCTAAAAGGGTTCCTATCAAACCCACCAGGCTTTAAGGGCTTTTCTCTCTCTCTCGCGCCTCAATCGCGGCGCTCTCGTGTGTGTGTGTGTGTGTGTCTCTCTATGGGGGGTTATATGTGCCAGAGTTAAGCCTAGGCGACCGTACCACCGTGTGGCTGTCACCTACCATTAAACGTCTGACTGACATGACACTAATGTCTACATGACGCCTGCGTGTAACTACCTATCTGTGGGAGTATGTTAATGGAGGGCTTTTCAGCGGTTGAACTATGGAAATGTCAAACTCATGCCTAAATCTATCTTTCTTTTAGTGAAGAAATGACAAGCCAGAGCAACCAATCAGTGTCACTGTAGCTGTTCTACCTGCTGCATGTTCTTCCTCAACCAACCAAATCCTGTTCAACCAACTACATCCTGTTCTCCTGTTTTAATTAATTTGCCGCCACACTGAAAAGGACTGTACGTACATACTTCTGTGCCCATCTCGGTGCAGCATGATCCATCCAAGGCGTCATGATCCATACAATATGCTCCAGGTGTGTGTGGATGAAGTTCCAAGAAAATACGTTACAGGAGATGGTGATGAGTGAGCACATTCAGTATGAACATAAAGACCCCTAGGGATTTGAAATGAGTGTGGGGTGCCTCGTGTCTCCTTTTTGTCCGTTTGAGGATACTGGTCACCCCTGGTGGAGGTTCTTGGAACACTGCGATTTAAGTCTGAGCGGAGGTTGACGAAAACCTTCAAAGGTGGTGGTGCTATGTCGTGTGTTATCTTGAATACCAGGCAGATGTTTGAGTACAGAATTAAATTGTGTGAACTTAACAGGCTAAACTTGAGTACACTCTTTGAGAAAGGAGTTCCAACTGGGTTCTTTTGGCTGTCACCAACTGGGTTCTTTTGGCTGTCACCAAAGGAGAACACTTTTTGGTTCCAGGTAGAACCCTCTGTGCAATGGTTGTAACTAGAAACAGAAGGGGTTCAACCTGGAACCAAAAAGGGTTCTCCTATGGGGACAGCAGAATAATCCTGTTAGTTTGTAGATGGATCAAATTGTGCTAAGTGTAGGCCTGTATTGCAGTGGTGGTTCTGTGGTTTTCTGTAAAACAAATCATTGGTGGTGGTGAGTTTAGTCAGAAATACTACGAAACATCCCCACTTTTGGCACGCATTTGCAAGCAGGAAAAGTAACCTATGTGTGCTGAGGCATGTGTGATCACAGGACCAAGTGTGCAACGCTGTCATCAAGGCAAAGGGTGACTATTTGAAGAATCTCAAATATAAAATATATTTTGATTTGTTTAACACTTCTTTGGTTACTACATGATTCTTATGTGTTATTTCATCATTTTGATGTCTTCAATGTTATTCTACAATGTCAAAAATAGTAAAAATAAAGAAAAACCCTTGAATGAGTAGGTGTGCTAAAACTTTTGACCGGTAGTGTATATTGATGTTTCAATCAATAAATAACATTTATTTATAAAGCCCTTCTTACATCAGCTGATGTCACAAAGTGCTATACAGAAACCCAGCCTAAAACCCCAAACAGCAAGCAATGCAGATGTAGAAGCACGGTGGCTAGGAAAATCCTAGGAAGAAACCTAGAGAGGAACCAGAAGGCTGTGCCGGGTGGAGATTATAACAGAACATGGCCAAGATGTTCAAATGTTCATAGATGACCAGCAGGGTCAGATAATAATAATCACAGTGGTTGTCGAGGGTGCAACAGGTCAGCAGCTCAGGAGTAAATGTCAGTTGGCTTTTCATAGCCGATCATTCAGCGTTAGAGACAGCAGGTACGGTGGAGAGAGAGAGTCCAAAACATCTGGGTTCAAGGTAGCACGTCCAGTGAACAGAATGTTTCTATTTAAGGTGCATGTTCAGGCTGATGTACAGTTGAAGTCGGAAGTTTACATACACCTTAGCCAAATACATTTAAACTCTGTTTTTCACAATTCCTGACATTTAATCCTAGTAAAGATTCCCTGTCTTAGGTCAGTTAGGATCATCACTTTATTTTAAGAATGTGAAATATCAGAATAGTAGTAGAGAGAATGATTTATTTCAGCTTTTATTTCTTTCATCACATTCCCAGTGGGTCAGAAGTTTCGGGTAGCCTTCCACAAGCTTCCCACAATAAATTCGGTGAATTCTGGCCCATTGCTCCTGACAGAGCTGGTGTAACTGAGTCAGGTTTGTAGGCCTCCTTGCTCACATACGCTTTTTCAGTTCTGCCCACAAATCTTCTATACGATTGAGGTCAGGGCTTTGTGATGGCCACTCCAATACCTTGACTTTGTTGTCCGCCATTTTGCCACAACTTTGGAAGTATGCTTGGGGTCATGGTCCATTTGGAAGGCCCATTTGCAACCAAGCTTTAACTTCCTGACTGATGCCTTGAGATGTTGCTTCAATATATCCACATAATTTTCCCTCCTCATGATGCCATCTATTTTGTGAAGTGTACCAGTCCCTCCTGCAGCAAAGCACGCCCACAACATGATGCTGCCACCCCCGTGCTTCACGGTTGGGATGGCGTTCTTCGGCTTGCAAGCCTCCCCCTTTTTCCTCCAAACATAACGATGGTCATTATGGCCAAACAGTTCTATTTTTGTTTCATCAGACCAGAGGACATTTCTCCAAAAAGTACAATCTTTGTCCCCATGTGTAGTTGCAAACCATAGTCTGGCTTTTTTATGGCGGTTTTGGAGCAGTGGCTTCTTGCTGAGCGGCCTTTCAGGTTATAGGACTTGTTTTATTGTGGATTGAGATACATTTGTACCGGTTTCCTCCAGCATCTTCACAAGGTCCTTTGCTGTTGTTCTGGGATTGATTTGCACTTTTCGCACCAAAGTGCGTTCATCTCTAGGAGACAGAACGTGTCTTCTTCCTCAGCGGTATGACGGCTGCGTGGTCCCATGGTGTTTATACTTGCGTACTATTGTTTGTACAGAACGTGGTACCTTCAGGCGTTTGGAAATTGCTCCCAAGGATGAGGTCTACAATTTATTTTCTGAGGTCTTGGCTGATTTATTTTGATTTTCCCATGATGTCAAGCAAAGAGGCACTGAGTTTGAAGGTAAGCCTTGAAATACATCCACAGGTACACCTCCAATTGACTCAAATGATGTCAATTAGCCTAGCCTATCAGAAGCTTCTAAAGCCATGACATAATTTTTGGAGATTTTCCAAGCTGTTTAAAGGCACAGTCAACTTAGTGTATGTAGACTTCTGACCCATTGGAACTGTGATGTAGTGAATTATAAGTGAAATAATCTGTAAACAATTGTTGTAAAAATTACTTGTGTCATGCACAAAGTAGATGCCCTAACCGACTTGCCAAAACGATAGTTTGTTAACAAGAAATTTGTGGAGTGGTTGAAAAACTAGTTTTAGTGACTCCAACCTAAGTGTATGTAAACTTCCGACTTCAACTGTATGTGTTTGAAATTCTGGGCCTCTACTCTAGAGTAAACATCTGTCCCTGTCCAGAGAGCCAGAACCTGCAGAGGCAACAGGATGACAGATAGGAGAGAAGGGTTTGTGTGTGCGTCTATGCCCCTGTGTCTGACAGAGGGAGTGTGTGTCTTTTAGCTCACACACTTCTATCTCTGACAGCTCCACCAAACAGTTGGCCTCCACCTCCCAAAATAACTTCAATTTCACAGCCTTATATGTCCAGCAGCAACTGTGTTACCCCAGCCCTCCAGCCCCCCACCCTGCTCCAAGCTCTCAGCCTGGCCTGAGAAGGCATCATATATCCAGGCAGGACAATACAGTCGAATTGCTGCTGCCTCATTGTAGCCTGGTGGCAGCTGGTCAGTGGTAAGCCTTGGGGACTCGAGGATCAGACGAGGCCTCTCTTTTTTTCCCCTCTGTCCATCGGAGCCTGGTCAGCCACTCTTTCTGTGTCTGTCTGCCGGCGTCTCTTCACCATGCAGCCTTCAACCATGGACCCCAGCACCACCAAGCTCATCCAGCCCACTAAGGACCTCACCATCACCCAGTTGAACCAGGAGTGTCTCCTCCACCTCCTCTCCTACCTGGATAAAGACAGTTGTAGGTCTTTCTCCCTGACCTGCCATCGGCTCAGAGAGGTCTACCTGGACCCCAGGCTGTGGTCACTGCTCTTGTTCCGCTCCCCCTCCGAGCTGAGGAGAGAGAACTACGTGTTAGGACCGTCGCTGCGCTATCTGGCTGTCACCTGGCACAGCTCCAGGGTGAAGGTCTGTAACATAGAGGACTGGATGAAGAGTCAGTTCCAGAAGGATCTCTGTAGCAAACATGAGAGTCTGGTCAGCAGCTTCCTAGAACGCGTCTGTACCATGTAAGTAATTGTCTGTTTCTGTTTATATGTTAACCTATGATTGTTTGTATATGTTAACCTGTGTTTCTGTTTATATACAGTGCATTCGGAAAGTATTCAGACCATTTGACTTTTTCCACTTTTTGTTACGTAACAGCCTTATTCTAAAATTGATTAAATAAAGATCCTCATCAATCTACTCACCCCATAATGACAAAGCTAAAACAGGTTTTTAGAAATGTCTTCGAATTTATTCAAAATAAAAAAAACTAAAATACTGTATTCAGACCCTTTGCTATGAGACTCGAAATTGAGTTCAGATGCATACTGTTTCCATTGATCATCCTTGAGATGATTCTACAACTTGATTGGAGTCCAACTGTTGTAAATTCAATTTATTGGACATGAATTGGAAAGGCACACACCTGTCTATATAAAGGTCCCACAGTTGACAGTGCATGTCAGAGCAAAAACCAAGCCATGAGGTTGAAGGAATTGTCCGTAGAGCTCCTAGACAGGATTGTGTCAAAGCACAGATCTGGGGAAGGGTACCAAAATATTTCTGCAGCATTGAAGGTCCTCAAGATCACAGTGGCCTCCATCATTCTTAAATGGAAAAAGTTTGTAACCACCAAGACTTCCTAGAGCTGGTCGCCCAGCCCAACGGCGCAATCGGAGGAGAAGGGCCTTAGTCAGGGGAGGAGACCAAGAACCCGATGGTCCCTCTGACAGAGCTCCAGAGTTCCTCTGTGGAGATGGTTGTCCTTCTGGAAGGTTCTCCCATCTCTGCAGCACCACCAATCAGGCCTTTTTGGTAGAGTGGCCAGATGGAAGCCACTCCTCAGTAAAAGGCACATGAAAGCCTGCTTGGAGTTTGCCAAAAGGCACCTAAAGACTCTCAGACCATGAGAAACAAGATTCTCTGGTCTGATGAAACCAAGATTGAACTCTGGCCTGAATGCCAACCGTCACGTCTGGAGCAAACCTGGCACCATCCGTACGGTGAAGCCTGGTGGTGGTGGCAGCAGCATGCTGTGGGCATGTTTTTCAGCGGCAGGGACTGGAAGACTAGTCAGGATCGAGGGGAAAGATCAACGGAGCAAAGTAGAGAGATCTTTGACGACAACCTGCTCCAGTGCACTCAGGACCTGATATTCCCGATTCATTCAGGACTCTCCGTAACCATGGTAGCATCCACATTAATGTAGAAGTGTTTAGAAACATTCTTATTTACAATAAGTGACTCCAAAATACATAATTTAGCATTCATTTTTATTGGGGACAAAATAATCTGAAACACAACCAAAACAAACAGCAAATGCATCCAACAAATTTGTAGAGTCACAAGCGTGATGTAATCACTGCGTGCTAGGAATATGGGACCAAATACTAAACTTTCATACACATGAATTCACTCTGGCTAGCCATTTACTCCGATTTCAGAGCACTCTTCTGAGAGAGCTCAGAATAACTGATGAATTTACTAACGAGCAAGACCCGGTGAATATGACCGGTGTCAGTAAACGCCAGCAAAACAAAAGTACAAATAATTATTGCCAGCAGCAACAGTTAGTCACCAGCACTCTAGATAACATGTAAACAGCCTAACCAGCTCTGCTAGGGCCGGTAAAATGGTCAGAGTTATCTGTTCTCTCGTTTGCGTCTGGAAGTAGCTAGCCAGCAAGCTAGCCAACTTTAGCCAGTTAGCTTGGGTGCTTGGTTGGGACAACGCATGCATTGGCAGGCAAGTTGCAGAAAGACGAGCAGGCGCTTCCCAATTGTTTTAAAATTACAGCATTTTTGGTACGTAGTCCCCCCATTTTAGGGGACTAAATATATTAGGACAAATTGACTTATACACTACCGGTCAAAAGTTTTAGAACACCTACTCATTCAAGGGTTTTTCTTTTATTTATTTTTTCTACATTGTAGAATAATAGTGAAGACATCAAAACTATGAAAAAACTTTTGGAATCATGTAGTAACCAAAAAAGTGTTAAAGAAATCAAAATACTTTTTATATTTAAGATTCTTCAAATAGCCACCCTTTGCCTTGATGACAGCTTTGCACACTCTTGGCATTCTCTCAACCAGCTTCATGAGGTAGTCTACTGGAATGCATTTCAATTAACAGGTGTGTCCTAGGTTAATTTGTGGAATTTCTTTCCTTCTTATTCACCGGGTCTTGCTTGGTAGTGCAGCATAACTGATGAATTTACTATCTCTGAAGAGCGCTCTGAAATCGGAGTAGATAGCTAGCCAGAGTGAATTTGCAAATGCAAGAGATGCTAACTGGATAAGTTGTTCAGCATAGCTAGCTAACTAGCTAGCAAAGGGGGATGGCCTTTTCTTGCTAGCTAACCAAATGACACGTACATCTCTAGCTGTAGCCAATGAGAAACGATAAGAGGGGGAAAAGTCAGTCACCCACTCCTCCACTGACATGACGTCCTCCTAGCAGCTACCTAGCTAATGTTAGGCTCTGTGTTTTTAACTTGCTACATAAATAGATAAGCTAGCCTATTAGCCACCATTATGTCTGACTTGTGATCATTGTCCATGCTCGTTTGATTGTATTGACATTCCCAGCCTTAGTTACATTTGTCCGTTTTTTTATGTTGAGTCATTACAACTGAAACAATGTAGCAGGCCAGCTGTGATTTACAACCAGACAGCAATATTTTTGGGACTAGCAAGAAATGTATTGTTGAATGATATGAATCATGCATTGAAATGCATCCATCTATTCTGCCAACAATGCCTTAGTGTACGTCATGGAACGGTGAGTCAAATGGAACCTATTTTTCAAACCTAAAAGTTGGTTTTGTAGCATGAACTGGAAATGTGGTATATTTGACTGATATTATCTGCTAAGTAATTCACTGCCAGTTCCACTTTAAGGAGAGATGCATTAAGTCTCCAATATCTAATTTTGGGGCTTGTTGTGCAGAGATCCAGATCAATCTACACTCTGGCGTGGTCAGATATGACTAGAGAACCTATAGACTGGGGTGTGGTCAGATATGACTATAGACTGGGGTGTGGTCAGATATGACTAGAGAACCTATAGACTGGGGTGTGGTCAGATATGACTAGAGAACCTATAGACTGGTGCGTGGTCAGATATGACTATAGACTGGGGCATGGTCAGATATGACTGGAGAACCTATAGACTGGGGTGTGGTCAGATATGACTGGGGTGTGGTCGCATATGACTATAGACTGGGGTGTGGTCAGATATGACTAGAGAACCTATAGACTGGGGTGTGGTCAGATATGACTATAGACTGGGGCGTGGTAAGATATGACTAGAGAACCTATAGACTGGGGTGTGGTCAGATGTGACTAGAGAACCTATAGATTGGGATGTGGTCAGATATGACTATAGACTGGGGCATGGTCAGATATGACTAGAGAACCTATAGACTGGGGTGTGGTCAGATATGACTATAGACTGGGGCATGGTCAGATATGACTATAGAACCTATAGATATCCAGAAGCTTTTTTGGGCCATAAGAGACGGTGGCAGAAACATGATGTACATCCTACTGCTTCTGCCATCAGTTACTGTCTGTCTCTCTCACACACACTCTCTGAGAGAAACACAGGGGCTCCCCCCAGTGCACGTGTCAGCCTGTCTCCTGACTAGACTAGCAGGAACAGGTTGTCGGTAGGTTTGAGGAACAACAGCTGCTCTCTAGCCTCCTGACATCCCAGATGAGCTGGTCTTGCTACACTTACTGAGTGTCTGTCTGAGGGCTCTACAGGGCTCATTGTCTTAAGTGGTATTGTTTGTGTCCTGAAGGCTGTGGAGGTCACAGCTGTGAGATGACCTAGGGGAGTGTTGCCTGTAAGATAAATCCTCTTCAACCCCCTAGAGAAGAACGTCAGATAAAAACACAATATAACAGAAACAACACAGTGATCTCCAGAAGTATTGGGACAGTGACAATTTGTTTAACCTCTGTAAAGGACACAATGAATACGAGGTTAAAGTGCAGACTGTCAGCTTTCATTTCAGGGCATTTTCATCCATATCGGGTGAACTGTTTAGAAACTACAGCACTCTTTGTACATAGCATTCATGTGGAAGCTACCGTGATCACGGATATTCCTGAATGAATCATCAATAATGATGCGTGAGAAAGTTTGACCCAAGACATGCTAACCTCTCACCATTACAATAACAGGGGAGGTTAGCATTTTATATCATACCCCCAAGACACGCTAACCTCTCACCATTACAATAACAGGGGAGGTTGGCATTTTATATCATACCCCCAAGACACGCTAACCTCTCACCATTACAATAACAGGGGAGGTTAGCATTTTATATCATACCTCCAAGACACGCTAACCTCTCACCAGTACAATAACAGGAGGTTAGCATTTTATATCATACCCCAAGACATGCTAACCTCTCACCATTACAATAACAGGGAGGTTAGCATTTTATATCATACCCCAAGACATGCTAACCTCTCACCATTACAATAACAGGGAGGTTAGCATTTTATATCATACCCAAGACATGCTGACCTCTCACCATTACAATAACAGGGAGGTTAGCATTTTATATCATACCCCAAGACATGCTAACCTCTCACCATTACAATAACAGGGAGGTTAGCATTTTATATCATACCCCAAGACATGCTAACCTCTCACCATTACAATAACAGGGGAGGTTAGCATTTTATATCATACCCCAAGACATGCTAACCTCTCACCATTACAATAACAGGGGAGGTTAGCATTTTATATCATACCCCAAGACATGCTAACCTCTCACCATTACAATAACAGGAGGTTAGCATTTTATATCATACTCTGAAGACATGCTAACCTCTCACCATTACAATAACAGGGAGGTTAGCATTTTATATCATACCCCAAGACATGCTAACCTCTCACCATTACAATAACAGGAGGTTAGCATTTTATATCATACCTCAAGACATGCTAACCTCTCACCATTACAATAACAGGGAGGTTAGCATTTTATATCATACCCCCAAGACATGCTAACCTCTCACCATTACAATAACAGGGAGGTTAGCATTTTATATCATACCCCAAGACATGCTAACCTCTCACCATTACAATAACAGGAGGTTAGCATTTTATATCATAACCCCAAGACATGCTAACCTCTCACCATTACAATAACAGGGAGGTTAGCATTTTATATCATACCCCAAGACATGCTAACCTCTCACCATTACAATAACAGGGAGGTTAGCATTTTATATCATACCCTCAAGACATGCTAACCTCTCACCATTACAATAACAGGGGAGGTTAGCATTTTATATCATACCCCAAGACATGCTAACCTCTCACCATTACAATAACAGGGGAGGTTAGCATTTTATATCATAACCCCAAGACATGCTAACCTCTCACCATTACAATAACAGGGGAGGTTAGCATTTATAATATTGTATTTATGCCTCAGTAACTTCATCACTCATCATTATTCACGATTCATTCAGGATTGTCCGTAACCATGGTGGCGTCCACATTAATATAGAAGTGGTTCAGAAACATTCTATTCTTATTTACAAGGAAAGTGACTCCAAAATGACACAGTACATTATTTCTATTGGACACAAAATAATCTAAATCACAACCAAAACAAAGAGCAAATGCATCTAGTTTGCGGTCATAAGCTTGATGGAGTCATTGAGTGCTAGTAATATGGGACCTAATACTTAACTTTTTACTACTTTAATACACAGTGAATGTGTATTAAATTATTAACGGTGTGCTGTAATTTATTAACGGTTTGATGAAACAAAAATAGAACTGTTTGGCCTGTTTTGCAACTGCACATGGGGCAGCAGATAGCCTAGTGGTCAGAGCAGGTAGCCTAGTGGTCAGAGCAGGTAGCTTAGTGGTCAGAGCAGGTAGCCTAGTGGTTAGAGCAGGTAGCTTAGTGGTCAGAGCAGGTAGCTTAGTGGTCAGAGCAGGTAGCCTAGTGGTTAGAGCAGATAGCCTAGTGGTCAGAGCAGGTAGCCTAGTGGTCAGAGCAGGTAGCTTAGTGGTCAGAGCAGGTAGCCTAGTGGTCAGAGCAGGTAGCCTAGTGGTCAGAGCAGGTAGCTTAGTGGTCAGAGCAGGTAGCCTAGTGGTTAGAGCGTTGAGCCAGTAATCGAAAGGTTGCAAGGTCGAATCCCCTGTCAAGGTAAAAATCTGTTGTTCTGCCCCTGAACAAGGCAGTTAACCCACTGTTCCTAAAATAAGAACTTGTTCTTTAACGGACTTCCCTGGTTAAATAAAGGTAAAATAACAATAAAACATGGGGGCAAAGAGAGAAATGTCCTCTGGTCTGATGAAACTAGAACTGTTTGGCCATAATGACCAAGCCTCCCCCTTTGGAGGAAAAAGGGGGAGGCTTGCAAGCCAAAGAACGCCATCCCAACCGTGAAGCACGGGGGTGGCAGCATCATGTTGTGAGGGTGCTTTGCTGCAGGAGGGACTGGTGCACTTCATAAAATAGATGGCATCATGAGGAGGGAAAATTATGTGTATATATTGAAACAACATCTCAAGACATCAGTCAGGAAGTTAAAGCTTGGTCTTCCAAATGGACAATGACCCCAAGCAATGACTTCTAATGTTGTGGCAAAATGGCTTAAGGACAACAAAGTCAAGGTATTGGAGTGGCCATCACAAAGCCCTGACCTCAATCTTATAGAAATTTGTGGGCAGAACTGAAAAAGCGTGTGTGAGTAAGGAGGCCTACAAACCTGACTCAGTTACACCAGCTCTGTCAGGAGGAATGGGCCAGAATTCACCCAACTTATTGTGGGAAGCTTGTGGAAGGCCACCCAAAATGTTTGACCCAAGTTAAACAATTTAAAGGCAATGCTACCAAATACTAATTGAGTGTATGTAAACTTCTGACCCACTGGGAATGTGATGAAAGAAATAAAAGCTGAAATAAATCATTCTCTCTACTATTATTGTGACATTTCACATTCTTAAAATAAAGTGGTGATCCTAACTGACCTAAGACAGGGAATCTTTACTAGGATTAAATGTCAGGAATTGTGAAAAACTGAGTTGAAATGTATTTGGCTAAGGTGTATGTAAACTTCTGACTTCAACTGTACAATGGTATTTATATAGTGCTTTTTAAGGATCCAGCATCGCTGAACATCACTGTTTTTTTTTGCAATGGGCTTTGTCTCACGCAGACCTTGAGACATCCCGAAACAATAAATAGTTCTTCTCACAAAGAAACGGCTGTAGCATCCGAATGGTTTGGCTGTTTTCCTCTACGACCCCCACAACCCCAGTGGGACTCCTCTGAAGTCGGTAATTCTAATGCTGCAACCTCTGTCTGAAACGTCCAAATCGTTTGGGCTACAAACTGATATGACTGTGGAATGGGAAGACTCTCACAAACACGGTGGTGTTCTCCAAACTGATATGACTGTGGAATGGGGAGACTCTCACAAACACGATGGTGCTCTCCGTGTTCCTCTACGACCCCAACAAGTGTCACGGGACTCTGCTGAAGGTAACCCGTACAAATGTATGAAAGTAGTTTTGTGCCACAGCAAAAATAAGGGTTTAAATATGTATATTTCCTCAGCTTTATTGTATCTTCTAGATACAGGAGAAACACTTTTATTTTGACTGTCTTTTTTGCCATTAATATGTGTTATTTGATGCGTTTCTATTGGCTATAGTAGTATGACCTTCTTAAAACAATATGTTATCTTAGTACCAGCTGTAACCTGGTCTCTTGTCTTTCTACCTTCTACAGTAGCAGTCCCAGGCAGGGCCTTTGACTGCTACTGTAGATCATGTTATGTATGCCTCATAACCAGACACTTTTCTGATACCTTCTTTATTGAGGAAAACATGTACTTACTTAACTAGTGATCTGGAGATCAATGTTGTGACTGTCCCACCTATCTGAAGATGAATATACTGACTAAGTCAAAGTCATCATTATTAGTCAGTTGTACAACTGAATGCCTTCAACTGAAATGTGTCTTCCGCATTTAACCCAACCCCTCTGAATCAGAGAGGTGCGGGGGGCTGCCTTAATCGACATCCACATCTTCAGGGGTAGAACGACAGATGTTTACCTTGTCAGCTCGGGGATTTGAACTTGCAACCCTCCGGTTACAAGGCCAATGCTCTAACCACTAGGCTACCTGCCTAGCTATCTGGAGATGAATATACTGACTACTGTGATATGTGGTTGTCTCACCTAGCTATCTGAAGATGAATATACTGACTATGACTGTGATATGTGGTTGTCCCACCTAGCTATCTGGAGATGAATGTACTGACTATGACTGTGATATGTGGTTGTCCCACCTAGCTATCTGGAGATGAATGTACTGTCTATGACTGTGATATGTGGTTGTCCCACCTAGCTATCTGGAGATGAATGTACTGACTATGACTGTGATATGTGGTTGTCCCACCTAGCTATCTGGAGATGAATGTACTGACTATGACTGTGATATGTGGTTGTCTCACCTAGCTATCTGGAGATGAATGTACTGACTATGACTGTGATATGTGGTTGTCCCACCTAGCTATCTGGAGATGAATGTACTGACTATGACTGTGATATGTGGTTGTCCCACCTAGCTATCTGGAGATGAATGTACTGTCTATGACTGTGATATGTGGTTGTCTCACCTAGCTACCTAGAGATGAATGTACTGACTATGACTGTGATATGTGGTTGTCCCACCTAGCTATCTGGAGATGAATGTACTGTCTATGACTGTGATATGTGGTTGTCTCACCTAGCTACCTAGAGATGAATGTACTGTCTATGACTGTGATATGTGGTTGTCTCACCTAGCTACCTAGAGATGAATGTACTGACTATGACTGTGATATGTGGTTGTCCCACCTAGCTATCTGGAGATGAATGTACTGACTATGACTGTGATATGTGGTTGTCCCACCTAGCTATCTGGAGATGAATGTACTGACTGTAAGTCACTCTTTAAGAGCGCCTGCTAAATGACTAACATGTCGTCTTCCTGATCCTTCCTTTCTCCAGGTGTCCTAACCTGATGTCCCTAACCCTGTCTGGCTGTGGGCATATCTCAGACCAGGAAGTGATCTGTGTTCTGCAGAGCTGCAGTCGACTCCGCTCCCTCCGTCTGGAGAACTGTGTCCGGGTCACAGACCTTACCCTGCAGGCCCTGGTGGTCCACGGGGCCGGTCTACACCAGGTCACAGTGGACTTCTGCCGTAACGTTACCCAGGCAGGGCTGGAGACGGTCAGGGAAAGACGTCCGGACATCAGGCTGACCGCTGAGAGGAGTGCAGGGATGATACCTGATAGTAAACCGGACAAGAGGACGCAGCTACCACTCAGACGGAGACTTATGCAGAAGGTCCTAATGTTCTCCTGATGAGGCTACAGCTGTGTCTCTATGGGCCCTGGTTAAAAGGAGTGCACTACATAGGGAATAGGGATGCAGATGGTCCTGTAGTTTTCATGATGAGAGGCATGTGTGTCCCAAATGGTACCCAATTCCCTTTGTAGTGCACTACTTTAGACCAGAGCCCTATGGCACCCTATTACCTTTGTAGTGCACTACTTTAGACCAGAGCCCTATGGCACCCTATTCCCTTTGTAGTGCACTACTATAGACCAGAGCCCTATGGCACCCTATTCCCTGTGTAGTGCACTACATTTGACAAGGGCCCATTGAGCTCTGAGAGTAAATAGTAATGCATTATGTAGGGAATATTTGGGACCTAACCCATAGTTTCACCACTAGGAGGCAGTGTTGAAATGCCTAAAGGTGAATGTGAGGGTTACTGTTTACTTGTTTTGGACTTCAGTCTTATTGATAGTATCAAAAATAGTTTCGGTTTTGAATTGAAAGTGCCAATTATTATAGTTTTTTGGACTTTGTACAGATTTTTATTTGAGGTGTATTATACTTTTTGTGTGGTTGGGTTTTACACTGAGATTTGACGATTTGTTTTAATGTTTTATTGAACACTAACTGGATGACACAGTTGAGGTCACTAACTGAATGTAAGCCTCTCTCTCTCTCAATGTTCTATCAACTGATTGAGTCATTCACATGTAACTCCTCACGTTTCATTCCCAAAAAATAACAGTGCAGTGCAGACTGTTGGACCAATTCCATTTTGAACACATTAAATTGCTTACTTTCCTGGACTCTGTGGATATGTACTGTACAGTTTCCAGCACGTCCTCCCTATGGAGAGATGTGAGAGAGGGCAAGGGAAGGAGGGGGAAATCGTTTTTTCCCCTCATCAATCTACACACAATACCCCATAATGACATCACAATACCCCATAATGACATCACAATACCCCATAATGACATCACAATACCCCATAATGACATCACAATACCCCATAATGACATCACAATACCCCATAATGACATCACAATACCCGGTTTTTAGAAATAAATAAACTGAAATATCACATTTACATAAGTATTCAGACCCTTTACTCAGTACTTTGTTAAAGCACTTTTGGCAGTGATTACAGCCTCGAGTCTTCTTGGCACACCTGTATTAGGGGAGTTTTTTTCCATTCGTCTCTGCAGATCCTCCCAAGCTCTGTCAGGTTGGATGGGGAGCATCGCTGCACAGCTATTTTCAGGTCTCTCCAGAGATGTTTGATCGGATTCAAGTCCAGGCTCTGGCTGGGCCACTCAATGACAATCAGAGACTTGTCCCAAAGCCACCCCTGTGTTGTCTTGGCTGTGTGCTTAGGGTAGTTGTCTTGTTGGAAGGTGAACCTTCACCCCAGTCTGAGGTCCTGAGTGCTCTGGATCAGGTTTTCATCAAGGATCTCTCTGTACTTTGCTCCGTTCATCTTTCCCTCGATCCTGACTAGTCTCCCAGTCCCTGCTGCTGAAAAACATCCCCACAGCATGATGCTGCCACCACCGTGCTTCACCGTAGGGATGTTGCCAGGTTTCCTCCAGACGTGATGCTTGGCATTCAGGCCAAAGAGTTCAATCTTGATTTAATCAGACCAGAGAATCTTGTTTCTCATGGTCTGGTTCAATCTTGATTTAATCAGACCAGAGAATCCTTTGGGTGCTTTTTGTCAAACTCTAAACTCTAGGCCTGATTGGTGGAGTGCTGCAGAGATGATTGTCCTTCTGGAAGGTTCTCCCATCTCCACAGAGGAGCTCTGTCAGAGTGACCATCGGGTTCTTGGTCACCTCCCTGACCAAGGCCCTTCTCCCCCCGATTGCTCAGTTTGGCCCGGGCGGCCAGCTCTAGGAAGAGTCTTGTTGGTTCCAAACTTCTTCCATTTAAGAATAATGGAGGCCACTGTTCTTGGTACCATTCCCCAGATCTGTGCCTCGACACAATCCTGTCTTGGAGCTCTATGGACAATTCCTTCGACCTCATGGCATGTTTTTTTGCTCTGACATGGACTGTCAACTGTGGGACCTTATATAGACATGTGTCAGCCTTTCCAAATTAAGTTCAATCAGATGAATTTACAAGAGGTGGACTCCAATCAAGTTGTAGAAACATCTCAGGGATGATGAATGGAAACAGGATGCACATGAGCTCAGTTTCAAGTAACATCCTTTTATACAGTTTCATCCTTACATCACACACACAGCCTCTCTATGGAAATGATCAACTCTCTTTGGCTTCGCGCCACTGTTGTTTCTTTGAGGCTTTTTTAACACTCTACATATCACTGAAACGATTATATTTGTGGCACAACTGTGACAGTTTGGTAAAAAATAGCCCCTACCAGGCTATAGTCACAACGGATGACAGTAAGCAGACCTCTCTCCCCCACAGAAGACGGGAGGAGGGAACTGGGCCAGGTTGACAGTTCACGCCTGTTGTAAATGAAAGAAAAGACTCTCTCTCCCCTTCCAGTAGTACTGAATCATGAGTACGGCTGGTCAGAATGATGATATGATACGAGGTTCTGATTAATATGTTGACTGTTTTATAGATGTGATAGGTAAAGACCTTTAGAGTTTAATTTGGGAGATGGTAACTCTTTAAACCGCTCTCGTGGTGCCCCAAATCCTAATGAGTTAATTGATACATGATTCATTTAAATCGGGTAACAATTAAACACAGTTAGTTGATTAAATAAAGAACAGTCATCAGGTTAATGAAAGAACCGAGAAGTGAAAGCGTCATGGGTCATTGTGACCCTTTGGAACCGAGTCAGTTCCTCGTTATAGGAAAGAAACACAGAAGGTCACCTGACCACAGTAGTGCTCTATGAATAGGGTTCCATTTGGGACTCAGCCTATGAAACACAGTACAGTACTACTCTCTGTTCCCTCGACTACCTCCACTAACCTGTACAGACTATGAAACACAGTACAGTACTACTCTCTATTCCCTCGACTACCTCCACTAACCTGTACAGACTATGAAACACAGTACAGTACTACTCTCTGTTCCCTCGACTACCTCCACTAACCTGTTGTCATGACCCCATTTCAATGAGATTAAATTCAAGGGGCTTTACTGGCATGGGAAACCTATGTTAACATTGCCAAAGCAAGTGAAGTAGATAATATACAAAAGTGAAATTAACAGTAAACATTACACTCACAAAAGTTCCAAAAGAATAAAAACATTACAAATGTCATTATGCAAATGTACAGTGTTGTAATGATGTGCAAAGGTTAAAGTACAAAAGGGAAAATAAATAAACATAAATATGGGTTGTATTTACAATGGTGTTTGTTCTTCACTGGTTGCCCTTTTCTTGTGTCAACAGGTCACACATCTTGCTGCTGTGACGGCACACTGTGGTATTTCACCCAGTAGATATGGGAGTTTATCAAAATCGGGTTTGTTTTTGAATTCTTTGTGGATCTTTGTAATCTGAGGGAAATATGTATCTCTAAAATGGTCATACATTTGGCAGGAGGTTAGGAAGTGCAGCTCAGTTTCCACCTCATTTTGTGGGCAGTGTGCACATAGCCTGTCTTCTCTTGAGAGCCAGGTTTGCCTACAGCAGCCTTTCTCAATTCCAAGGCTATGCTCACTGAGTCTGTACATACCAGCTTTCCTTAAATTTGGGGCAGTCACAGTGGTCAGGTACTCTCTGTTTAGGGCCAAGTAGCATTTTTAAATTCTTTCCAATGTGTCAAGTAATTATCTTTTGTTTTCTCATGATTTGGTTGGACCTAAATGTGTTGTCCTGGGGGTCTGTTTGTGTTTGTGAACAGAGCCCTTTCGATCTCTCTCTCTCCACAGTTTCCCATTTCATGCCAAAGAGATCCAATAGAGAAGACAACATCATCTAGGCGTAAATATGTACAGTTGAAGTCGGAAGTTTACATACACCTTAGGCAAATACATTTAAACTCCGTTTTTCACAATTCCTGACATTTAATCCTAGTAAAAATGCCCTGCCTTAGGTCAGTTAGGATCACCACTTTATTTTAAGAATGTGAAATGTCAGAATAATAGTAGAGAGAATGATTTATTTCAGCTTTTATTTCTTTCATCACATTCCCAGTGGGTCAGAAGTTTACATACACTCAATTAGTATTCGATAGCATTGCCTTTAAATTGTTTAACTTGGATCAAACGTTTTGGGTAGCCTTCCACAAGCTTCCCACAATAAGTTGGGTGCATTTTGGCCCATTCCTGCTGACAGAGCTGGTGTAACTGAGTCAGGTTTGTAGGCCTCCTTGCTCGCACACGCTTTTTCAGTTCTGCACACAAATTTTCTATGGGATTGAGGTCAGGGCTTTGTGATGGCCACTCCAATACCTTGACTTTGTTGTCCTTAAGCCATTTTGCCACAACTTTGGAAGTATGCTTGGGGTCATTGTCAATTTGGAAGACCCATTTGCGACCAAGCTTTAACTTCCTGACTGATGTCTTGAGATGTTGTTTCAATATATCCACATAATTTTCCCTCCTCATGATGCCATCTATTTTGTGAAGTGCACCAGTCCCTCCTGCAGCAAAGCACCCACACAACATGATGCTGCCACCCCCGTGCTTTACGGTTGGGATGGCGTTCTTCGGCTTGCAAGCCTCCCCCTTTTTCCTCCAAACATAACAATGGTCATTATGGCCAAACAGTTCTAGTTTCATCAGACCAGAGGACATTTCTCTCTTTGCCCCCATGTTTTATTGTTATTTTCCCTTTATTTAACCAGGGAAGTCAATTAAGAACAAATACTTATTTTCAATGACGGCCTAGGAACAGCGGGTTAACTGCCTTGTTCAGGGGCAGAACAACAGATGTTTACCTTGTCAGCTCAAGAATTCGATGATGCAACCTTTCGGTTACTAGTCCAACGCTCTAACCACTAGGCTACCTGCTGCCCCATGTGCAGTTGCAAACTGTAGTCTGTATTTTTTATGGCAGTTTTGGAGCAGTGGCTTCTTCCTTGCTGAGCGGCCTTTCAGGTTATGTCGATATAGGACTCGTTTTGCTGATTCATTATGGAAACTAGGGTTTGCGCAGATAACCAAGAATTTTACAAGTTTAGTAACGAGAACTGATGAGGCAAGAAATAATTAATTAATAGCAGACTAATTCATCAGATATTAAAATATCTGAAGAGTTATATTCGGAAAATGATAACTTTGTAATCTCAACATTTTCCGTGGTGCCTCGACTTCCTAGTTAATTAATGTTTACATGATTAGTTTAATCACGTAATAATTAAACCTACAGAACTGATTTGATGTAATGATAGTCTGTACAGTGTCATGTCGGGACTATGAAACAGTACTCTTCTCTGTTCCCTCGACTACCTCCACTAACCTGTACAGACTATGAAACAGTACAGTACTCCTCTCTGTTCCCTCCACTAACCTGTACAGACTATGAAACAGTACAGTACTCCTCTCTGTTCCCTCCACTAACCTGTACAGACTATGAAACAGTACAGTACTCCTCTCTGTTCCCTCCACTAACCTGAACAGACTATGAAACAGTACAGTACTCCTCTCTGTTCCCTCCACTAACCTGTACAGACTATGAAACAGTACAGTACTCCTCTCTGTTCCCTCCACTAACCTGTACAGACTATGAAACAGTACAGTACTCCTCTCTGTTCCCTCCACTAACCTGTACAGACTATGAAACAGTACAGTACTCCTCTCTGTTCCCTCCACTAACCTGTACAGACTATGAAACAGTACAGTACTCCTCTCTGTTCCCTCCACTAACCTGTACAGACTATGTCTTTCTGGGCAAGTCTCTAAGAGCTTTGCACATCTGGATTGTACAATTTTTGCCCATTATAATTGTTTTAATTCTTCAAGCTCTGTCAAGTTGGTTTTTGATCATTGACAGCCATTTATAGTGCATTTGGAAAGTATTCAGACCCCTTCCCTTTTTCAAAACGTTTTTACGTTACTGCCTTGTTCTAAAATGGATTAAAAATAAAAACGGAAATATCTTATTTATGTAAGTATTCAGACCCTTTGCTGAAAGTGCTGAGGATGAGAAAAACAGTTGATCCATGGACCTGCACGGCTTGTTACTTTGTAATAAAGTCTACTTTGAATTCACGAGTTCCGGTATCTGATAAATATTTACTGGACCAATATTTGAACGTTACTAGTTCCACCTGCAGTGTGACCTGGACCAATGAGAGGTCACTGCTTTCTTCCAAGCAGAAAGTATATTCAAAAGAGGTGTTAGACTGAGAAGCATCAAAGGGACCAAGGGAAGGTGTATGAGCCTGTAACATTACTACCACACAGTCCTGTAACATTACTACTACACAGTCCTGTATCATTAATACTACACAGTCCTGTAACATTACTACTACACAGTCCTGTAACATTACTACCACACAGTCCTGTAACATTACTACTACACAGTCCTGTATCATTAATACTACACAGTCCTGTAACATTACTACCACACAGTCCTGTAACATTACTACTACACAGTCCTGTAACATTACTACCACACAGTCCTGTAACATTACTACTACACAGTCCTGTATCATTAATACTACACAGTCCTGTAACATTACTACTACACAGTCCTGTAACATTACTACTACACAGTCCTGTAACATTACTACTACACAGTCCTGTAACATTACTACTACACAGTCCTGTAACATTACTACTACACAGTCCTGTAACATTACTACTACACAGTCCTGTAACATTACTACTACACAGTCCTGTAACATTACTACTACACAGTCCTGTAACATTACTACTACACAGTCCTGTAACATTACTACTACACAGTCCTGTAACATTAATACTACACAGTCCTGTAACATTACTACTACACAGTCCTGTAACATTACTACTACACAGTCCTGTAACATTACTACCACACAGTCCTGTCACATTAATACTACACAGTCCTGTAACATTACTACTACACAGTCCTGTAACATTACTACTACACAGTCCTGTAACATTAATACCACACAGTCCTGTAACATTACTACTACACAGTCCTGTAACATTACTACCACACAGTCCTGTAACATTACTACTACACAGTCCTGTAACATTAATACTACACAGTCCTGTAACATTACTACTACACAGTCCTGTACCATTACTACCACACAGTCCTGTAACATTAATACTACACAGTCCTGTACCATTACTACCACACAGTCCTGTAACATTAATACTACACAGTCCTGTAACATTACTACCACACAGTCCTGTAACATTAATACCACACAGTCCTGTCACATTAATACTACACAGTCCTGTAACATTACTACTACACAGTCCTGTAACATTAATACTACACAGTCCTGTAGCATTACTACCACACAGTCCTGTAACATTACTACCACACAGTCCTGTAACATTACTACTACACAGTCCTGTAACATTAATACTACACAGTCCTGTAGCATTACTACCACACAGTCCTGTAACATTACTACCACACAGTCCTGTCACATTAATACTACACAGTCCTGTAACATTACTACTACACAGTCCTGTAACATTACCACCACACAGTCCTGTAACATTACTACTACACAGTCCTGTAACATTAATACTACACAGTCCTGTAGCATTAATACTACACAGTCCTGTAACATTACTACTACACAGTCCTGTAACATTACTACCACACAGTCCTGTAACATTACTACTACACAGTCCTGTAACATTAATACTACACAGTCCTGTAACATTAATACTACACAGTCCTGTAGCATTACTACTACACAGTCCTGTAACATTACTACTACACAGTCCTGTAACATTAATACTACACAGTCCTGTAACATTAATATTACACAGTCCTGTAGCATTACTACCACACAGTCCTGTAACATTAATACCACACAGTCCTGTCACATTAATACTACACAGTCCTGTAACATTACTACTACACAGTCCTGTAACATTACTACCACACAGTCCTGTAACATTACTACCACACAGTCCTGTAACATTACTACCACACAGTCCTGTAACATTACTACCACACAGTCCTGTCACATTAATACTACACAGTCCTGTAACATTAATACTACACAGTCCTGTAACATTACTACCACACAGTCCTGTAACAAACCTCGTGGGGAGAATTAAGAAGCAGTGGGGCGCTAGCGCCCCATCCTTGACAACATCTGGAAAAGTGCAGAGCCCCAAATTCAAATTACAAATGTAGTAATATAAAACATTCATGAAAATACAAGTGTTGTACACCATTCAAAAGCTTAGAATCTTGGTAATCTAACAGCGTTGTCAGATTTCAAAAAAGCTTCACGGTGAAAGCAGAACATTTGATTGTCTGAGGACAGCGCCCCGCGTACTTCCTGCATTAGCATAGTAACATAACCAGCATGGGTGTCACAAAAAAATCGCTTACCTTTGAAGATCTTCTTTTGATGGCAATCCGAAAGGTCCAAGCAAGACAATAAATCCTCCTTTTGTTCGAAAAAGTCCATCTTTATATAATAATAAAGCTCCGTGTGGTTGGCGCATTCTGTTCAGAAAATCCACCGTCCACTCATTCACTATATACAAGACAAAAAATATACCTATAAACTTTGTTCAAATAAATCAAACAACGTTTCTAATCGGTCCTTAGGTACACTATTATGTATATTAACTATAATATTTCACACAGATAATAACCTGGGCGATAGAAAAGGAAAAAACCCGAGGCGCACGCTCACGGTCCCACGCGTCAAAGAGAAAAGTGACTTCCTCCCACCACTTCTCAAAACTTGTATTATTCCTCTATTTTCCAAGATAAACGCATGAAACCTTGTCTAAAGACTGTTGACATCTAGTGGAAGCCATAGGTACTGCAACCTGGGAGCTGGATTCCAGTATTTCCTATAGCAAGGTAATGGTAAAAGAGGCACCTCACAGAATCCCATTTTCCCAGATGGATTTTCCTCGGGTTTTCACCTGCCATATCAGTTATGTTATACTCACAAAAATTATTTTAACCGTTTTAGGAACTTCAGATTGTTTTCTATCCAATAGTACTAATTATGTGCATATCCTAGTTTCTGGGCCTGAGTACCAGGCATTTTACTTTGGTCACGCCATACTCTCCAAAACTCCGAACACTGCTGCCACTCCCTAACAGGATATTATTAATACTACACAGCTACTACACAGTACTGTAACATTAATACTACACAGCTACTACACAGTACTGTAACATTAATACTACACAGTACTGTAACATTAATACTCACAGTAGGGCCCTGTGTTTTGGTTGATCATGTCACATGACCTGGATTTTAACCTTATGTGAATACTTTTCCAGAAATGAGAATTAGACCAAAAATAAAAGCATTTGTCTGAGGATGGAGGATGGTGCTGGAGAATGGTACTGGAGGATGGTCCTGGAGGATGGTGTTGGAGGACGGTGCTGGAGGATGGTGCTGGAGGATGGTGATGGAGGATGGTGCTGGAGGATGGTGCTGGAGGATGGTGTTGGAGGATGGTGCTGGAGAATGGTGTTGGAGGATGGTGCTGGAGGATGGTGTTTGGAGGATGGTGTTGGAGGATGGTGTTGGAGGATGGTGCTGGAGGATGGTGCTGGACCATCTGACATAAAAAGAAAATGGATCGTTTGATGAAAAAGCTTTTAAATAAAAGTTGCAATCCAGGTCATGTGACATGATCACCCAAAACACAGGGCCGTACAGAGCCGTACTCATCGTGCTTCATTCGCGGGTCTCTGACGTATGGCAGGTGTGTTCTGGAGACTGAATGGCATCACTTGGAGCTGGTCGGGCTGTCATAAGCTGCAGTAAACAACGGTCCTCAGAGGGCGGTGGTGAGGGTAGTGTGATATCAGTATCTCTAGGCAGTCTAGTGTTTTCCATTTTTACCAATGACCTGCCACTGGCATTAAACAAAGCAGGTGTGTCCATCTATGCTGATGATTCAACCATATACGCATCAGCAACCACAGCTAATGAAGTCACTGAAACCCTTAACAAAGAGTTACAGTCTGTTTTGGAATGGTTGGCCAGTAATATACTGGTCCTGAACATCTCTAAAACTAAGAGCATTGTATTTGGTACAAATCCTCCCCTATGTTCTAGACCTCAGCTGAATCTGGTAATGAATGGTGTGGCTGTTGAACAAGTTGAGGAGACTAAATGACTTGGCGTTACCTTAGATAGTAAACTGTCATGGTCAAAACATATAGATTCAATGGTTGTAAAGATGGAGAGAGGTCTGGCCGTAACAAAGAGATGCTCTGCTATTTTGACACCACCCTCCACAAAGCAAGTTCTGCAGGCTCTAGTTTTGTCTAATCCTGATTATTGTCCAGTCGTGTGGTCCAGTGCTGCAATGAAAGACCTTGTTAAGCTGCAGCTGGACCAGAACAGAGCAGCACGTCTTGCTCTTCATTGTAATCAGAGGGCTGATATAAATACTATGCATGCCAGTCTCTCTTGGCTAAGAGTTGAGGAGAGACTCACTGCATCACTTCTAATTTGTATAAGAAACATTGTGTTAAATTCCTAATTGTTTGCATAGTCAACTTGCACAAAGCTCTGACACACACACTTACCCCACCAGACATAAACCAGGGGTCTTTTCACAGTCCCCAGGTCCAGAACAAGTTCAAGAAAATATACAGTATTACACAGAGCCACGAGGGCATGGAACTCCCTTCCATCTTTTATAGCACAAGTGAACAGCAACGCCTCTCCCCCATGTGACCTACTTGTTGTGTGTACTGACATGTATGTGGAACTGATAGATGCACACACACACACTCTACATGATAATGTTTTAAATGGATGTAAAGTATTCTGTCTGAAATGTCTAGCTGCTAGCTGTCTCCATGGCATCAGACACCAGTAAGACTAGCTGTCTCCATGGCATCAGAACCCAGTAAGACTTGCTGTCTCCATGGCATCAGACCCCAGTAAGACTAGCTGTCTCCATGGCATCAGAACCCAGTAAGACTAGCTGTCTCCATGGCATCAGACCCCAGTAAGACTAGCTGTCTCCATGGCATCAGAACCCAGTAAGACTAGCTGTCTCCATGGCATCAGACCCCAGTAAGACTAGCTGTCTCCATGGCATCAGAACCCAGTAAGACTAGCTGTCTCCATGGCATCAGACACCAGTAAGACTAGCTGTCTCCATGGCATCAGACCCCAGTAAGACTAGCTGTCTCCATGGCATCAGACCCCATTAGGACTAGCTGTCTCCATGGCATCAGACCCCAGTAAGACTAGCTGTCTCCATGGCATCAGACCCCATTAGGACTAGCTGTCTCCATGGCATCAGACCCCAGTAAGACTATCTGTCTCCATGGCATCAGACCCCATTAGGACTAGCTGTCTCCATGGCATCAGACCCCAGTAAGACTATCTGTCTCCATGGCATCAGACCCCATTAGGACTAGCTGTCTCCATGGCATCAGACCCCATCAAGACTAGCTGTCTCCATGGCATCAGATCCCATCAAGACTAGCTGTCTCCATGGCATCAGACCCCATCAAGACTAGCTGTCTCCATGGCATCAGACCCCATTAGGACTAGCTGTCTCCATGGCATCAGACCCCATTAAGACTAGCTGTCTCCATTGCATCAGACCCCATCAAGACTAGCTGTCTCCATGGCATCAGACCCAATCAAGACTAGCTGTCTCCATGGCATCAGACCCCAGTAAGACTAGCTGTCTCCATGGCACCAGACCCCAGTAAGACTAGCTGTCTCCATGTCATCAGACCCCATTAAGACTAGCTGTCTCCATGGCATCAGACCCCATCAAGACTAGCTGTCTCCATGGCATCAGACCCCATTAGGACTAGCTGTCTCCATGGCATCAGACCCCATTAAGACTAGCTGTCTCCATTGCATCAGACCCCATCAAGACTAGCTGTCTCCATGGTATCAGACCCCATCAAGACTAGCTGTCTCCATGGCATCAGACCCCATTAGGACTAGCTGTCTCCATGGCATCAGACCCCATTAAGACTAGCTGTCTCCATTGCATCAGACCCCATCAAGACTAGCTGTCTCCATGGCATCAGACCCCATTAAGACTAGCTGTCTCCATGGCACCAGACCCCAGTAAGACTAGCTGTCTCCATGGCATCAGACCCCATTAAGACTAGCTGTCTCCATGGCATCAGACCCCATCAAGACTAGCTGTCTCCATGGCATCAGACCCCATTAGGACTAGCTGTCTCCATGGCATCAGACCCCATTAAGACTAGCTGTCTCCATGGCATCAGACCCCATCAAGACTAGCTGTCTCCATGGCATCAGATCCCAGTAAGACTAGCTGTCTCCATGGCATCAGACCCCAGTAAGACTAGCTGTCTCCATGGCACCAGACCCCATCAAGACTAGCTGTCTCCATGGCATCAGATCCCATCAAGGCTAGCTGTCTCCATGGCATCAGATCCCATCAAGACTAGCTGTCTCCATGGCATCAGACCCCATTAATACCTTCTATATCCCACTCTCCTTCCTGCTCGTCAGAACTCATACCAGTAACCGCCACGCCATTACCCTGCAGAGAAAGGATAGTAGCCTGCAAGGAAGTAGAGACAGCATCTACTCTCTAATAATCTAAAAAACAAATATTATTGAAGATGGACAACCATTCCTCGTCATTATCCAGGACTGATCCTGCACTGTTTATATGTTATGCTACTCTACCTCTCAAGGCATTTCCTCTCAGATACCACCTTGTTTGTAATCCAGGACTGATCCTGCACTGATATGTTATGCTACTCTACCTCTCAAGGCATTTCCTCTCAGATACCATTGTCAAATGCAATATGAATCTGAATGGTTAGAACTACTGTAGATACAGAATGAATGGTTAGAACTACTGTACTGTAGATACAGAATGAATGGTTAGAACTACTGTAGATACAGAATGAATGGTTAGAACTACTGTAGATACAGAATGAATGGTTAGAACTACTGTAGATACAGAATGAATGGTTAGAACTACTGTGCCGTAGATACAGAATGAATGGTTAGAACTACTGTACCGTAGATACAGAATGAATGGTTAGAACTACTGTAGATACAGAATGAATGGTTAGAACTACTGTAGATACAGAATGAATGGTTAGAACTACTGTACTGTAGATACAGAATGAATGGTTAGAACTACTGTAGATACAGAATGAATGGTTAGAACTACTGTAGATACAGAATGAATGGTTAGAACTACTGTACTGTAGATACAGAATGAATGGTTAGAACTACTGTAGATACAGAATGAATGGTTAGACCTACTGTACTGTACATACAGAATGAATGGTTAGAACTACTGTAGATACAGAATGAATGGTTAGAACTAATGTACTGTAGATACAGAATGAATGGTTAGAACTACTGTACTGTAGATACAGAATGAATGGTTAGAACTACTGTACATACAGAATGAATTGTTAGAACTACTGTAGATACAGAATGAATGGTTAGAACTACTGTACTGTAGATACAGAATGAATGGTTAGAACTACTGTACATACAGAATGAATGGTTAGAACTACTGTAGATACAGAATGAATGGTTAGAACTACTGTACTGTAGATACAGAATGAATGGTTAGAACTACTGTACTGTAGATACAGAATGAATGGTTAGAACTACTGTAGATACAGAATGAATGGTTAGAACTACTGTACTGTAGATACAGAATGAATGGTTAGAACTACTGTAGATACAGAATGAATGGTTAGAACTACTGTAGATACAGAATGAATGGTTAGAACTACTGTACTGTAGATACAGAATGAATGGTTAGAACTACTGTACTGTACATACAGAATGAATGGTTAGAACTACTGTAGATACAGAATGAATGGTTAGAACTACTGTACTGTAGATACAGAATGAATGGTTAGAACTACTGTAGATACAGAATGAATGGTTAGAACTACTGTACTGTAGATACAGAATGAATGGTTAGAACTACTGTAGATACAGAATGAATGGTTAGAACTACTGTACTGTAGATACAGAATGAATGGTTAGAACTACTGTAGATACAGAATGAATGGTTAGAACTACTGTACTGTAGATACAGAATGAATGGTTAGAACTACTGTACATACAGAATGAATGGTTAGAACTACTGTACTGTAGATACAGAATGAATGGTTAGAACTACTGTAGATACAGAATGAATGGTTAGAACTACTGTACTGTAGATACAGAATGAATGGTTAGAACTACTGTACATACAGAATGAATGGTTAGAACTACTGTAGATACAGAATGAATGGTTAGAACTACTGTAGATACAGAATGAATGGTTAGAACTACTGTACTGTAGATACAGAATGAATGGTTAGAACTACTGTAGATACAGAATGAATGGTTAGAACTACTGTACTGTAGATACAGAATGAATGGTTAGAACTACTGTAGATACACAAACGCACACTCTAAGCACGTGGCCTAACAAGACCTATAAAAAGCATTAACCCACATTGCTGACTTCAAGTTTTACAAATTTGTTTATTTGTTTTAACAAATCAATCCTTTTTGTTGAACAGCAAAGCCTCCACCATTGAATCACAAGAACTAACATGCTGACTACACCGGGCTTGTCGCTTTTGTCCAACCACACCAGGCACAATCAGGACACGCAGGTTGAAATATCAAAACCAACTCTGAACAAATTATATTAATTTGGGGACAGGTTGAAACACATGAAACATTCATGGACATTTAGGTAGCTCATTTGTCCTGGGATAAAATTAAACATTTGGGTTGTTATTTTACTTGAAATACACACAGGTCCATTTTTTTTCCTGGATCTTTGTAGAATTTTTTTTGTGTGTTCTCTACCCTGACAATTAATCCACAGATAAAAGGGGAAACCTAGTTACTTTTTAGTAATCTCTCCTCCTTCAGTCTTCTTCTTTGGATTTTATATGGCAGATGGCAACCAGCTTCCAGGTGCATTACCACCACCAACTGGACTGGAGTGTGGACCTCAGTTCATCTTTCAATCACCCACGTGGGTATATGCTCCTAAAAACCAATGAGGAGATGGGAGAGGCGGGACTTGCAGCGCGTTCTATTTTAGCGCCGGGCTACGCAGACGCTCGGTGACGTGCGCTAGCAGTTTGGATGAAATTATTGGTTAACATGTATGTGCACATGTATTTCGCAACGCGAGCGGTGTGGTCAGCATGTACGACCCACTTAAGACACAAAATCCCCATTTCATGAATATATTAAAATATATCAAAACTTGAACATTTGAGTCACACAAAGTAAGGCCCGTTTTCAAGAGAGATAATACAAATCTTTACTAACTCAGTACATGGGAATGAGGAAGTTAGTCACTTATGAGGACAACAGCAGAATGAGGACAACAGCAGAATGAGGACAACAGCAGAATGAGGACAACAGCAGAATGAGGACAACAGCAGAATGAGGAAGTTAGTCAATTATGAGGACAACAGCAGAATGAGGACAACAGCAGAATGAGGACAACAGCAGAATGAGGACAACAGCAGAATGAGGACAACAGCAGAATGAGGAAGTTGTTCACTTATGAGGACAACAGCAGAATGAGGATAACAGCAGAATGAGGACAACAGCAGAATGAGGACAACAGCAGAATGAGGACAACAGCAGAATGAGGACAACAGCAGAATGAGGACAATAGCAGAATGAGGAAGTTAGTCAATTATGAGGACAACAGCAGAATGAGGACAACAGCAGAATGAGGACAACAGCAGAATGAGGACAACAGCAGAATGAGGACAACAGCAGAATGAGGAAGTTGTTCACTTATGAGGACAACAGCAGAATGAGGATAACAGCAGAATGAGGACAACAGCAGAATGAGGACAACAGCAGAATGAGGACAACAGCAGAATGAGGACAACAGCAGAATGAGGACAACAGCAGAATGAGGAAGTTGTTCACTTATGAGGACAACAGCAGAATGAGGACAACAGCAGAATGAGGACAACAGCAGAATGAGGAAGTTAGTCAATTATGAGGACAACAGCAGAATGAGGATAACAGCAGAATGAGGACAACAGCAGAATGAGGACAACAGCAGAATGAGGACAACAGCAGAATGAGGACAACAGCAGAATGAGGACAACAGCAGAATGAGGAAGTTAGTCAATTATGAGGACAACAGCAGAATGAGGATAACAGCAGAATGAGGATAACAGCAGAATGAGGAAGTTAGTCAATTATGAGGACAACAGCAGAATGAGGACAACAGCAGAATGAGGACAACAGCAGAATGAGGACAATAGCAGAATGAGGAAGTTAGTCAATTATGAGGACAACAGCAGAATGAGGATAACAGCAGAATGAGGACAATAGCAGAATGAGGAAGTTAGTCAATTATGAGGACAACAGCAGAATGAGGATAACAGCAGAATGAGGACAACAGCAGAATGAGGACAACAGCAGAATGAGGACAACAGCAGAATGAGGACAACAGCAGAATGAGGACAATAGCAGAATGAGGAAGTTAGTCAATTATGAGGACAACAGCAGAATGAGGATAACAGCAGAATGAGGATAACAGCAGAATGAGGAAGTTAGTCAATTATGAGGACAACAGCAGAATGAGGACAATAGCAGAATGAGGAAGTTAGTCAATTATGAGGACAACAGCAGAATGAGGACAACAGCAGAATGAGGACAATAGCAGAATGAGGAAGTTAGTCAATTATGAGGACAACAGCAGAATGAGGATAACAGCAGAATGAGGACAACAGCAGAATGAGGACAACAGCAGAATGAGGACAATAGCAGAATGAGGACAACAGCAGAATGAGGACAATAGCAGAATGAGGACAATAGCAGAATGAGGACAACAGCAGAATGAGGACAACAGCAGAATGAGGACAATAGCAGAATGAGGACAACAGCAGAATGAGGACAATAGCAGAATGAGGAAGTTAGTCAATTATGAGGACAACAGCAGAATGAGGACAACAGCAGAATGAGGACAACAGCAGAATGAGGACAACAGCAGAATGAGGACAATAGCAGAATGAGGACAACAGCAGAATGAGGACAATAGCAGAATGAGGACAACAGCAGAATGAGGAAGTTAGTCAATTATGAGGACAACAGCAGAATGAGGATAACAGCAGAATGAGGACAACAGCAGAATGAGGACAACAGTAGAATGAGGACAACAGCAGAATGAGGACAACAGCAGAATGAGGACAACAGCAGAATGAGGAAGTTGTTCACTTATGAGGACAACAGCAGAATGAGGACAACAGCAGAATGAGGACAATAGCAGAATGAGGAAGTTAGTCAATTATGAGGACAACAGCAGAATGAGGACAACAGCAGAATGAGGACAATAGCAGAATGAGGAAGTTAGTCAATTATGAGGACAACAGCAGAATGAGGACAACAGCAGAATGAGGACAACAGCAGAATGAGGAAGTTGTTCACTTATGAGGACAACAGCAGAATGAGGAATTTGGTTATTTAAGACAATTGGATAACAACATTAAATTATCTGTGAGCTGTCCTCTTTCCTTTCCACTGTAACCCTAACCTGTACCCTAAATCTTACCTGTACCCTAAATCTAACTTGTACCCTAACCCGCACCCCAACATATACCCTAACCCTAACCTGTCAACTGTAACCCTAATCTGTACATTAACCTGTCAGATAATAACCTTAAACTGTACCCTAACCTGTAAACTGTAACCCTAATCTGTACCCTAACCTGTCAACTGTAACCCTAATCTGTACCCTAACCTGTCAACTGTAACCCTAATCTGTACCCTAACCTGTCAACTGTAACCCTAATCTTTACTCTGAACTGTAGCCCTAACCTGTCCACTGTTACCCTAACCTGTCCACTGTAACCCTAACCTGTCCACTGTTACCCTAACCTGTCCACTGTAACCCTAACCTGTACCCTATCCTATCCTAACCTGTAACTCTAACCTGTACCCTATCCTAACCTGTACCCTGTAACCCTAACCTGTACCCTATCCTAACCTGTACCCTGCAATCCTAACCTGTACCCTATCCTAACCTGTACCCTGTAACCATAACCTGTACCCTATCCTAACCTGTACCCTATCCTAACCTGTACCCTGTAGCCCTAACTTGTACCCTGTAACCATAACCTGTCCACTGTAACCCTAACCTGTACCCTATCCTAACCTGTACCCTGTAACCCTAACCTGTACCCTATCCTAACCTGTACCCTGTAACCCTAACCTGTACCCTATCCTAACCTGTACCCTATCCTAACCTGTACCCTGCAATCCTAACCTGTACCCTATCCTAACCTGTACCCTGTAACCCTAACCTGTACCCTATCCTAACCTGTACCCTATCCTGAACCTGTACACTGTAACCCTAACCTGTACCCTATCCTAACCTGTACCCTTTAACCCTAACCTGTACCCTGTAACCCTAACCTGTACCCTATCCTATCCTATCCTGTACCCTTTAACCCTAACCTGTACCCTATCCTAACCTGTACCTTATCCTAACCGGCACCCTAACTTGTACCCTATCCTAACCTGTACCCTGTAACCCTAACCTGTACCCTATCCTAACCTGTACCCTGTAACCCTAACCTGTACCCTATCCTAACCTGTAGCCTATCCTAACCTGTACCCTATCCTAACCTGTACCCTTTAACCCTAACCTGTAACATATCCTAACCTGTACCCTTTAACACTAACCTGTACCCTATCCTAACCTGTACCTTATCCTAACCTGCACCCTATCCTGACCTGTACCCTGTAATCCTAACCTGTACCCTATCCTAACCTGTATCCTGTAATCCTAACCTGTACCCTATCCTAACCTGTACCCTGTAACCCTAACCTATACCCTATCCTAACCTGTACCCTATCCTAACCTGTACCCTATCCTAACCTGTACCCTGTAACCCTAACCTGTACCCTATCCTAACCTGTACCCTGTAACCCTAACCTGTACCCTATCCTAACCTGTACCCTGTAACCCTAACCTGTACCCTATCCTAACCTGTACCCTAACCCTAACTTGTAACCTGTCAACTGTACATTTCTACAATCTAGATAGCTTTACAGAATGCAGGGATTCAAATAACATTTCTGTTGGCACTGAAATCACTCCATAGGAAACACTATCAACGCGTTTCATCTATTGCCCCAGAAAATGTGTTTTTAGAATGCTGTGCAACATATAAAAGACATTGTATGGACAGCAGTTTTTGAAGTAGTCTCTGTGGCTGCTTTCGGACCAATCATGTGTGCGACAGACACACATTCAACAAATCAGAAAAGACAGGCAGGTTTCAGGAAGTGTTGCTTCTCTTCCTGGTTCTGGGTCTTTTCTTCATGATCATCTCCGTCTCCTGGTCGCTCTCACAGTCCCTCTGGAAGTATGATGAAACAACAGATCTTAACCAGAGCTGTAAACCTTAACCCGAGCTGCAAACCTTAACCAGAGCTGTAAACCTTAACCTGAGCTGCAAACCTTAACCTGAGCTGCAAACCTTAACCTGAGCTGCAAACCTTAACCCGAGCTGCAAAACTTAACCCGAGCTGCAAACCTTAACCTGAGCTGCAATCCTTAACCTGAGCTGCAATCCTTAACCTGAGCTGCAAACCTTAACCCGAGCTGCAAACCTTAACCCGAGCTGCAAACCTTAACCCGAGCTGCAAACCTTAACCCGAGCTGCAAACCTTAACCCGAGCTGCAAACCTTAACCCGAGCTGCAAACCTTAACCTGAGCTGCAAACCTTAACCCGAGCTGCAAACCTTAACCTAAGCTGCAATCCTTAACCTGAGCTGCAAACCTTAACCTGAGCTGCAAACCTTAACCTGAGCTGCAAACCTTAACCTGAGCTGCAAACCTTAACCTGAGCTGCAAACCTTAAACTGAGCTGCAAACCTTAACCTGAGCTGCAAACCTTAAACTGAGCTGCAAACCTTAAACTGAGCTGCAAACCTTAAACTGAGCTGCAAACCTTAACCTGAGCTGCAAACCTTAACCTGAGCTGCAAACCTTAACCTGAGCTGCAAACCTTAACCCGAGCTGCAAACCTTAACCCGAGCTGCAAACCTTAACCCGAGCTGCAAACCTTAACCCGAGCTGCAAACCTTAACCTGAGCTGCAAACCTTAACCCGAGCTGCAAACCTTAACCCGAGCTGCAAACCTTAACCTGAGCTGCAAACCTTAACCCGAGCTGCAAACCTTAACCCGAGCTGCAAACCTTAACCTGAGCTGCAATCCTTAACCTGAGCTGCAAACCTTAACCTGAGCTGCAAACCTTAACCTGAGCTGCAATCCTTAACCTGAGCTGCAAACCTTAACCCGAGCTGCAAACCTTAACCTGAGCTGCAAACCTTAACCTGAGCTGCAAACCTTAACCCGAGCTGCAAACCTTAACCTGAGCTGCAAACCTTAACCCGAGCTGCAAACCTTAACCCGAGCTGCAAACCTTAACCTGAGCTGCAAACCTTAACCCGAGCCAGAAACAACTGTTGTGCACCCCCCTTTACCACTCAACAACATGCCTCAAATTGCAGCATATGGTTTCTTTTGCATTCAGAGAATGCTGTCACTCTGTCACACAGTCACACTTCTGTTCCCAAAATAACTGAATGTACAGTGTGAAACCAGGAACTGAGTTACAGTGGGGAGAACAAGTATTTGATACACTGCTGATTTTGCAGGTTTTCCTACTTACAAAGCATGTAGAGGTCTGTAATTTTTATCATAGGTACTCTTCAACTGTGAGAGACGGAATCTAAAACAAAAATCCAGAAAATCACATTGTCCAAATCATTGTATGATTTTTAAATAATTAATTAGCATTTTATTGCATGACATAAGTATTTGATCACCTACCAACCAGTAAGAATTCTGGCTCTCACAGACCTGTTAGTTTTTCTTTAAGAAGCCCTCCTGTTCTCCACTCATTACCTGTATTAACTGCACCAGTTTGAACTCATTACCTGTATAAAAGACACCTGTCCACACACTCAATCAAACAGACTCCAACCTCTCCACAATGGCCAAGACCAGAGTGCTGTGTAAGGACATCAGGGATAAAATTGTAGACCTGCACAAGGCTGGGATGGGCTACAGGACAATAGGCAAGCAGCTTGGTGAGAAGGCAACAACTGTTGGCGCAATTATTAGAAAATGGAAGAAGTTCAAGATGACGGTCAATCTCCCTTGGTCTGGGGCACCATGCAAGATCTCACCTCGTGGGGCATCAATGATCATGAGGAAGGTGAGGGATCAGCCCAGAACTACATGGCAGGACCTGGTCAATGACCTGAAGAGAGCTGGGACCACAGTCTCAAAGAAAACCATTAGTAACACACTACGCCGTCATGGATTAAAATTCTGCAGCGCCGCGCAAGGTCCCCTGCTCAAGCCAGCGCATGTCCAGGCCCGTCTGAAGTTTGCCAATGACCATCTGGATGATCCAGAGGAGGAATGGGAGAAGGTCATGTGGTCTGATGAGACAAAAATAGAGCTTTTTGGTCTAAACTCCACTCGCCGTGTTTGGAGGAAGAAGAAGGATGAGTACAACCCCAAGAACACCATCCCAACCGTGAAGCATGGAGGTGGAAACATCATTCTTTGGGGATGCTTTTCTGCAAGGTTGACAGGACGACTGCACCGTATTGAGGGGAGGATGGATGGGGCCATGTATCGCGAGAAAGAGCATTGAGCATTCCCTCAGTAAGAGCATTGAAGATGGGTCGTGGCTGGGTCTTCCAGCATGACAACGACCCGAAACACACAGCCAGGGCAACTAAGGAGTGGCTCCGTAAGAAGCATCTCAAGGTCCTGGAGTGGCCTAGCCAGTCTCCAGACCTGAACCCAATAGAAAATCTTTGGAGGGAGCTGAAAGTCCGTATTGCCCAGCGACAGCCCCGAAACCTGAAGGATCTGGAGAAGGTCTGTATGGAGGAGTGGGCCAAAATCCCTGCTGCAGTGTGTGCAAACCTGGTCAAGAACTACAGGAAACGTATGATCTCTGTAATTGCAAACAAAGGTTTCTGTACCAAATATTAAGTTCTGCTTTTCTGATGTATCAAATACTTATGTCATGCAATAAAATGCAAATTAATTACTTAATCATACAATGATTTGGACAATGTGATTTTCTGGATTTTTGTTTTAGATTCCTTCACTCACAGTTGAAGTGTACCTATGATAAAAATTACAGACTTCTACATGCTTTGTAAGTGGGAAAACCTGCAAAATCGGCAGTGCATCAAATACTTGTTCTCCCCACTGTAAGTGTTACTTATTTTAGTTTGAGAACTAACAGAATAACATGTCTGTGGAAAACAGAAGCATGCCAGCATTCTGCACCGTGATAGTACCCAGGCGGCATATTTATGACACCTTTCACAGGGACTGTACTGTTGCCTACTGTATACTGCCAACAACACATACTGTACTAAACACTGTAATAGAATCATGCTGCCAGTCCCATGACCTGCTGTAGATCTGATCTAGTTAGCCCATAGACCTGCTGGTACCAGTGATAGCTAATGTAGATCTGATCTAGTTAGCCCATAGACCTGCTGGTACCAGTGATAGCTAATGTAGATCTGATCTAGTTAGCCCATAGACCTGCTGGTACCAGTGATAGATAATGTAGATCTGATCTAGTTAGCCCATAGACCTGCTGGTACCAGTGATAGCTAATGTAGATCTGATCTAGTTAGCCCATAGACCTGCTGGTACCAGTGATAGCTAATGTAGATCTGATCTAGTTAGCCCATAGACCTGCTGGTACCAGTGATAGCTAATGTAGAAAAACATCAAACTTGACTCTTTAGATAAGAGCGCCTGATGAAGGACTCTGGATAAGAGCGCCCGATGAAGGACTCTGGATAAGAGCGCCTGATGAAGGACTCTGGATAAGAGCGCCTGATGAAGGACTCTGGATAAGAGCGCCTGATGAAGGACTCTGGATAAGAGCGCCTGATGAAGGACTCTGGATAAGAGCATCTGATGAACGACTCTGGATAAGATGACTACAATCTAAATGTAGACTACAGCAGTGGAGGCTTTTGAGGGGAGGACAGCTCATAATAATGGCTTGAACAGAGCAAATGGAATGGCATCAAACCACGTTTGATATATTTGACACCATTTCACTCATTCTGATCCAGTCATTACCACGAGCCTGTCCTCCCCAATTAAGATGCCACCAATCTCCTGTGGACTATACTGTGAGCTCCTATTGTACGTACCTCGTCCTGGGCTGCCAGCTTGGGATGACCTTTCTTCATCATACGAGTTAAATGGTTACAGAGAGACACAATTCTGAAGGAAAGCTGTAGGGGGGAAGAGTTCAGATTGATAAGAGGCACCATCTACACAAATCAAACCAGGCTGGTGTGAATGTAGTCCCTGAGGCAGACACACAGTTGTGATTAGGAGAGCAACCAAGTCCATAAATTAATTCCCCAAAGGCTTCTTTCCATACACTCCTATTGTCGTGTATGGTCTGTCTGTTTTACCTTCCACCTGCGTCGAGCGTATTGTCTCCTGAAGTTCTCCAGGTTGACTACAGACTGTCTCTTGACCAGGGCCTGTCTGGAGTCCAACGGCTGCAGAGGGACAACACACACACAAACACACACGGTTAAAGACAGGGATCTATACCTAGGTAATCTATGGTAAGCAACAGTGTTGTGTCCGAATCAAGACCGGAGCAAATCGAGTCCGAGTCAAGACCGGGGAGGGGGGACAAGACCAGAATAATGGGAGTCCAATTCACGACTATGTCCAGTATTTCTGTGTTAATATTTAATATAACATAGTGGTGAAAAACGCATGCTGACAGAAAAAAATTGCCATTCTAAAAATGAGTACTAACCCAAACACAGTGGGGAAGAATGGGCCTTCTACGCCTTCAAAGAAGGGCTAAGGATGAATAAAATATGTTTTGTTTTGTTTATTTAACCTTTATTTAACTAGGCAAGTCAGTTAAGGACAAATTATTATTTACAATGACGGCCTATCAAAAGGCAAAAAGCCTCCTGTGGGGACGGGGGCTAGGAGAGTGTCCAAGATTGTGTCTTTGAATGAAGAGATGGAGATAATGCTGTCGAGTGATATTAAGTCCTCTTCCACTTGGGAACTTTACAGTCCTATTGATCAAACCACCATAAAAAGGTCTCTCCCTCAGTTATGCACAACCACAAGATCAACAACTAATGCTAGACAGAACAAGATGAGCTAAAATCTAACAAAGGAACATTAGATAAACACTCTCAAACTTTTTCAGATAGTTGGCCATCAAAATTGCATTGATAAAGAAATGGGGAATTGTGGCCTCCTCTTCCTTCTGCAGCTTGCCTGCCAATGCATGCTTGTCCCAGCCAAGCACCTAAGCTAACTGGCTAAATGTGGCTAGCTTCCTAGCTAGCTACTTCCAGACACAAATGAGAGAACACCTCACTCTGACCATTTTACTCGTCGTAGCAGAGCTGGTTAGGCTGTTTACATGTTATCCAGAGCTGGTTAGTCTGTTTACATGTTATCCAGAGCTGGTTAGGCTGTTTACATGTCATCCAGAGCTGGTTAGGCTGTTTACATGTTATCCAGAGCTGGTTAGGCTGTTTACATGTTATCCAGAGCTGGTTAGGCTGTTTACATGTTATCCAGAGCTGGTTAGGCTGTTTACATGTTATCCAGAGCTGGTTAGGCTGTTTACATGTTATCCAGAGCTGGTTGGGCTGTTTTCATGTTATCCAGAGCTGGTTAGTCTGTTTACATGTTATCTAGAGCTGGTTAGGCTGTTTACATGTTATCCAGAGCTGGTTAGGCTGTTTTCATGTTATCCAGAGCTGGTTAGGCTGTTTTCATGTTATCCAGAGCTGGTTAGGCTGTTTACATGTTATCCAGGGCGTTGGTGACTAACTGTTACTGTTTTTACTCGTCGTAGCAGAGCTGGTTAGGCTGTTTTCATGTTATCCAGAGCTGGTAAGGCTGTTTACATGTTATCCAGGGCGTTGGTGACTAACTGTTACTGTTTTTACTCGTCGTAGCAGAGCTGGTTAGGCTGTTTTCATGTTATCCAGAGCTGGTTAGGCTGTTTACATGTTATTCAGAGCTGGTTAGGCTGTTTACATGTTATCCAGAGCTGGTTAGGCTGTTGTCATGTTATCCAGAGCTGGTTAGGCTGTTTACATGTTATCCAGAGCTGGTTAGGCTGTTTACATGTTATCCAGAGCTGGTTAGGCTGTTTACATGTTATCCAGGGCGTTGGTGACTAACTGTTACTGTTTTTACTCGTCGTAGCAGAGCTGGTTAGGCTGTTTACATGTTATCCAGAGCTGGTTAGGCTGTTTACATGTTATCCAGAGCTGGTTAGGCTGTTTACATGTTATCCAGAGCTGGTTAGGCTGTTTTCATGTTATCCAGAGCTGGTTAGGCTGTTTTCATGTTATCCAGAGCTGGTTAGGCTGTTTACATGTTATCCAGAGCTGGTTAGGCTGTTTTCATGTTATCCAGAGCTGGTTAGGCTGTTTACATGTTATCCAGAGCTGGTTAGGCTGTTTACATGTTATCCAGAGCTGGTTAGGCTGTTTACATGTTATCCAGAGCTGGTTAGGCTGTTTACATGTTATCCAGGGCGTTGGTGACTAACTGTTACTGTTTTTACTCGTCGTAGCAGAGCTGGTTAGGCCTTTTTCTCTCCCTACGTTTACTGACACCGGTCATATTCAGCAGGTGTTGCGCTTTTGTAAACTCATCAGTCCTCTGAAATCGGAGTAGATAGCCAGAGCAAAGAGACATGCTGTATAACAGTCGTTGAAGTTCTTGCTAGCTAATCAAATGGCTCCTGCATCTCTGGCTGTGTTTAGCCACCGGAAAACGATATGAGGGGGAAAAGTCAGTCAGAGTGTCAACATTTCAATCTCTGCAGAACAGAATGTCGTAGTCGAGCTTCAAAGTGTTCAACAAATACAACATGATATAATAAACCATGTCATTACCTGTATCCAGGGATGATTCAGAGCACCTTGGATCGTCAACCGTTTTCTGAAAGGCAAAAGAACAACTGTAAAGGTTTGTTAGCTTAGCGAGGGAACGCGCACACACACACACATTAAGAAGTGTTGTCGCTCTATGAAAACAGATGGCAGGCAAGTGAACAAGTCCCATCCTGCCTCGACACTGACAACCTCTGGGGTGTGCATGCACTGTAGGTTCCTTCCCAGCTGGATGTTGTGTCTCTGTCCCTCAAGTCCAGTGACAATTAACAAAGAAAGATGAATACTGGAGGGTGGCTAGGCTCTATACTGGCTTCCTGTTAAGGCTAGGGCTGTCCTACAAAGAATTACATGGGCTTGCTCCTACCTATCTCTCCGATTTGGTCCTGCCGTACATACCTACACGTACGCTACGGTCACAAGACGCAGGCCTCCTTACTGTCCCTAGAATTTCTAAGCAAACAGCTGGAGGCAGGGCTTTCTCCTATAGAGCTCCATTTTTATGGAATGGTCTGCCATACATGTGAGAGACGCAGACTCGGTCTCAACCTTTAAGTCTTTATTGAAGACTCATCTCTTCAGTAGGTCCTATGACTGAGTGTAGTCTGGCCCAGGAGTGTGAAGGTGAACGGAAAGGCACTGGAGCAACGAACTGCCCTTGCTGTCTTTGCCTGGCCGGTTCCCCTCTATCCACTGGGATTCTCTGCCTCTAACCCTATTACAGGGGCTGAGTCACTGGCTTACTGGTGCTCCTCCATGCTGTCCCTAGGAGGGTTGCGTCACTTGAGTGGGTTGTATTACTGACGTGATCTTCCTGTCAGGGTCGGGGCCCCACCTCGGGTTCGTGCCGTGGGGCCCTGTCTATATCCTGCCTGGTTGGCCCTGTCTGGTGGTATTGTCTACGTATGTGTCGGGGGGCTAGGGTCAGTCTGCTATATATGGAGTATTTCTCCTGTCTTATCCGGTGTCCTGTGTGAATTTAACCTCTACAGGATCGGTGGATCCACCCGCAGGACGGTTGAGATAACATAGGCTAATGCGATTAGCATGAGGTTGTAAGTCACAAGAACATTTCCCAGGACATAGACATATCTGATATTGGCAGAAAGCTTAAATTCTTGTTAATCTAACTGCACTGTCCAATTTACAGTAGCTATTACAGTGAAAGAATACCATGCTATTGTTTGAGGAGAATGCCCAGTTATGAACTTGAAAAGTTATTAATAAACCAATTAGGCACATTTGGGCAGCCTTGATACAACGTTTGAACAGAAATGCAATGGTTTATTGGATCAGTCTAAAACATTGCACATACACTGCTGCCACCTAGTGGCCAAAATCTAAATTGCGCCTGGGCTGGAAAAATACATTATGGCCTTTCTCTTGCTGTGGCTCGCTCTGTGGCTCGCTCTACATACTGTTCTTTATTCTCATGGGACCTTTGACCTCCAGCCTGCCTCCAGGTGAGAACTGACCCTAACCCCCTAACCTGGTGTCTTTCTCCAGTAGTTGTCGTATAAAGCTTTTGGCCAGGTCACTGGTACTGCTGAACAACTCCTCGTCAAACTCGTAGGCTACGGCTGAGATGTTCCCTAGAGTCTCCTGCTTTGAGTCACCAAGGAACGGTGACGCTCCACTCAAACTGAAAACACACACAAAGAGTCATTAGTGATACTGTCCAAAATGTCATATCAATACATTTACAAATATATTTCTAAAGAGGTTTTAACAGTTTCTACTTACAGTATGTAGGTGATGACTCCGATGCTCCTGTGACAGAAGAGGAGAACACAAGGTTCATCTGCTGAGAGGATTCACAGTCTGTCTGCTGTACTGGTGCTGTACTGGTGCTGTACTGGTGCTGTACTGTGCTGTACTGGTGCTGTACTGATACTGTACTGGTGCTGTAATGGTGTTGTACTGGTGTTGTACTGGTGCTGTACTGGTGCTGTACTGGTGCTGTAATGGTGCTGTACTGGTGCTGTACTGGTGCTGTACTGGTGCTGTACTGATACTGTACTGGTGCTGTACTGATACTGTACTGGTGCTGTACTGGTGCTGTAATGGTGCTGTACTGGTGCTGTAATGGTGCTGTACTGGTGCTGTAATGGTGTTGTACTGGTGCTGTAATGGTGTTGTACTGGTGCTGTAATGGTGCTGTACTGGTGCTGTAATGGTGCTGTACTGGTGCTGTAATGGTGCTGTACTGGTGCTGTAATGGTGCTGTAATGGTGTTGTACTGGTGCTGTAATGGTGCTGTACTGGTGCTGTAATGGTGCTGTACTGGTGCTGTAATGGTGTTGTACTGGTGCTGTAATGGTGTTGTACTGGTGCTGTAATGGTGTTGTACTGGTGCTGTACTGGTGCTGTACTGGTGCTGTAATGGTGCTGTACTGGTGCTGTACTGGTGCTGTACTAGTAATCAGCTCTTACCACATGTCTGCTTCTAAACCCAGAGGCTCATAGTTTACGACTTCTGGAGCTGGAAATACACACAAATTATCATAACACACTACAGTCTCTCCAACACACAACACTACACAATGACACAACTCTACACGATGACACAACTACACAATGACACAACTACACAATGACACAACTACACAATGACACAACACTACACACTGACACAACACTACACACTGACACAACACTACACAATGACACAACTCTACACACTGACACAACTACACAATGACACAACACTACACAATGACACAACACTACACAATGACACAACACTACACAATGACACAACACTACACAATGACACAACTCTACACACTGACACAACTACACACTGACACAACTACACAATGACACAACACTACACAATGACACAACTACACAATGACACAACTCTGCACACTGACACAACTCTACACAATGACAACTACACAATGACACAACTCTACACAATGACACAACTACACAATGACACAACTACACACTGACACAACTACACAATGACACAACACTACACACTGACACAACTCTACACACTGACACAACTCTACACAATGACACAACTACACAATGACACAACTACACACTGACACAACTACACAATGACACAACACTACACACTGACACAACTACACAATGACACAACACTACACAATGACACAACTACACACTGACACAACTCTACACAATGACACAACTACACAATGACACAACACTACACACTGACACAACTACACAATGACACAACACTACACAATGACACAACTACACACTGACACAACTACACAATGACACAACACTACACACTGACACAACTCTACACAATGACACAACTACACAATGACACAACACTACACACTGACACAACTACACAATGACACAACACTACACAATGACACAACTACACACTGACACAACTACACAATGACACAACACTACACACTGACACAACTCTACACAATGACACAACACTACACACTGACACAACTACACAATGACACAACACTACACAATGACACAACTACACACTGACACAACACTACACAATGACACAACTCTACACAATGACACAACTCTACACAATGACACAACTACACAATGACACAACTACACACTGAAACAACTCTACACACTGACACAACTCTACACACTGACACAACTCTACACACTGACACAACTCTACACACTGACACAACTCTACACAATGACACAACTACACAATGACACAACTCTACACAATGACAGAACACTACACAATGACACAACTACACAATGACAACTCTACACACTGACACAACTACACAGTGACACAACTACACACTGACACAACTACACAATGACACAATGACACAACGACACAACACTACACAATGACACAACTACACAATGACACAACACTACACACTGACACAACACTACACAATGACACAACTCTACACACTGACACAACTACACACTGACACAACTACACACTGACACAACACTACACACTGACAACTACACAATGACACAACACTACACAATGACACAACTACACAATGACACAACTCTTTACACTGACACAACTACACAATGACACAACACTACACACTGACAACACTACACACTGACACAACTACACAATGACACAACGACACAACACTACACAATGACACAACTACACAATGACAACTACACAATGACACAACACTACACAATGACACAACTACACGATGACACAACTCTACACACTGACACAACTACACACTGACACAACTACACAATGACACAACTACACAATGACACAACTACACACTGACACAACTCTACACAATGACACAACTCTACACAATGACACAACACTACACAATGACACAACTACACACTGACACAACTCTACACAATGACACAACACTACACAATGACACAACTACACAATGACACAACTCTACACACTGACACAACTCTACACAATGACACAACACTACACAATGACAACTCTACACACTGACACAACTACACACTGACACAACACTACACACTGACACAACTACACAATGACAACTACACAATGACACAACACTACACAATGACACAACTACACAATGACACAACTCTTTACACTGACACAACTACACAATGACACAACACTACACACTGACAACACTACACACTGACACAACTACACAATGACACAACGACACAACACTACACAATGACACAACTACACAATGACAACTACACAATGACACAACACTGCACAATGACACAACTACACGATGACACAACTCTGCACACTGACACAACTACACACTGACACAACTACACAATGACACAACTACACAATGACACAACTACACAATGACACAACTCTACACACTGACACAACTCTACACAATGACACAACTCTACACAATGACACAACACTACACAATGACACAACTACACGCTGACACAACTACACAATGACAACTCTACACACTGACACAACTCTACACGATGACACAACTCTACACAATGACACAACTACACACTGACACAACTACACAATGACACAACACTACACAATGACACAACTACACAATGACACAACTACACAATGACACAACTACACGATGACACAACTCTACACACTGACACAACTCTACACAATGACACAACTACACAATGACACAACTACACAATGACACAACTACACAATGACACAACTCTACACAATGACACAACTCTACACAATGACACAACACTACACATTCTCTCCAACAAAGTCCATTGTGAAATATCAGTCAATAAAATGTAAATGAAGCCTGGAATACATAAACATGGAGTCCTCCTCAGTGCCTTGAATTACTTACCGACAAATTCAGGTGTTCCAAAGATCTTTTTAAAGTCGGTCCCGACCTGATCCATCTTATGAGCCAGACCAAAGTCTATGAGCTTGATGCGTGGTAGATCAACATTCTTATCCAACAGCATGATGTTCTCAGGCTGAAAACAAGAACATTAGCATTAGGTACTACAGAGCCCCTGTTGATGAACAGGATCACCAGGACATTAGGTAATACAGAGCCCCTGTTGATAAACAGGATCACCAGGACATTAGGTACTACAGAGCCCCTGTTGATAAACAGGATCACCAGGACATTAGGTACTACAGAGCCCCTGTTGATAAACAGGATCACCAGGACATTAGGTACTACAGAGCCCCTGTTGATAAACAGGATCACCAGGACATTAGGTACTACAGAGCCCCTGTTGATAAACAGCCCCTGTTGATCATCTCCTTTGTTTTGTTGACATTGAGTGAGAGGTTATTTTCCTGACACCACACTCCGAGGGCCCTCACCTCCTCTCTGTAGGCCGTCTCGTCGTTGTTGGTAATCAAGCCTACCACTGTAGTGTCGTCAGCAAACTTGATGATTGAGTTGGAGGCGTGCTTGGCCATGCAGTCATGGGTGAACAGGGAGTAAAGGAGAGGGCTGAGAACGCACCCTTGTGGGGCCCCAGTGTTGAGGATCAGCGGGGTGGAGATGTTGTTTCCTACCCTCACCACCTGGGGGCGGCCCGTCAGGAAGTCCAGGACCCAGTTGCACAGGGTCTCGAGCTTAATGACGAGCTTGGAGGGTACTATGGTGTTAAATGCTGAGCTGTAGTCGATGAACAGCATTCTTACATAGGTATTCCTCTTGTCCAGATGGGTTAGGGCAGTATGCAGTGTGATTGCGATTGCGTCATCTGTGGACCTATTGGGACGGTAAGCAAATTGGAGTGGATCTAGGGTATCTGGTAGGATGGAGGTGAAATGATCCTTGACTAGTCTCTCAAAGCACTTCATGATGACAGAAGTGAGTGCTACGGGGCGATAGTCATTTAGCTCAGTTACCTTAGCTTTCTTGGGAACAGGAACAATAGTGGCCCTCTTGAAGCATGTGGGAACAGCAGACTGGGATAGGGACTGGTTGAATATGTCCGTAAACACACCAGCCAGCTGGTCTGCGCATGCTCTGAGGACACGGCCAGGGATGCCATCTGGGCCGGCAGCCTTGCGAGGGTTAACACATTTAAATGTTTTCCTCACGCTGGCTGCGGTGAAGGTGAGCCCGCAGGTTTTGGTAGCGGGCCGTGTCGGTGGCACTGCATTGTCCTCAAAGCGAGCAAAGAAGTTGTTTAGTTGGTCTGGGAGCAGGACGTCATGGTCCGCGACGGGGCTGGTTTTCTTTTTGTAGTCTGTGATTGACTGTAGACCCTGCCACATTCCTCTCGTGTCTGAGCCGTTGAATTGTGACTCTACTTTGTCTCTATATTGACGCTTAGCTTGTTTGATTGCCTTGCGGAGGGAATAGCTACACTGTTTGTATTCAGTCATGTTTCCGGTAGCCTTACCCTGGTTAAAAGCAGTGGTACGAGCTTTCAGTTTTGCACGAATGCTGCCATCAATCCGCTGTTTCTGGTTGGGGAAGGTTTTACCAACTGTTTTTACCAGTTTTACCAGCGGTGAACAGACCTGAGAACGGGCGTTTCCTGTTTTACTTTCTGTCTGTAGGCTGGGAGCAACAAAATGGAGTCGTGGTCAGATTTGCCGAAAGGAGGGCGGAGAATGGCCTTGTATGCGTCGCGGAAGTTAGAATAACAATGATCCAGGATTTTGCCAGCCCGGGTCGCACATTCGATATGCTGATAAAATTTAAGGAGGCTTGTTTTCAGATTAGCCTTGTTAAAATCCCCAGCCACAATAAATGCAGCCTCAGGATATGTGGTTTCCAGAGTCCAATGAATTTCTTTCAGTGCCGTCGATGTGTCAGCTTGAGGGGGGATGTACACGGCTGTGATTGTAATCGAGGAGAATTCTCTTGGTAGATAATGCGGTCGGCATTTGATTGTAACTTTGACTTGCCTAGTTATATAAAGGTAAAACATTTTTTTTGTATATATAGCGTATTTACATTACGATCCTGACTAGTCTCCCAGTCCCTGCTGCTGAAAAACATCCCTACAGCATGATGCTGCCACCACCATGCTTCCCCAAAGGGATGGTGCCAGGTTTCCTCCAGACGTGACGCCTGGAATTCAGGCCAAAGAGTTCAATCTTGTTTCTCATGGTCTGAGAGTCCTTTAGGTGCCTTTTACTGAGAAGTGGCTTCCGTCTGTCCACTCTACCATGAAGGTCTGATTGCTGCAGAGATGGTTGTCCCTCTGGAAGGTCCTCCCATCTCAACAGAGGAACTCTGGAGCTCTGTCAAAGTGATTACCGGCTTCTTGGTTACCTTCTTGACCAAGGCCCTTCTCTCCCGATTGCTCAGTTTGGCCGGGCAGCCAGCTCTAGGAAGAGTCTTGGTGGTTCCAAACTTCTTCCATTTAAGAATGATGGAGGCCACTGTGTTCTAGGGGACCTTCAATGCTGCAGAAATGTTTTGGTACCCTTCCCCAGATCTGTTCCTCTAATCCTGACATGCACTGTCAACAGTGTGTCTTTCCAAATCATGTCCAATCAATTGAATTGACCCAGGTGGAGTCAAATCACGTTGAAGAAACATCTCAAGGATGACCAATGGAAACAGGGTGCACCTGAGCTCCATTTCGAGTCTCATAGCAAAATCTGAATATTTACGTAAATAAGGTATTTCTGTTTTTTATTTGTAAAATATTTGCCAACATTTCTAAAACCCAGTTTTTTCTAAAAACTCCTTATTGCCAAAACGGCACGAGCTTGTAAAGTACCTTGAGGTCAAAGTGTGCTATCCTCTTGCCATGGAGGAACTGTACTCCGTTCAGGATCTGTTTGATGAACTGGGTAGCCTCCTCTTCACTCAGAGACTCCTTCTGAGCCAGGAAGTCAAACAGCTCTCCTCCAGACACCCTGCAACACAAACACACACTTTTAGGGCTCCTGTGTTGCAGGTTATTATGGAAATGATCTGTGGAAATCAGTGTCTTTAAGTGTGAGAGTTCACAAGGTCAATACACAATAATGGATGCTTCTATAACACTAACTGACAGGCTGTCTGTCACACCATGCCTAATATAACACTAACTGACAGGCTGTCTGTCTGTCTGTCACACCATGCCTTCTATAACACTAACTGACAGGCTGTCTGTCACACCATGCCTTCTATAACACTAGCTGACAGGCTGTCTGTCTGTCACACCATGCCTTCTATAACACTAACTGACAGGCTGTCTGTCTGTCACACCATGCCTTCTATAACACTAACTGACAGTCTGTCTGTCTGTCTGTCACACCATGCCTTCTATAACACTAACTGACAGGCTGTCTGTCTGTCACACCATGCCTTCTATAACACTAACTGACAGGCTGTCTGTCTGTCACACCATGCCTTCTATAACACTAACTGACAGGCTGTCTGTCACACCATGCCTTCTATAACACTAGCTGACAGGCTGTCTGTCTGTCACACCATGCCTTCTATAACACTAGCTGACAGGCTGTCTGGCTGTCACACCATGCCTTCTATAACACTAGCTGACAGGCTGTCTGTCTGTCACACCATGCATTCTATAACACTAACTGACAGGCTGTCTGTCTGTCACACCATGCCTTCTATAACACTAACTGACAGGCTGTCTGTCACACCATGCCTTCTATAACACTAGCTGACAGGCTGTCCGTCTGTCACATCATGCATTCTATAACACTAACTGACAGGCTGTCTGTCACACCATGGCTTCTATAACACTAACTGACAGGCTGTCTGTCACACCATGCCTTCTATAACACTAACTGACAGGCTGTATGTCTGTCACACCATGCCTTCTATAACACTAACTGACAGGCTGTCTGTCTGTCTGTCACACCATGCCTTCTATAACACTAACTGACAGGCTGTCTGTCTGTCTGTCACACCATGCCTTCTATAACACTAACTGACAGGCTGTCTGTCACACCATGCCTTCTATAACACTAACTGACAGGCTGTCTGTCACACCATGCCTTCTATAACACTAACTGACAGGCTGTCTGTCACACCATGCCTTCTATAACACTAACTGACAGGCTGTCTGTCACACCATGCCTTCTATAACACTAGCTGACAGGCTGTCTGTCACACCATGCCTTCTATAACACTAGCTGACAGGCTGTCTGTCTGTCACACCATGCATTCTATAACACTAACTGACAGGCTGTCTGTCACACCATGCCTTCTATAACACTAACTGACAGGCTGTCTGTCACACCATGCCTTCTATAACCCAAACTGACAGGCTGTCTGTCTGTCACACCATGCCTTCTATAACACTAACTGACAGGCTGTATGTCTGTCACACCATGCCTTCTATAACACTAACTGACAGGCTGTCTGTCTGTCACACCATGCCTTCCTTAACACTAACTGACAGGCTGTCTGTCACACCATGCCTAATATAACACTAACTGACAGGCTGTCTGTCTGTCTGTCACACCATGCCTTCTATAACACTAACTGACAGGCTGTCTGTCACACCATGCCTTCTATAACACTAGCTGACAGGCTGTCTGTCTGTCACACCATGCCTTCTATAACACTAACTGACAGGCTGTCTGTCTGTCACACCATGCCTTCTATAACACTAACTGACAGGCTGTCTGTCACACCATGCCTTCTATAACACTAGCTGACAGGCTGTCTGTCTGTCACACCATGCCTTCTATAACACTAGCTGACAGGCTGTCTGGCTGTCACACCATGCCTTCTATAACACTAGCTGACAGGCTGTCTGTCTGTCACACCATGCATTCTATAACACTAACTGACAGGCTGTCTGTCTGTCACACCATGCCTTCTATAACACTAACTGACAGGCTGTCTGTCACACCATGCCTTCTATAACACTAGCTGACAGGCTGTCCGTCTGTCACATCATGCATTCTATAACACTAACTGACAGGCTGTCTGTCACACCATGCCTTCTATAACACTAACTGACAGGCTGTCTGTCACACCATGCCTTCTATAACACTAACTGACAGGCTGTATGTCTGTCACACCATGCCTTCTATAACACTAACTGACAGGCTGTCTGTCTGTCTGTCACACCATGCCTTCTATAACACTAACTGACAGGCTGTCTGTCACACCATGCCTTCTATAACACTAACTGACAGGCTGTATGTCTGTCACACCATGCCTTCTATAACACTAACTGACAGGCTGTCTGTCTGTCACACCATGCCTTCTATAACACTAACTGACAGGCTGTCTGTCACACCATGCCTTCTATAACACTAACTGACAGGCTGTCTGTCACACCATGCCTTCTATAACACTAACTGACAGGCTGTCTGTCTGTCACACCATGCCTTCTATAACACTAACTGACAGGCTGTCTGTCACACCATGCCTTCTATAACACTAACTGACAGGCTGTCTGTCTGTCACACCATGCCTTCTATAACACTAACTGACAGGCTGTCTGTCTGTCACACCATGCCTTCTATAACACTAACTGACAGGCTGTCTGTCACACCATGCCTTCTATAACACTAACTGACAGGCTGTCTGTCACACCATGCCTTCTATAACCCTAACTGACAGGCTGTCTGTCTGTCACACCATGCCTTCTATAACACTAACTGACAGGCTGTATGTCTGTCACACCATGCCTTCTATAACACTAACTGACAGGCTGTCTGTCTGTCACACCATGCCTTCTATAACACTAACTGACAGGCTGTCTGTCACACCATGCCTTCTATAACACTAACTGACAGGCTGTCTGTCACACCATGCCTTCTATAACACTAACTGACAGGCTGTCTGTCTGTCACACCATGCCTTCTATAACACTAACTGACAGGCTGTCTGTCTGTCACACCATGCCTTCTATAACACTAACTGACAGGCTGTCTGTCACACCATGCCTTCTATAACACTAACTGACAGGCTGTCTGTCTGCCACACCATGCCTTCTATAACACTAACTGACAGGCTGTCTGTCTGTCACACCATGCCTTCTATAACACTAACTGACAGGCTGTCTGTCTGTCACACCATGCCTTCTATAACACTAACTGACAGGCTGTCTGTCTGTCACACCATGCCTTCTATAACACTAACTGACAGGCTGTATGTCTGTCACACCATGCCTTCTATAACACTAACTGACAGGCTGTCTGTCACACCATGCCTTCTATAACACTAACTGACAGGCTGTCTGTCTGTCACACCATGCCTTCTATAACACTAACTGACAGGCTGTCTGTCACACCATGCCTTCTATAACACTAACTGACAGGCTGTCTGTCTGTCACACCATGCCTTCTATAACACTAACTGACAGGCTGTCTGTCTGTCACACCATGCCTTCTATAACACTAACTGACAGGCTGTCTGTCTGTCACACCATGCCTTCTATAACACTAACTGACAGGCTGTATGTCTGTCACACCATGCCTTCTATAACACTAACTGACAGGCTGTATGTCTGTCACACCATGCCTTCTATAACACTAACTGACAGGCTGTCTGTCACACCATGCCTTCTATAACACTAACTGACAGGCTGTCTGTCTGTCACACCATGCCTTCTATAACACTAACTGACAGGCTGTCTGTCACACCATGCCTTCTATAACACTAACTGACAGGCTGTATGTCTGTCACACCATGCCTTCTATAACACTAACTGACAGGCTGTCTGTCTGTCTGTCACACCATGCCTTCTATAACACTAACTGACAGGCTGTCTGTCACACCATGCCTTCTATAACACTAACTGACAGGCTGTATGTCTGTCACACCATGCCTTCTATAACACTAACTGACAGGCTGTCTGTCTGTCACACCATGCCTTCTATAACACTAACTGACAGGCTGTCTGTCACACCATGCCTTCTATAACACTAACTGACAGGCTGTCTGTCACACCATGCCTTCTATAACACTAACTGACAGGCTGTCTGTCTGTCACACCATGCCTTCTATAACACTAACTGACAGGCTGTCTGTCACACCATGCCTTCTATAACACTAACTGACAGGCTGTCTGTCTGTCACACCATGCCTTCTATAACACTAACTGACAGGCTGTCTGTCTGTCACACCATGCCTTCTATAACACTAACTGACAGGCTGTCTGTCACACCATGCCTTCTATAACACTAACTGACAGGCTGTCTGTCACACCATGCCTTCTATAACCCTAACTGACAGGCTGTCTGTCTGTCACACCATGCCTTCTATAACACTAACTGACAGGCTGTATGTCTGTCACACCATGCCTTCTATAACACTAACTGACAGGCTGTCTGTCTGTCACACCATGCCTTCTATAACACTAACTGACAGGCTGTCTGTCACACCATGCCTTCTATAACACTAACTGACAGGCTGTCTGTCACACCATGCCTTCTATAACACTAACTGACAGGCTGTCTGTCTGTCACACCATGCCTTCTATAACACTAACTGACAGGCTGTCTGTCTGTCACACCATGCCTTCTATAACACTAACTGACAGGCTGTCTGTCACACCATGCCTTCTATAACACTAACTGACAGGCTGTCTGTCTGCCACACCATGCCTTCTATAACACTAACTGACAGGCTGTCTGTCTGTCACACCATGCCTTCTATAACACTAACTGACAGGCTGTCTGTCTGTCACACCATGCCTTCTATAACACTAACTGACAGGCTGTCTGTCTGTCACACCATGCCTTCTATAACACTAACTGACAGGCTGTATGTCTGTCACACCATGCCTTCTATAACACTAACTGACAGGCTGTCTGTCACACCATGCCTTCTATAACACTAACTGACAGGCTGTCTGTCTGTCACACCATGCCTTCTATAACACTAACTGACAGGCTGTCTGTCACACCATGCCTTCTATAACACTAACTGACAGGCTGTCTGTCTGTCACACCATGCCTTCTATAACACTAACTGACAGGCTGTCTGTCACACCATGCCTTCTATAACACTAACTGACAGGCTGTATGTCTGTCACACCATGCCTTCTATAACACTAACTGACAGGCTGTCTGTCTGTCACACCATGCCTTCTATAACACTAACTGACAGGCTGTATGTCTGTCACACCATGCCTTCTATAACACTAACTGACAGGCTGTATGTCTGTCACACCATGCCTTCTATAACACTAACTGACAGGCTGTATGTCTGTCACACCATGCATTCTATAACACTAACTGACAGGCTGTCTGTCACACCATGCCTTCTATAACACTAACTGACAGGCTGTATGTCTGTCACACCATGCCTTCTATAACTAATACATGATATTTCCCTGCTATAGTATTTCTTCTGCTTAATAGTGTTCTTGGACAACACTATCACTCTCCTTGCTTTGGGTGCGTAAGATGTTAAATATATTTCTTCATCCCAACTTGTTAAAGTTAGTTCCATGTCTTGTCACATTAAATGAGTTTCTTGGAACGGGGCTGTCACATTTGAATTTCCGGTATTATTTGTTACACTTCACATGACATGAACATATGTTACATGTCTACTGGCCTACTACATCTAAATGAGTCAAAGAATGTCATTCCTGTAGTACACAGGAAGAAGTAGAATTGACAAAACGAAGAAGTTGGTAATATGCAATGCTGACAACATGTATTTTAGATAACGTTTGTGCCATTTAATAATTCAAAACAAAAAATCAGGAGAGACCAAGAGACATTTTCACACAATACCCTCATATAGCCATTGTTCCCCCTGACCTATGATCCAATTCCTGAGAAAACAAAAACACTCCTATATCTACCAAGCTTATTTCAATATGAAAATGTATTTACAGTGAGGGAAAAAAGTATTTGATCCCCTGCTGATTTTGTACGTTTGCCCACTGACAAAGAAATGATCAGTCTATAATTTTAATGGTAGGTTTATTTGAACAGTGAGAGACAGAATAACAACAACAAAAATCCAGAAAAACGCATCTGAAAAATGTTATTAATTGATTTGCATTTTAATGAGGGAAATAAGTATTTGACCCCCTCTCAATCAGAAAGATTTCTGGCTCCCAGGTGTCTTTTATACAGGTAACGAGCTGAGATTAGGAGCACACTCTTAAAGGGAGTGCTCCTAATCTCAGTTTGTTACCTGTATAAAAGACACCTGTCCACAGAAGCAATCAATCAATCAGATTCCAAACTCTCCACCATGGCCAAGACCAAAGAGCTCTCAAAGGATGTCAGGGACAAGATTGTAGACCTACACAAGGCTGGAATGGGCTACAAGACCATCGCCAAGCAGCTTGGTGAGAAGGTGACAACAGTTGGTGCGATTATTCGCAAGTGGAAGAAACACAAAAGAACTGTCAATCTCCCTCGGCCTGGGGCTCCATGCAAGATCTCACCTCGTGGAGTTGCAATGATCATGAGAACGGTGAGGAATTAGCCCAGAACTACACGGGAGGATCTTGTCAATGATCTCAAGGCAGCTGGGACCATAGTCACCAAGAAAACAATTGGTAACACACTACGCCGTGAAGGACTGAAATCCTGCAGCGCCCGCAAGGTCCCCCTGCTCAAGAAAGCACATATACATGCCCGTCAGAAGTTTGCCAATGAACATCTGAATGATTCAGAGGACAACTGGGTGAAAGTGTTGTGGTCAGATGAGACCAAAATGGAGCTCTTTGGCATCAACTCAACTCGCCGTGTTTGGAGGAGGAGGAATGCTGCCTATGACCCCAAGAACACCATCCCCACCGTCAAACATGGAGGGGGAAACATTATGCTTTGGGGGTGTTTTTCTGCTAAGGGGACAGGAGTGAGACAAAATCCCTCCTGAGATGTGTGCAAACCTGGTGGCCAACTACAAGAAACGTCTGACCTCTGTGATTGCCAACAAGGGTTTTGCCACCAAGTACTAAGTCATGTTTTGCAGAGGGGTCAAATACTTATTTCCCTCATTAAAATGCAAATCAATTTATAACATTTTTCACATGCGTTTTTCTGGATCTTTTTGTTGTTATTCTGTCTCTCACTGTTCAAATAAACCTACCATTAAAATTATAGACTGATCATTTCTTTGTCAGTGGGCAAACGTACAAAATCAGCAGGGGATCAAATACTTTTCCCCTCACTGTATGGTCATCTTATTTTAAAGTTTTAAACCAGATTTATTCATTAACTTTTTGTAAAGCATTGTTGAGCCTAAAAGCCCCCCACTATCTGACAAGCGGTTTAACCAACAATGTAGGATCACTTGAATCGTTGTCAGTGGTATAGCAACGAAAATATGACCCCAGACAATAAAAACATAAACATAAAATAATGACATGTAGGACCATCATTCTTCTTCATTTAATAATGTGGACAACGTTCATGTGTCCAGGGAAGTCAGAGTTCTTTGCTTCATATTTCCCCCTCTTAAAGTTCATCTGCTCAAAGGAAAGTTGTGTGTTTGATTTATGAGGAATTATGCATAATTCCACCTCCTTTTTCAGTCGAATTTCCAACGGTGTTGTTTGAAATAAAATAAAAGTAGCCCCTATTAAAAGAGTGAAATCAGGACCAATGGCCATGATTTGGCACCGTTTGTTTTAATAAGATTTTAGAAAAAGAATAAGCCTTCATTCACGGAGTTTCTGTGAATTATTCCCATATTTTCCTTAGTAAAGTCATACCTGGCTACATTCCTATGAATATTTCAATGTCAGTTATATATTCAAGACTCCTCGACCTTCTCGTGGGGGAAGTCTTTTTTTTAATTGTGGTGCTTTTACAGGTCTTTTGCTGCGTTAAATGTGAACTCCTGTCCGTTATGGAAGACGTTCAGCCTTGCTGGAAATTGCATCACCGACTATTGACGGAATCTCACCAGCAAGTCCGGTGGAGCCTGTCGAGCTCAGGTGACTCTGGCAGCACCCTGTCCCCTAGGATCTCCATCAACAGGTTAGCAGTCTAGGTGGTAGCCTGCGGTAGGTCCACTCTCTCGGGCAGGCCTGTGATTTGTATGGTTTGGTATCTTGATTGATTCTCGAGAGACATCACCTCTTCTCCCAGCTCAGTAACCCGAGCGTGCATGTCAGTTGCTGACATCTCCAAGTCTGTAACCCGTAATTACTCCCTGGGCTGGTTTTCACAGCCATTTCGAGTTTAGATAAAAGATGCATTGAGCCTTTGAATTGACTTGTTCAGCTCCGCTGCAACAGCTTCTGTGATTGCCGCTTTAAAATGTGTGTCCTGCTCCAACATTGTAGATAAATAAGCCTGGTGTTCGGCATGTGTTCATTGTTGCTCCACGGCTGTTTCTTCTTTATGAAATAGCTACTAGCTAAATTGGTCCATTGGTTTACTTGTCTGGTATTTAAATATTAGGTCAGTGTTTGTTAGATCACATTTTAAGCAGTAAAAGGGAGGTAATATTGAATGATATGTGCGCACCTCAATATTCACCTAAATATGTAACCAAATAGCTACTCGGACTATCTGCATGTTGATAAGCGGTTTATCAACAACAACGTCCCGTATTATCGGCAACCGATCCCCAGTTATTGGCCACCTTACTATTTTGTTCAATTACAAGATATATCGGTTTCCTTTTGTTCCAAAAAAGAGACCAACCTCGTATCCAAAGTGTTTACTAGATAGTTCGGTAGCCTTCCGGATTTAAATAAATAAATAATGCCTTGCCTGTAATTCGTTAGCTATATTTCATAGGTAAAAAGTTGGATATTAAATGGTCTGTCGCGCAGTCAAATTTTACAATATACAGCGTGTCCCACAAAATGTGTAAATATCAAACTTTTTTTTTTAAACTCTCAAATCTTAATTTACACAAATTGCAATGAAAAGCAGTGGTTAGCTAGCCTGAAGGGTGTAGTTAGTCTCAAAACTTATTTTCCAGTCCATTTACATGTTGAGCTATTCCCCATATTGTTATTTTTCTATTTTTCTCTCTGCATTGTTGGGGAGGACCTGTAAGCATTTCACTGTTAGTCTACTCCTGTTGTTTACCAAGGATGTGACAAGTACAATTTGGATTTAGACAGCTGATAACACCATGTGCAAAACATCCTCTCTAGATTTTATCACACTAATGTCTGCTCTTCTCTAACAGATGGGACTCTCACAGGCTGGGCTCTCCCAGGCTGGACTCTCACAGGCTGGACTCTCACAGGCTGGGCTCTCACAGGCTGGGCTCTCACAGGCTGGGCTCTCACAGGCTGGGCTCTCACAGGCTGGGCTCTCACAGGCTGGACTCTCACAGGCTGGACTCTCACAGGCTGGACTCTCACAGGCTGGACTCTCACAGGCTGGACTCTCACAGGCTGGACTCTGGACTCTAGATGGTCTATATACTGCACATCCAGTCTAATAGATGGTCTATATACTGTACATCCAATCTAATAGATGGTCTATATACACATCCAGTCTAATAGATGGTCTATATACACATCCAGTCTAATAGATGGTCTATATATACATCCAGTCTAATAGATGGTCTATATATACATCCAGTCTAATAGATGGTCTATATACACATCCAGTCTAATAGATGGTCTATATATACATCCAGTCTAGTAGATGGTCTATACACACATCCAGTCTAATAGATGGTCTATATACACATCCAGTCTAATAGATGGTCTATATACTGTACATCCAGTCTAATAGATGGTCTATATACACATCCAGTCTAATAGATGGTCTATATACACATCCAGTCTAATAGATGGTCTATATACACATCCAGTCTAATAGATGGTCTATATATACATCCAGTCTAATAGATGGTCTATATATATACATCCAGTCTAATAGATGGTCTATATATACATCCAGTCTAATAGATGATCTATATATACATCCAGTCTAATAGATGGTCTATATACACACCCAGTCTAGTAGATGGTCTATATACACATCCAGTCTAATAGATGGTCTATATACACATCCAGTCTAGTAGATGGTCTATATACTGTACATCCAGTCTAATAGATGGTCTATATATACACATCCAGTCTAATAGATGATCTATATATACATCCAGTCTAATAGATGGTCTATATACACACCCAGTCTAGTAGATGGTCTATATACACATCCAGTCTAATAGATGGTCTATATACACATCCAGTCTAGTAGATGGTCTATATACTGTACATCCAGTCTAATAGATGGTCTATATATACACATCCAGTCTAATAGATGGTCTATATACACATCCAGTCTAGTAGATGGTCTATATACTGTACATCCAGTCTAATAGATGGTCTATATATACACATCCAGTCTAATAGATGGTCTATATATACATCCAGTCTAATAGATGGTCTATATATACATCCAGTGTAATAGATGGTCTATATACACACCCAGTCTAGTAGATGGTCTATATACACACATCCAGTCTAGTAGATGGTCTATATACACATCCAGTCTAGTAGATGGTCTATATACTGCACATCCAGTCCTTGTTCGAGATGGAGTCCAGACAGGCTACTTTAGGAAACGTTATATTAGGCCTATAGTATAATGCTAAAATAATAGCATGTCAAATGAATTGACAAGGACAGTTTGAATTGTGGTAGCGAGAGAGAGAGAGACAGCTATTGTATTACTAGAGATGATGGTTATGTCCTTACAAATGCTGGATTAACAGCCCAGCCCAGCCCATGAATTAACCTTTAATTTACTCGGTCTTCACTGTTCCTTTCTTGCTGAATCCATCTCTGATGGCATCTCCACTGGCCTCTCTCATCTCTGATGGCATCTCCACTGGTCTCTCTCATCTCTGATGGCATCTCCACTGGCCTCTCTCATCTCTGATGGCATCTCCTCTGGCCTCTCACATCTCTGATGGCATCTCCACTGGCCTCTCATCTCTGATGGCCTCTCTCATCTCCATCTTTTCCTCGGCTCTTGAACCAGTGCATGTCCCAGAGGTAGCAATATAGTCACTTATTTTGAGCAATTGAAAAATATATATGTTTATATTTAAGGAAATAAGCACCTTGCTCTTGCTTGCTGGATATAAAATAAGCTACACCGTTCACAATAAACTGGCGGGAAGGATGAATGGCTTTCCTGGTGTGATGTGATCACATTGGCTGCTGGGAAAAATGCAATAAAGGGGAATCCTCTGTTCTCCCCGCGCCCAATGTTGATGTTTCCAATGAAATGTATAATGCAGAATAGGCAATGTTAGAATGTTTCCAATCTCGAGTATGAATTAACTTTGATAGGAAAACGTTGTGTAATTTGCATAAACATTGTGATAGGATAATGGATGTCAGGGTTATCGAATCAGGAACAATTCCTCTGAGATCCTCAAGCTCATTAATGATGTAATGTTCATATTTGAAGGTTGCCAAAAGGCCTATGTCTTTGGTAATGCCAGGAGTGACAAGGAGTGGAATGTATTGTCTGAATAACAACCAGTCTGCAAGGAGTGGAATGTATTGTCTGAATAACAACCAGTCTGCAAGGAGTGGAATGTATTGTCTGAATAACAACCAGTCTACAAGGAGTGGAATGTATTGTCTGAATAACAACCAGTCTGCAAGGAGTGGAATGTAATGTCTGAATAACAACCAGTCTGCAAGGAGTGGAATGTATTGTCTGAATAACAACCAGTCTGCAAGGAGTGGAATGTATTGTCTGAATAACAACCAGTCTGCAAGGAGTGGAATGTATTGTCTGAATAACAACCAGTCTGCAAGGAGTGGAATGTATTGTCTGAATAACAACCAGTCTGCAAGGAGTGGAATGTATTGTCTGAATAACAACCAGTCTGCAAGGAGTGGAATGTATTGTCTGAATAACAACCAGTCTGCAAGGAGTGGAATGTATTGTCTGAATAACAACCAGTCTGCAAGGAGTGGAATGTAATGTCTGAATAACAACCAGTCTGCAAGGAGTGGAATGTATTGTCTGAATAACAACCAGACTGTCTGGATGCCTGCTTGCGTGTGCGTGTGCGTGCTTGCGTGTGCGTGCTTGCGTGTGCGTGCGTGTCTCTCCTCACTCACAGTTCCAGTATGAGCACCACGTCAGTGCGGGTCTCGTAGACATCATGCAGCGCTACAATGTTGGGATGTGTGATCAGCTGTAGGATGTCCACCTCTCTCTCTATGTCTTCCCTCCGGATTCCCCTCCTGCTGGCCCGGCTCTGACACTTCTTGACAAACTTGGCAGCATACTCCAGACCCGAGCACTTGTCCCGGCAACGCTTCACGATGGCAAACTGACCACTGGGGATGCAAAGCGCACACAAAGAGGATGACATCATCAAATTGACGACGAAGGATGCAGAGAACACACAAAAATGTACATTTAAAAATATTAATTTCTGACATCGCACACAGAGGATGATATCATCTCTGGTTGAACGACAGTTACAGTCTGATGGTTGAACGACAGTTACAGTCTGATGGTTGAACGACAGTTACAGTCTGATGGTTGAACGACAGTTACAGTCTGATGGTTGAACGACAGTTACAGTCTGATGGTTGAACAACAGTTAGTCTGATGGTTGAACGACAGTTACAGTCTGATGGTTGAACGACAGTTACAGTCTGATGGTTGAACAACAGTTACAGTCTGATGGTTGAACAACAGTTACAGTCTGATGGTTGAACAACAGTTACAGAATATGAAAAGATATCCAACAACTCTTGGGATGTTAAATGAAAGAAACAGTGGAGGCCTGATGATCTGGAACTAATGTTGCACTAGGAGCCATTGATGCTTCCTTCATTTGAGATGCCTTGATGCAGCTAGGGGGTTAACTAGATCGCTGCAATCTAACTCTAAGGGTCTAACACCAGCACGTAATTCAGGGTTTAGTTCACGACTAGAGATCTGTAGCAACGTGGCCAGATCAGAGCTGTAGCAACGTGGCCAGATCAGAGCTGTAGCAACGTGGCCAGATCAGAGCTGTAGCAACGTGGCTAGATCAGAGCTGTAGCAACGTGGCCAGATCAGAGCTGTAGCAACGTGACCAGATCAGAGCTGTAGCAACGTGGCCAGATCAGAGCTGTAGCAACTAGAGAGCTGTACTCTAGCAACATGTACCAGTCTGCTAGAGTCTGCTGCAGTCTGCTGTCAACTAGAGAGCTGTACTCTAGCAACATGTACCAGTCTGCTAGAGTCTGCTGCAGTCTGCTGTCAACTAGAGAGCTGTACTCTAGCAACATGTACCAGTCTGCTAGAGTCTGCTGCAGTCTGCTGTCAACTAGAGAGCTGTACTCTAGCAACATGTACCAGTCTGCTTCATGCCAAGCCACTTTCCCATCTTACCTAACTAAGTCGCTGGCAGAGCTTTCTGCCTCTCTCTCTTTAACTCTCCCAGGAAGCCATAGGACACCAAAACGGGACATTCAGGGGGACAATTTCACTTTAAGCAAAGATGACCTCTTTCCCTGCTTGGCTGCTAACTACGCAGGACGATAAAAGAACACAGACTTGGAGTTTGGGAGGAAGTCCGAAAGCTTGGCTTGTGTCAGATGGGAGCAGAGCCAGAGAACTCTCCTCCTACTCCATCAAATGTTCTGCCAAATATCTGAACCACCCCTCATACTCCCAAATCTCCAGAATAGGTCACAACAGAGGTGTTTCCCCAAGCTCATACAACAGACTTATTGTTCTCATATGTCTGGTTGTAAAGGGTTCCACGACATAGCAACCACAGCTAGGCCTACAGAGTACGTTTAGTGATGGTTGATTTGAAACGATCAGCTTCTTTATTGAGCGTTCTTGTTGACTGATTGCGTTGAGGATTTTTTACTGCAGGGCTCATTTACAAAAAGAGGCCTGGGTCTCAGTATGACTCCCTGTTAAATAGAATAAAGGTTAAATAAACAGTTTACCTAACATGGACCTACTTACTGGGCATCAGGGCGAGAGATTGTGGTTCATGTAGAATGTGTAATTGTGTCCCCATTGACGCAGACAGGGTGGATCACAACACAGCAGCAATGAAGGAAAGACTGCATTTCCCCTCCCATCACACAGCCTAACACAGCTGCTACGTTCATGGAATTAAAGCTGTGGAAGAGGAGGATATACATGTTCCCTAGTGATTTGTCACCCAGTTAAATACAGGCTGAATACAACGTTTGAGGTCTCTGTCAGGGAATGATGACTATCACTGTATTCTGATGCGTTGAGAAAGTCAACCTGACACTGACGGGCTGCTATCAAAGCTAACTAATCCTGCTGCCTGTCCTGCTTGCATCATGCCTGCTGCAGTGTCCTCTCCTGTCCTGCTTGCATCATGCCTGCTGCAGTGTCCTCTCCTGTCCCGCTTGCATCATGCCTGCTGCAGCGTCCTCTCCTGTCCTTCTTGCATCATGCCTGCTGCAGTGTCCTCTCTTGTCCTGCTTGCATCATGCC
>CM059791.1:366341-668841 GCA_030435695.1 Brachymystax lenok tsinlingensis | reverse complement strand
CAAAGCAGTTGGCTAGGTACTGCTCTGTTTCAGCTGCCGTGGGACTAGGGCAAAGCAGTTGGTTAGGTACTGCTCTGTTTCAGCTGCCGTGGGACTAGGGCAAAGCAGTTGGTTAGGTACTGCTCTGTTTCAGCTGTCGTGGGACTAGGGCAAAGCAGTTGGCTAGGTACTGCTCTGTTTCAGCTGCCGTGGGACTAGGGCAAAGCAGTTGGTTAGGTACTGCTCTGTTTCAGCTGTCGTGGGACTAGGGCAAAGCAGTTGGTTAGGTACTGCTCTGTTTCAGCTGCCGTGGGACTAGGGCAAAGCAGTTGGTTAGGTACTGCTCTGTTTCAGCTGTCGTGGGACTAGGGCAAAGCAGTTGGCTAGGTACTGCTCTGTTTCAGCTGCCGTGGGACTAGGGCAAAGCAGTTGGTTAGGTACTGCTCTGTTTCAGCTGCCGTGGGACTAGGGCAAAGCAGTTGGTTAGGTACTGCTCTGTTTCAGCTGTCGTGGGACTAGGGCAAAGCAGTTGGCTAGGTACTGCTCTGTTTCAGCTGCCGTTGGACTAGGGCAAAGCAGTTGGTTAGGTACTGCTCTGTTTCAGCTGTCGTGGGACTAGGGCAAAGCAGTTGGCTAGGTACTGCTCTGTTTCAGCTGCCGTTGGACTAGGGCAAAGCAGTTGGCTAGGTACTGCTCTGTTTCAGCTGCCGTGGGACTAGGGCAAAGCAGTTGGCTGGGTACTGCTCTGTTTCAGCTGCCGTGGGACTAGGGCAAAGCAGTTGGCTAGGTACTGCTCTGTTTCAGCTGCCGTTGGACTAGGGCAAATCAGTTGGCTAGGTACTGCTCTGTTTCAGCTGTCGTGGGACTAGGGCAAAGCAGTTGGCTAGGTACTGCTCTGTTTCAGCTGCCGTTGGACTAGGGCAAAGCAGTTGGCTAGGCACTGCTCTGTTTCATCTGTTGTGCGCAGCCTAACTGTTTAGAGAAGGAGGTGCTTTCTGTTCCCTTGAGTGCCATGCAGACAGGGACCTTTGAAATGTTTGGATCCTTTTTTTATACATTTTAATATGTGGATTCAAATAAAGTAATTAGTGTGTGTGTTATATGTTGTGTGAATTAAAGGGTCTGTCTAGTCCAGTAGTCTGCATATTATATACAGTAGTTGGCACACCTCTCCAATCTCTGATTGTTCTAGGTGTATTTTGCCAGAGGTTACCTCAGCATATGTAGGCTGATGATCTGAATGATACATGGTGTGGGACTGCATCATGTGGTGTACTTCTCTGAGGGACAGTGTTCTGCCCGACCCTAGAGTAGTAGAAGTTTGATACGTGTTGCTCCGGTCAGCTTCTTCAAAAATGCTGATCTGGCATCCTTGGCTGATGCCTCTTTTTTTTTTTGAGAAAGGGAAATGGTTGCAAATAACCCTTTTCCATATGTGCCCTCGTTTGGTATTAAATATTATATTTGCTCTTGTTTTGCAACTGGTAAGATCTGCAAACAGCCATTCATGGTTCTGTCCCGTCATCAAACCTTTGAAACTTTTCTCAGCTTTCCCTGTCTGGATGCCTGGTGGGTAAACAATTTCCATAGCAACACCGGGGATTTTGGCTACAATGTTTTAGTAGAAACAAAACAGCATTGTTTCTTGTATTAGAGTCTTTAGAGAACTGCTTTACTTTGATGTCCTTTTGTTCTTCTGTCTTTCTATTGTGTCGTTAACTAGCTAATTGTTTTGTTTGCTAGCTAGCTTCTTTTAGGAGAGTCCCTAGCAACTGCTTAACAACCCAGCTAGCTAAGCTAACAGCACTAGCCCATCTTCTTCATTTGTTTCTTGTTTTGTCTCACATTCAGTCTTGCAGTTTTTTGGTTTTTTTCCAATGTACTTCACTCTAAAAACCATGTTCATTTCAATATTTGAAGGAGCTCATTTTTTTTCAGCAGCTGCTGCTCAAGTTGGAACTATTCTCTCAATTCAAGGGCTTTATTGGCATGGGAAACATATGTTAACATTGACAAAGCAAGTGATCTGTCTCCCTCTGATCTATCTATCTTTCTATCTCTCTAATCTATCTGTTTCTCTCTCTGACCTCTCTCCCCATCCTCTCTCTGACCTCTCTCTGACCTCTCTCTGTCTCTCTCTCTCCCTATGATCTGTCTCTCTCTCTACCCCTCTCTCCCCATCCTCTCCCTCTCCTCCCTCCCTCTCTCTAATGACTGACGCAGCAGCTGCTGAGGTGTTGAGGAAACTCACACTCACTTCCGTGACACACACACACAGTCCTTCCTCTTTCATTTCAGTTGTCTGAGGCTTCCCAGCCCAGTCTTGGTGCTGTCCTTGTGTCTGGGGGTTCAAACACATGCAAATCTAGCCACCCGTGAAGTCTGTGTGTCCTAAACAGTCCCTATTGAACACACTAAAGCCATCTTCCCAGTAACAGCTGAATATTCCAATAACCAGCATTCAAATAGAGTGCAAGAGCCATCTGAACAGAACCCAGTAATAAAGAGAACAAAGTCAACTCCTAGCAGGTTGTGTCACTGAAAATACCAGAACAGGAAGTTACTATAGTGTGGTAGACCACAGATCATATTTCAAGTCCTGTTGGCTGTGTAGAAGTGCTGTTGTCCACCTTCTCCTGGAACCCTCCAATACTGTCCGTCTGTCCCACACGTGACTTAATGGACTTCCTGCTGAACACATTCCTAACCTCTTTTGAATTAGTGTATACTTCCTTAGAAGGATTTCCCCTAGATGGTCTCTTTAACAGCAGTTCCTTACTGGGAGGTTAGTCTGCCTATAGGGCACGTTGAGGGGACTGGTTTGAACCAGAGACTGGTTTTCTAAAGTTGAATTTACACATTGGCTGAAAATAGGTTGAGAAAGTTGAATAACGTCGTAATAAACAGTTTGGGAAATCACCTTAACTATGATGTTCCATTATCATATAGTATGTTTATCTCCATTATCCTGTCCTACGTTTTCTCCATTATCATATAGTATGTTTATCTCCATTATCCTGTCCTACGTTTATCTCTATCATATAGTATGTTTATCTCCATTATCCTGTCCTACGTTTATCACCATATAGTATGTTTATCTCCATTATCCTGTCCTACGTTTATCACCATATAGTATGTTTATCTCCATTATCCTGTCCTACGTTTATCTCTATCATATAGTATGTTTATCTCCATTATCCTGTCCTATGTTTATCTCCATTACAGTATCATATCTCCATTATCCTGTCCTACATTTATCTCTATTATCATATAGTATGTTTATCTCCATTATCCTGTCCTAAGGTTATATCCATTATCCCATCCTACAACTCCATGTGTTGCATAAGACAGGATAGGATCCTTCTGAGGCTTAGCTTCATTATCCTATAGTACGTTTATCTTCATTATCCTGTCCTCCATTATCCTGTCCTATGTTTATCTCCATTACAGTACCCTATCCTACTTTATCTCCATGATCCTGTCCTAAGTTTATCTCCATTACAGTATCATATCTCCATAATCCTGTCCTGCGTTCATCTCCATTACAGTATCCTATCCTGTAAACTGTAACCAGCTCCTGTCCTATACACATCAACAAGCCAGCTGTTGTCCTCCTTTACAGCCCACCCCAGGATCAGGCAGGCTGGCTGGCCAGGCAGGCTGGCTGGCCAGGCAACATGTGGGACTGGGATTAACACTAAGAAGGAGTCATTATGAAGACCAAATACACAACACTGATCTTAGAGCTAAATAAGATGTATATAACAGCTCATAATAATGACATACAGCCTATAATACATTAGAATCTACATACACAAGAGCATAGAGCTACATAACAGGCCTATAAGAGCTCATAAAACAGTTATAACAGTTCAGGACAAACAGTAACACACTCACCTCCCCAGCGCTTCACCAATCTCATAGAAGTCCTCTACTTTCTGTTGCTTGAAAACAGCCATGCCCAATGTCCTCATTGAGGGTTGATGCGTCCTCGTAAACAATACACATGTAACTCTGTCTTCAGTCTGAGTGACACAACGAGAGAGAATTGCCCGTTCAGTTCTGAGCGACACAGCAAGAGAGAATGAGAGCAGCGCAGCAACGCACTGACGAGCGATTGTGAGTTGAGGACTGACATCTCTACCCACATGTCCTAGCTTGCTACACCACATTCCAGCTCAAAGTAAAAAGGAGGTGCAACTCCATGTGTTCCATAGGCCAGGATAGGACCATTCTGAGGCTGAGCCTAACACTACAGGCCAATGGGCATGACTATGGCCTTGGAGAAAAAAACGATTAGGCCCCCCAGGCAGCATCCCAAAAGACATCCTATTCCCTATGGGCCCCCCTATGGGCCTCCCTGTGGGTCAACCTATGGGCCTCCCTGTGGGCATCCCTATGGGCATCCCTATGGGTCTCCCTGTGGGCATCCCTATGGGTCTCCCTGTGGGCCTCCCTATGGGTCTCCCTATGGGCCTCCCATTGAGTCTCCCTGTGGGTCTCCCTGTGGGCCCTTTGGGTCTCCCTGTGGGCCTCCCATTGAGTCTCCCTGTGGGTCTCCCTATGGGCCCTTTGGGTCTCCCTATGGGTCTCCCTGTGGGTCTCCCTATGGGCCCTGTGGGCCTCCCTGTGGGCCTCCCTAAGGGTCCTGGTCAAAAGTAGTGCACTACATAAGGAATTGGGTCCCAGTCTGCCTTTCTTTCACAACATTTCAAGGAGCCTAGCAACACAAAGCCTGAATCTAAATGCCACTGTTGGTATAACAGGGCTTCATTATTAGGCAAATTACAACACAAAGCCTGAATCTGAATGACAAATGAACAGCATTAGCAGCATTAACAAGGATCAAACGGCAGGTTGCTAGATCGAATCCCCCGAGCTGACAAGGTAAAAATCTGTCGTTCTGCCCCTGAACAAGGCAGTTAACCCACTGTTCCTAGGCCGTCATTGTAAATAATGAATTTGTTCTTAACTGACTTGCCTAGTTCAATAAAATAAATAAAAAAGACGGAATATTCAAAAGCAAAAAAGTAGTTTTACAGAAATTACACCTTTTTTGAGGAAGTTGTGGAAGATTGAGCATATGGAACTATAACCATGATCATTCAAGTTGCCTTTAAGAGTTGAACAAACGTTCTCCACCCATGTATCAATAAGGGCTGTAACAACTGTACAACTTGTCAGAACAATGTAACAACTATACTAGGTAAGCTCTAGCAAAGGACTTGATGTTCTTACCTTATATATCAAAGTAAATAGCTGGTCTTATTGCTGTAGTAAGTCATACTACGCCTGTCTGTGACTCTTGACTGCAGCGTTTTCAGTGTGTTGTGACTGTCCCCTCCAAGCACAAACACGGACTGGTCTGTCGCTCTGAGCAGAGACACACACGTATAAGTCTGAAAATGATGCCATCTGTTGGCTACACATGAAACAGCACTGCGACATTGAGGAAGCCACACACTATGTGGGGCTTGAGAGAAAGAAAGTGATAATCAGAATGTCTTGAAACTGTTCTGTCGGTCTTTTAGATAAGCTTTAGTGGTTTCTCAAAAGATCATTGGTGTTGATGTAGGCTATAATTTTCCTGTTACTTCAGACAGAAACACAATGTTCCAAAACAAGCAAAGCGTGAGTGAAGCCACCTGGCTAGAGAATGTGGCCATAGCAAATCTAAATCAAAATCCAATTCTACTTGGCACATGCTTGGTAAACAACAGGAGTAGACTAACAAGGAAATACTACCCTTGTCAAACAATGTGGAGTTTAAACATTTGTATTGTAACAAAATAAATTTAAATGGTGATATGAAGACTAAATATACAGTGAATAACAATAACGAGTAAAAGTAACATGTCAATACTCAATACTGGTACTCAAAGTCAAAGTCACCATTATTAGTCAGTTGTACAACCGAATGCCTTCAACCGAAATGTGTCTTCCTCATTTAACTCAACCTTTCTGAATCAGAGAGGTGCAGGGGGCTGCCTTAATCGACATCCACGGCGCCCGGGGAACAGTGGGGTTAACTGCCTTGTTCAGGGGCAGAACGACAGATTTTTTTCCTTGTCAGCTCGGGGATTTGAACTTGCAACCCTCCGGTTACAAGTCCAAAGCTCTAACCACTAGGCTACCTGCCACCCTGTATATAGCCATGTTATCACCTGGTAATCCCTGTATATAGCCATGTTATTACCTGGTACTCCTGTATATAGCCATGTTATTACCTGGTACCCCCTGTACATAGCCATGTTATTACCTGGTACCCCCTGTATATAGCCATGTTATTACCTGGTACCCCCTGTATATAGCCATGTTATTACCTGGTACTCCCTGTATATAGTCATGTTATTACCTGGTACTCCCTGTATATAGCCATGTTATTACCTGGTACTCCCTGTATATAGCCATGTTATTACCTGGTACCCCCTGTATATAGCCATGTTATTACCTGGTACCCCTGCACATTGACTCAGTACTGGTACTCCCTGTATATAGCCATGTTACTACCTGGTACCCCTGCACATTGACTCAGTACTGGTACTCCCTGTATATAGCCATGTTACTACCTGGTACCCCTGTACATTGACTCAGTACTGGTACTCCCTGTATATAGCCATGTTATTACCTGGTACCCCAGCACATTGACTCAGTACTGGTACTCCCTGTATATAGCCATGTTATTACCTGGTACCCCAGCACATTGACTCAGTACTGGTACTCCCTGTATATAGCCATGTTATTACCTGGTACTCCCTGTATATAGCCATGTTATTACCTGGTACTCCCTGTATATAGCCATGTTATTACCTGGTACTCCCTGTATATAGCCATGTTATTACCTGGTACCCCAGCACATTGACTCAGTACTGGTACTCCCTGTATATAGCCATGTTATTACCTGGTACTCCCTGTATATAGCCATGTTATTACCTGGTACCCCTGCACATTGACTCAGTACTGGTACTCCCTGTATATAGCAATGTTACTACCTGGTACCCCTGTACATTGACTCAGTACTGGTACTCCCTGTATATAGCCATGTTATTACCTGGTACCCCAGCACATTGACTCAGTACTGGTACTCCTGTATATAGCCATGTTATTACCTGGTACTCCCTGTATATAGCCATGTTATTACCTGGTACTCCCTGTATATAGCCATGTTATTACCTGGTACCCCAGCACATTGACTCAGTACTGGTACTCCCTGTATATAGCCATGTTATTACCTGGTACTCCCTGTATATAGCCATGTTATTACCTGGTACTCCCTGTATATAGCCATGTTATTACCTGGTACTCCCTGTATATAGCCATGTTATTACCTGGTACCCTGCACATTGACTCAGTACTGGTACTCCCTGTATATAGCAATGTTACTACCTGGTACCCCTGTACATTGACTCAGTACTGGTACTCCCTGTATATAGCCATGTTATTACCTGGTACCCCAGCACATTGACTCAGTACTGGTACTCCCTGTATATAGCCATGTTATTACCTGGTACCCCAGCACATTGACTCAGTACTGGTACTCCCTGTATATAGCCATGTTATTACCTGGTACTCCCTGTATATAGCCATGTTATTACCTGGTACTCCCTGTATATAGCCATGTTATTACCTGGTACTCCCTGTATATAGTCATGTTATTACCTGGTACCACAGCACATTGACTCAGTGCTGGTACTCCCTGTATATAGCCATGTTATTACCTGGTACTCCCTGTATATAGCCATGTTATTACCTGGTACCCCAGCACATTGACTCAGTACTGGTACTCCCTGTATATAGCCATGTTATTACCTGGTACTCCCTGTATATAGCCATGTTATTACCTGGTACCCCTGCACATTGACTCAGTACTGGTACTCCCTGTATATAGCAATGTTACTACCTGGTACCCCTGTACATTGACTCAGTACTGGTACTCCCTGTATATAGCCATGTTATTACTCTGGTACCCCAGCACATTGACTCAGTACTGGTACTCCCTGTATATAGCCATGTTATTACCTGGTACCCCAGCACATTGACTCAGTACTGGTACTCCCTGTATATAGCCATGTTATTACCTGGTACTCCCTGTATATAGCCATGTTATTACCTGGTACTCCCTGTATATAGCCATGTTATTACCTGGTACTCCCTGTATATAGCCATGTTATTACCTGGTACTCCCTGTATATAGCCATGTTATTACCTGGTATCCCTGTATATAACCATGTTATTACCTGGTATCCCTGTATATAGCCATGTTATTACCTGGTATCCCTGCACATTGACTCAGTACTGGTACTCTCTGTATATAGCCATGTTATTACCTGGTACTCCCTGTATATAGCCATGTTATTACCTGGTACTCCCTGTATATAGCCATGTTATTACCTGGTACTCCCTGTATATAGCCATGTTATTACCTGGTACCCCAGCACATTGACTCAGTACTGGTACTCCCTGTATATAGCCATGTTATTACCTGGTACCCCAGCACATTGACTCAGTACTGGTACTCCTGTATATAGCCATGTTATTACCTGGTACCCCAGCACATTGACTCAGTACTGGTACTCCCTGTATATAGCCATGTTATTACCTGGTACCCCAGCACATTGACTCAGTACTGGTACTCCCTGTATATAGCCATGTTATTACCTGGTACCCCAGCACATTGACTCAGTACTGGTACTCCCTGTATATAGCCATGTTACTACCTGGTATTTTTTTATTTAACCTTTATTTAACTAGGTGAGCCGGTTAAAAACAAATGGCAACTGGTTTGATACATTCACCTATCTTGCTCTGATCTGTCATCCTGAGGGTCCCAGAGATAAAATGTAGCAACTGGGTTCTACAGTTTGAACCCACTGCTGTCTCTGCCTCCACACCCACCCCGAGTGTATAAGCTAATGATCCATAATGTATGGCATTCCTGGGACTGTGTAAACTAAAAATGTGTATTACCATATCATTTTTGTATGTTCTCTATAGTTATGGACTTGAAAATGTATCAATTGACCAATTCGGCACGTTTGGGCAGACTTAATACAAAATATTGTCCAGTACTGCCATGCTTCACTGGATCAATCTGAAACTTTGCATACACACTTCTGCCATCTAGTGGCCGAAATCGAAACAGCGCCTAAACTGCAATATTATATGATGGTCTTTCTCTTGCATTTCAAAGATGATAAATAAGTAAACGTTTTTTTCCACTAACTTCAAAGTGTTTCCTTTCAAATAGAGCAGTAGTAGCACCACCTGGCCAGCAGAGGCTGGAGTCTAACAGTTTGTAGGGCCTTCCAGGATGGGGATGTGCTCTGCCCTCCGTTTCCTGCAGTCCACGATCAGCTCCTTTGTGTTGCTGACATTGAGGGAGAGGTTGTTGGGAAGGGCCTGTAATTAATCATTCTCTCTCAGTCTACACCTGTTGTTTATGAAGCATGTGATGAATAACATTTGATTTGTTATCCTGGCACCACATTGTCTCTGACCTCCTCCCTCATCGTCGTCAGTGATCTATCGTGTCGTCAGCAAACTTGATGATGGTGTTGGAGTCGCAGAGCTGACGTAGTAACACCACCTGGCTAGTAGAGCAGTAGTACCACCACCTGGCTAGTAGAGCAGTAGTACCACCACCTGGCTAGTAGAGCAGTAGCACCACCACCTGGCTAGTAGAGCAGTAGTAGAGCAGTAGCACCACCACCTGGCTAGTAGAGCAGTAGTAGAGCAGTAGCACCACCACCTGGCTAGTAGAGCAGTAGTACCACCACCTGGCTAGTAGAGCAGTAGTACCACCACCTGGCTAGTAGAGCAGTAGTACCACCACCTGGCTAGTAGAGCAGTAGCACCACCACCTGGCTAGTAGAGCAGTAGTACCACCACCTGGCTAGTAGAGCAGTAGTACCACCACCTGGCTAGCAGAGCAGTAGTAGAGCAGTAGTACCACCACCTGGCTAGTAGAGCAGTAGTACCACCACCTGGCTAGTAGAGCAGTAGTAGAGCAGTAGCACCACCACCTGGCTAGTAGAGCAGTAGTACCACCACCTGGCTAGTAGAGCAGTAGTACCACCACCTGGCGAGTAGAGCAGTAGTACCACCACCTGGCTAGTAGAGCAGTAGTACCACCACCTGGCTAGTAGAGCAGTAGTACCACCACCTGTCTAGTAGAGCAGTAGTAGAGCAGTAGTACCACCACCTGGCTAGTAGAGCAGTAGTACCACCACCTGGCTAGTAGAGCAGTAGTACCACCACCTGGCTAGTAGAGCAGTAGCACCACCACCTGGCTAGCAGAGCAGTAGTACCACCACCTGGCTAGCAGAGCAGTAGTACCACCACCCGGCTAGCAGAGCAGTAGTACCACCACCCGGCTAGCAGAGCAGTAGCACCACCACCTGGCTAGTAGAGCAGTAGCACCACCACCTGGCTAGTAGAGCAGTAGTAGAGCAGTAGCACCACCACCTGGCTAGTAGAGCAGTAGTACCACCACCTGGCTAGTAGAGCAGTAGTACCACCACCTGGTTAGTAGAGCAGTAGTACCACCACCTGGCTAGTAGAGCAGTAGTACCACCACCTGGCTAGTAGAGCAGTAGTAGAGCAGTAGTACCACCACCTGGCTAGTAGAGCAGTAGCACCACCACCTGGCTAGTAGAGCAGTAGCACCACCACCTGGCTAGTAGAGCAGTAGCACCACCACCTGGCTAGTAGAGCAGTAGTACCACCACCTGGCTAGTAGAGCAGTAGTACCACCACCTGGCTAGTAGAGCAGTAGTAACACCACCTGGCTAGTAGAGCAGTAGCACCACCACCTGGCTAGTAGAGCAGTAGTACCACCACCTGGCTAGTAGAGCAGTAGTACCACCACCTGGCGAGTAGAGCAGTAGTACCACCACCTGGCTAGTAGAGCAGTAGTACCACCACCTGGCTAGCAGAGCAGTAGTACCACCACCTGGCTAGTAGAGCAGTAGTACCACCACCTGGCTAGCAGAGCAGTAGTAGAGCAGTAGTACCACCACCAGGCTAGTAGAGCAGTAGTACCACCACCTGGCTAGCAGAGCAGTAGTACCACCACCTGGCTAGCAGAGCAGTAGTACCACCACCTGGCTAGCAGAGCAGTAGTACCACCACCTGGCTAGCAGAGCAGTAGTAGAGCAGTAGTACCACCACCTGGCTAGTAGAGCAGTAGTACCACCACCTGGCTAGCAGAGCAGTAGTACCACCACCTGGCTAGCAGAGCAGTAGTACCACCACCTGGCTAGCAGAGCAGTAGTAGAGCAGTAGTACCACCACCTGGCTAGCAGAGCAGTAGTACCACCACCTGGCTAGCAGAGCAGTAGTACCACCACCTGGCTAGTAGAGCAGTAGTACCACCACCTGGCTAGTAGAGCAGTAGTACCACCACCTGGCTAGTAGAGCAGTAGTACCACCACCTGGTTAGTAGAGCAGTAGTAACACCACCTGGCTAGTAGAGCAGTAGTAACACCACCTGGCTAGTAGAGCAGTAGCACCACCACCTGGTTAGTAGAGCAGTAGTACCACCACCTGGCTAGCAGAGCAGTAGCACCACCACCTGGCTAGTAGAGCAGTAGTACCACCACCTGGCTAGTAGAGCAGTAGTAACACCACCTGGCTAGTAGAGCAGTAGTAGAGCAGTAGTACCACCACCTGGCTAGTAGAGCAGTAGTAGAGCAGTAGTACCACCACCTGGCTAGTAGAGCAGTAGTAGAGCAGTAGTACCACCACCTGGCTAGTAGAGAAGTAGCACCACCACCTGGCTAGTAGAGCAGTAGTACCACCACCTGGCTAGTAGAGCAGTAGTACCACCACCTGGCTAGTAGAGCAGTAGTAGAGCAGTAGTACCACCACCTGGCTAGTAGAGCAGTAGTACCACCACCTGGCTAGTAGAGCAGTAGTACCACCACCTGGCTAGTAGAGCAGTAGCACCACCACCTGGCTAGTAGAGCAGTAGTACCACCACCTGGCTAGTAGAGCAGTAGTACCACCACCTGTCTAGTAGAGCAGTAGTAGAGCAGTAGTACCACCACCTGGCTAGTAGAGCAGTAGTACCGCCACCTGGCTAGTAGAGCAGTAGTACCACCACCTGGCTAGTAGAGCAGTAGTACCACCACCTGGCTAGCAGAGCAGTAGTACCACCACCCGGCTAGCAGAGCAGTAGCACCACCACCTGGCTAGTAGAGCAGTAGTAGAGCAGTAGCACCACCACCTGGCTAGTAGAGCAGTAGTAGAGCAGTAGCACCACCACCTGGCTAGTAGAGCAGTAGTACCACCACCTGGCTAGTAGAGCAGTAGTACCACCACCTGGCTAGTAGAGCAGTAGTACCACCACCTGGTTAGTAGAGCAGTAGTACCACCACCTGGCTAGTAGAGCAGTAGTACCACCACCTGGCTAGTAGAGCAGTAGTAGAGCAGTAGTACCACCACCTGGTTAGTAGAGCAGTAGTACCACCACCTGGCTAGTAGAGCAGTAGCACCACCACCTGGCTAGTAGAGCAGTAGCACCACCACCTGGCTAGTAGAGCAGTAGTACCACCACCTGGCTAGTAGAGCAGTAGTACCACCACCTGGCTAGTAGAGCAGTAGTACCACCACCTGGTTAGTAGAGCAGTAGCACCACCACCTGGCTAGTAGAGCAGTAGCAGTGCCACCACCTGGCTAGTAGAGCAGTAGTACCACCACCTGGCTAGTAGAGCAGTAGTAGAGCAGTAGTACCACCACCTGGTTAGTAGAGCAGTAGTACCACCACCTGGCTAGTAGAGCAGTAGTACCACCACCTGGCTAGTAGAGCAGTAGTAGAGCAGTAGTACCACCACCTGGCTAGTAGAGCAGTAGTACCACCACCTGGCTAGTAGAGCAGTAGTACCACCACCTGGCTAGTAGAGCAGTAGTACCACCACCTAGCTAGTAGAGCAGTAGTACCACCACCTGGTTAGTAGAGCAGTAGTAACACCACCTGGCTAGTAGAGCAGTAGTACCACCACCTGGCTAGTAGAGCAGTAGTACCACCACCTGGCTAGTAGAGCAGTAGCACCACCACCTGGCTAGTAGAGAAGTAGTACCACCACCTGGCTAGTAGAGCAGTAGTACCACCACCTGGCTAGTAGAGCAGTAGCAGTAGTACCACCACCTGGCTAGTAGAGCAGTAGTACCACCACCTGGCTAGTAGAGCAGTAGTACCACCACCTGGCTAGTAGAGCAGTAGTACCACCACCTGGCTAGTAGAGCAGTAGCACCACCACCTGGCTATTAGAGCAGTAGTACCACCACCTGGCTAGTAGAGCAGTAGTACCACCACCTGGCTAGTAGAGCAGTAGTACCACCACCTGGCTAGTAGAGCAGTAGTACCACCACCTGGCTAGCAGAGCAGTAGTAGAGCAGTAGTACCACCACCTGGCTAGTAGAGCAGTAGTACCACCACCTGGCTAGTAGAGCAGTAGCACCACCACCTGGCTAGTAGAGCAGTAGCACCACCACCTGGCTAGGAGCAGGCAGTAGTGGAGCAGTAGTAGAGCAGTAGTACCACCACCTGGCTAGTAGAGCAGTAGCACCACCACCTGGCTAGTAGAGCAGTAGTAGAACAGTAGTACCACCACCTGGCTAGTAGAGCAGTAGCACCACCACCTGGCTAGTAGAGCAGTAGTACCACCACCTGGCTAGTAGAGCAGTAGCACCACCACCTGGCTAGTAGAGCAGTAGTACCACCACCTGGCTAGTAGAGCAGTAGTAGAGCAGTAGTACCACCACCTGGCTAGTAGAGCAGTAGCACCACCACCTGGCTAGTAGAGCAGTAGTACCACCACCTGGCTAGCAGAGCAGTAGCACCACCACCTGGCTAGTAGAGCAGTAGTACCACCACCTGGCTAGTAGAGCAGTAGTAACACCACCTGGCTAGTAGAGCAGTAGTAGAGCAGTAGTACCACCACCTGGCTAGTAGAGCAGTAGTAGAGCAGTAGTACCACCACCTGGTTAGTAGAGCAGTAGTAGAGCAGTAGTACCACCACCTGGCTAGTAGAGAAGTAGCACCACCACCTGGCTAGTAGAGCAGTAGTACCACCACCTGGCTAGTAGAGCAGTAGTACCACCACCTGGCTAGTAGAGCAGTAGTAGAGCAGTAGTACCACCACCTGGCTAGTAGAGCAGTAGTACCACCACCTGGCTAGTAGAGCAGTAGTACCACCACCTGGCTAGTAGAGCAGTAGTACCACCACCTGGCTAGTAGCAGCAGTAGTAGAGCAGAGCAGTACCACCACCTGGCTAGTAGAGCAGTAGTACCACCACCTGGCTAGTAGAGCAGTAGCACCACCACCTGGCTAGTAGAGCAGTAGTACTCACCACCTGGCTAGTAGAGCAGTAGTACCACCACCTGGCTAGTAGAGCAGTAGTAGAGCAGTAGTACCACCACCTGGCTAGTAGAGCAGTAGTACCACCACCTGGCTAGTAGAGCAGTAGTACCACCACCTGGCTAGTAGAGCAGTAGTACCACCACCTGGCTAGTAGAGCAGTAGTACCACCACCTGGCTAGTAGAGCAGTAGTACCACCACCTGGCTAGTAGAGAGCAGTAGTAGAGCAGTAGTACCACCACCTGGCTAGTAGAGCAGTAGTACCACCACCTGGCTAGTAGAGCAGAGCAGTAGTAGAGCAGTAGCACCACCACCTGGCTAGTAGAGCAGTAGAGCAGTAGTACCACCACCTGGCTAGTAGAGCAGTAGTACCACCACCTGGCTAGTAGAGCAGTAGTACCACCACCTGGCTAGTAGAGCAGTAGTACCACCACCTGGCTAGTAGAGCAGTAGTACCACCACCTGGCTAGTAGAGCAGTAGTACCACCACCTGGCTAGTAGAGCAGTAGTAGAGCAGTAGTACCACCACCTGGCTAGTAGAGCAGTAGTACCACCACCTGGCTAGTAGAGCAGTAGTACCACCACCTGGCTAGTAGAGCAGTAGTACCACCACCTGGCTAGTAGAGCAGTAGTACCACCACCTGGCTAGTAGAGCAGTAGTACCACCACCTGGCTAGTAGAGCAGTAGTACCACCACCTGGCTAGTAGAGCAGTAGTACCACCACCTGGCTAGTAGAGCAGTAGTACCACCACCTGGCTAGTAGAGCAGTAGTACCACCACCTGGCTAGCAGAGCAGTAGTTTCCACCACCTGGCTAGTAGAGCAGTAGTACCACCACCTGGCTAGTAGAGCAGTAGTGCCCACCACCTGGCTAGTAGAGCAGTAGTGCCACCACCACCTGGCTAGTAGAGCAGTAGTACCACCACCTGGCTAGTAGAGCAGTAGCACCACCACCTGGCTAGTAGAGCAGTAGTACCACCACCTGGCTAGTAGAGCAGTAGTAGAGCAGTAGTACCACCACCTGGCTAGTAGAGCAGTAGTACCACCACCTGGCTAGTAGAGCAGTAGTACCACCACCTGGCTAGTAGAGCAGTAGTACCACCACCTGGCTAGTAGAGCAGTAGTACCACCACCTGGCTAGTAGAGCAGTAGGCAGCAGTACCACCACCTGGCTAGTAGAGCAGTAGTACCACCACCTGGCTAGTAGAGCAGTAGTACCACCACCTGGCTAGTAGAGCAGTAGCACCACCACCTGGCTAGTAGAGCAGTAGTACCACCACCTGGCTAGTAGAGCAGTAGTAGAGGCAGTAGCACCACCACCTGGCTAGTAGAGCAGTAGTACCACCACCTGGCTAGTAGAGCAGCAGTACCACCACCTGGCTAGTAGAGCAGTAGTACCACCACCTGGCTAGTAGAGCAGTAGTACCACCACCTGGCTAGTAGAGCAGTAGTACCACCACCTGGCTAGTAGAGCAGTAGTACCACCACCTGGCTAGTAGAGCAGTAGTACCACCACCTGGCTAGTAGAGCAGTAGTACCACCACCTGGCTAGTAGAGCAGTAGTAGAGCAGTAGTACCACCACCTGGCTAGTAGAGCAGTAGTACCACCACCTGGCTAGTAGAGCAGTAGCACCACCACCTGGCTAGTAGAGCAGTAGTACCACCACCTGGCTAGTAGAGCAGTAGTACCACCACCTGGCTAGTAGAGCAGTAGTACCACCACCTGGCTAGTAGAGCAGTAGTACCACCACCTGGCTAGTAGAGCAGTAGCACCACCACCTGGCTAGTAGAGCAGTAGTACCACCACCTGGCTAGTAGAGCAGTAGTACCACCACCTGGCTAGTAGAGCAGTAGTAGAGCAGTAGTACCACCACCTGGCTAGTAGAGCAGTAGTACCACCACCTGGCTAGTAGAGCAGTAGTACCACCACCTGGCTAGTAGAGCAGTAGTAGAGCAGTAGTACCACCACCTGGCTAGTAGAGCAGTAGTAGAGCAGTAGTACCACCACCTGGCTAGTAGAGCAGTAGTACCACCACCTGGCTAGTAGAGCAGTAGTACCACCACCTGGCTAGTAGAGCAGTAGTACCACCACCTGGCTAGTAGAGCAGTAGTACCACCACCTGGCTAGTAGAGCAGTAGTACCACCACCTGGCTAGTAGAGCAGTAGTACCACCACCTGGCTAGTAGAGCAGTAGTACCACCACCTGGCTAGTAGAGCAGTAGTACCACCACCTGGCTAGTAGAGCAGTAGTACCACCACCTGGCTAGTAGAGCAGTAGTAACACCACCTGGCTAGTAGAGCAGTAGTACCACCACCTGGCTAGTAGAGCAGTAGCACCACCACCTGGCTAGTAGAGCAGTAGTACCACCACCTGGCTAGCAGAGCAGTAGCACCACCACCTGGCTAGTAGAGCAGTAGTACCACCACCTGGCTAGTAGAGCAGTAGTACCACCACCTGGCTAGTAGAGCAGTAGCACCACCACCTGGCTAGTAGAGCAGTAGTACCACCACCTGGCTAGCAGTAGTACCACCACCTGGCTAGTAGAGCAGTAGTACCACCACCTGGCTAGTAGAGCAGTAGTACCACCACCTGGCTAGTAGAGCAGTAGCAGCACCACCACCTGGCTAGTAGAGCAGTAGTACCACCACCTGGCTAGTAGAGCAGTAGTCACCACCACCTGGCTAGTAGAGCAGTAGTACCACCACCTGGCTAGTAGAGCAGTAGTACCACCACCTGGCTAGTAGAGCAGTAGTACCACCACCTGGCTAGTAGAGCAGTAGCACCACCACCTGGCTAGAGCAGTGGTACCACCACCTGGCAGGCAGTAGTACCACCACCTGGCTAGTAGAGTGAGGCAGTAGTACCACCACCTGGCTAGTGGAGGCAGTAGTGCCACCACCTGGCTAGTGAGCAGTAGTGCCACCACCTGGCTAGTAGAGCAGTAGCACCACCACCTGGCTAGTAGAGCAGCAGTACCACCACCTGGCTAGTAGAGCAGTAGTACCACCACCTGGCTAGTAGAGCAGTGGCACCACCACCTGGCTAGCAGCAGTAGTACCACCACCTGGCTAGTAGAGCAGTAGTGCCACCACCTGGCTAGTAGAGCAGTAGTACCACCACCTGGCTAGTAGAGCAGTAGCACCACCACCTGGCTAGTAGAGCAGTAGTACCACCACCTGGCTAGTAGAGCAGTAGTACCACCACCTGGCTAGCAGAGCAGTAGTAGAGCAGTAGCACCACCACCTGGCTAGTGGGGCAGTAGTACCACCACCTGGCTAGTAGAGCAGTAGTGAGCACCACCACCTGGCTAGTGGAGCAGTAGCACCACCACCTGGCTAGTAGAGCAGTAGCACCACCACCTGGCTAGTGGAGCAGTGGTGCCACCACCTGGCTAGTAGAGGCAGTGGTACCACCACCTGGCTAGCAGGCAGAGTGGAGCAGTAGTGCCACCACCTGGCTAGTGAGCAGTGAGTACCACCACCTGGCTAGTAGAGCAGTAGTGCCACCACCTGGCTAGTAGAGCAGTAGCACTGCCACCACCTGGCTAGTGGAGGCAGTAGTACCACCACCTGGCTAGTGGAGCAGTAGTACCACCACCTGGCTAGTGGAGGCAGTGGTACCTGGCAGGCAGCACCACCACCTGGCTAGTGGAGCAGTAGGTACCACCACCTGGCTAGTGGAGCAGTGGTACCACCACCTGGCTAGTAGGCAGTAGTACCACCACCTGGCTAGTAGAGCAGTAGTACCACCACCTGGCTAGGTGAGCAGTAGTAGCAGTAGCACCACCACCTGGCTAGTAGAGCAGCAGTACCACCACCTGGCTAGTAGAGCAGTAGTACCACCACCTGGCTAGTAGAGCAGTGCAGTACCACCTGGCTAGGAGCAGTAGCACCACCACCTGGCTAGTCAGTGAGGCAGTAGTACCACCACCTGGCTAGTAGAGCAGTGGTACCACCACCTGGCTAGCCAGGCAGTAGTAGAGCAGTAGTGCCACCACCTGGCTAGTAGAGCAGTAGTACCACCACCTGGCTAGTAGAGCAGTAGGCAGTGCCACCACCTGGCAGTAGAGCAGTAGTACCACCACCTGGCTAGTAGAGCAGTAGTGCCACCACCTGGCTAGTAGCAGTAGTACCACCACCTGGCTAGTGAGCAGTAGCACAGCAGAGCAGTACCACCACCTGGCTAGGTAGCAGTGGTACCACCACCTGGCTAGCAGTGGTAGAGCAGTGGTACACCACCAGGCTAGTAGAGCAGTAGTACCACCACCTGGCTAGCAGGCAGTAGTGCCACCACCTGGCTAGTGGAGCAGTAGTACCACCACCTGGCTAGGAGCAGCAGTGCCACCACCTGGCTAGCAGAGCAGTAGTAGAGCAGTAGTACCACCACCTGGCTAGTGGAGGCAGTAGTGCCACCACCTGGCTAGCAGAGCAGTAGTACCACCACCTGGCTAGCAGAGCAGTACCACCACCTGGCTAGCAGAGCAGTAGTGAGCAGTAGTGCCACCACCTGGCTAGTAGAGCAGTAGTGCCACCACCTGGCTAGCAGAGCAGTGGTACCACCACCTGGCTAGTAGAGCAGTAGCAGAGCAGTAGTACCACCACCTGGCTAGCAGAGCAGTAGTAGAGCAGTAGTACCACCACCTGGCTAGTAGAGCAGTAGCACCACCACCTGGTTAGTAGAGCAGTAGTAACACCACCTGGCTAGTAGAGCAGTAGCACCACCACCTGGCTAGTAGAGCAGTAGTACCACCACCTGGCTAGTAGAGCAGTAGTACCACCACCTGGCTAGCAGAGCAGTAGTACCACCACCTGGCTAGTAGAGCAGTAGTACCACCACCTGGCTAGTAGAGCAGTAGTACCACCACCTGGCTAGTAGAGCAGTAGTACCACCACCTGGCTAGTAGAGCAGTAGTAACACCACCTGGCTAGTAGAGCAGTAGTACCACCACCTGGCTAGTAGAGCAGTAGCACCACCACCTGGCTAGTAGAGCAGTAGTACCACCACCTGGCTAGCAGAGCAGTAGCACCACCACCTGGCTAGTAGAGCAGTAGTACCACCACCTGGCTAGTAGAGCAGTAGTAACACCACCTGGCTAGCAGTAGTAGAGCAGTAGTACCACCACCTGGCTAGTAGAGCAGTAGTAGAGCAGTAGTACCACCACCTGGCTAGTAGAGCAGTAGTAGAGCAGTAGTACCACCACCTGGCTAGTAGAGCAGTAGTACCACCACCTGGCTAGTAGAGCAGTAGTAGAGCAGTAGCACCACCACCTGGCTAGTAGAGCAGTAGTACCACCACCTGGCTAGTAGAGCAGTAGTACCACCACCTGGCTAGTAGAGCAGTAGTACCACCACCTGGCTAGTAGAGCAGTAGTACCACCACCTGGCTAGTAGAGCAGTAGTACCACCACCTGGCTAGTAGAGCAGTAGTACCACCACCTGGCTAGCAGAGCAGTAGTAGAGCAGTAGTACCACCACCTGGCTAGTAGAGCAGTAGTACCACCACCTGGCTAGTAGAGCAGTAGTACCACCACCTGGCTAGTAGAGCAGTAGTACCACCACCTGGCTAGCAGAGCAGTAGTACCACCACCTGGCTAGCAGAGCAGTAGTAGAGCAGTAGTACCACCACCTGGCTAGTAGAGCAGTAGTACCACCACCTGGCTAGTAGAGCAGTAGTACCACCACCTGGCTAGTAGAGCAGTAGTACCACCACCTGGCTAGCAGAGCAGTAGTAGAGCAGTAGTACCACCACCTGGCTAGTAGAGCAGTAGTACCACCACCTGGCTAGCAGAGCAGTAGTACCACCACCTGGCTAGTAGAGCAGTAGCAGAGCAGTAGTACCACCACCTGGCTAGCAGAGCAGTAGTAGAGCAGTAGTACCACCACCTGGCTAGTAGAGCAGTAGCACCACCACCTGGTTAGTAGAGCAGTAGTAACACCACCTGGCTAGTAGAGCAGTAGCACCACCACCTGGCTAGTAGAGCAGTAGTACCACCACCTGGCTAGTAGAGCAGTAGTACCACCACCTGGCTAGTAGAGCAGTAGTACCACCACCTGGCTAGTAGAGCAGTAGTACCACCACCTGGCTAGTAGAGCAGTAGTACCACCACCTGGCTAGTAGAGCAGTAGTACCACCACCTGGCTAGTAGAGCAGTAGTAACACCACCTGGCTAGTAGAGGCAGTAGTACCACCACCTGGCTAGGGCAGTAGCACCACCACCTGGCTAGTAGAGCAGTAGCACCACCACCTGGCTAGTAGAGCAGTAGTACCACCACCTGGCTAGTAGAGCAGTAGTAACACCACCTGGCTAGTAGGCAGTAGTAGAGCAGTAGTACCACCACCTGGCTAGTAGAGCAGTAGTAGAGCAGTAGTACCACCACCTGGCTAGTAGAGCAGTAGTAGAGCAGTAGTACCACCACCTGGCTAGTAGAGAAGTAGCACCACCACCTGGCTAGTAGAGCAGTGGTACCACCACCTGGCTAGTAGAGCAGTAGTACCACCACCTGGCTAGTAGAGCAGTAGTAGAGCAGTAGTACCACCACCTGGCTAGTAGAGCAGCAGTAGTACCACCACCTGGCTAGTAGAGCAGTAGCACCACCACCTGGCTAGTAGAGCAGTAGCACCACCACCTGGCTAGTAGAGCAGTAGTACCACCACCTGGCTAGTAGAGCAGTAGTACACCAGTAGTACCACCACCTGGCTAGTAGAGCAGTAGTACCGCCACCTGGCTAGTAGAGCAGTAGTACCACCACCTGGCTAGTAGAGCAGTAGTACCACCACCTGGCTAGTAGAGCAGTAGTACCACCACCTGGCTAGCAGAGCAGTAGTACCACCACCCGGCTAGCAGAGCAGTAGCACCACCACCTGGCTAGTAGAGCAGTAGTAGAGCAGTAGCACCACCACCTGGCTAGTAGAGCAGTAGTAGAGCAGTAGCACCACCACCTGGCTAGTAGAGCAGTAGTAGAGCAGTAGCACCACCACCTGGCTAGTAGAGCAGTAGTACCACCACCTGGCTAGTAGAGCAGTAGTACCACCACCTGGCTAGTAGAGCAGTAGTACCACCACCTGGTTAGTAGAGCAGTAGTACCACCACCTGGCTAGTAGAGCAGTAGTACCACCACCTGGCTAGTAGAGCAGTAGTAGAGCAGTAGTACCACCACCTGGTTAGTAGAGCAGTAGTACCACCACCTGGCTAGTAGAGCAGTAGTACCACCACCTGGCTAGTAGAGCAGTAGTACCACCACCTGGCTAGTAGAGCAGTAGCACCACCACCTGGCTAGTAGAGCAGTAGCACCACCACCTGGCTAGTAGAGCAGTAGTACCACCACCTGGCTAGTAGAGCAGTAGTACCACCACCTGGCTAGTAGAGCAGTAGTACCACCACCTGGTTAGTAGAGCAGTAGCACCACCACCTGGCTAGTAGAGCAGTAGTTCGACCACCTGGCTAGTAGAGCAGTAGTACCACCACCTGGCTAGTAGAGCAGTAGTAGAGCAGTAGTACCACCACCTGGTTAGTAGAGCAGTAGTACCACCACCTGGCTAGTAGAGCAGTAGTACCACCACCTGGCTAGTAGAGCAGTAGTACCACCACCTGGCTAGTAGAGCAGTAGTAGAGCAGTAGTACCACCACCTGGCTAGTAGAGCAGTAGTACCACCACCTGGCTAGTAGAGCAGTAGTACCACCACCTGGCTAGTAGAGCAGTAGTACCACCACCTAGCTAGTAGAGCAGTAGTACCACCACCTGGTTAGTAGAGCAGTAGTAACACCACCTGGCTAGTAGAGCAGTAGTACCACCACCTGGCTAGTAGAGCAGTAGTACCACCACCTGGCTAGTAGAGCAGTAGCACCACCACCTGGCTAGTAGAGAAGTAGTACCACCACCTGGCTAGTAGAGCAGTAGTACCACCACCTGGCTAGTAGAGCAGTAGTACCACCACCTGGCTAGTAGAGCAGTAGTACCACCACCTGGCTAGTAGAGCAGTAGTACCACCACCTGGCTAGTAGAGCAGTAGCACCACCACCTGGCTATTAGAGCAGTAGTACCACCACCTGGCTAGTAGAGCAGTAGTACCACCACCTGGCTAGTAGAGCAGTAGTACCACCACCTGGCTAGTAGAGCAGTAGTACCATCACCTGGCTAGCAGAGCAGTAGTAGAGCAGTAGTACCACCACCTGGCTAGTAGAGCAGTAGTACCACCACCTGGCTAGTAGAGCAGTAGCACCACCACCTGGCTAGTAGAGTAGTAGTACCACCACCTGGCTAGTAGAGCAGTAGTAGAGCAGTAGTAGAGCAGTAGTACCACCACCTGGCTAGTAGAGCAGTAGCACCACCACCTGGCTAGTAGAGCAGTAGTAGAACAGTAGTACCACCACCTGGCTAGTAGAGCAGTAGCACCACCACCTGGCTAGTAGAGCAGTAGTACCACCACCTGGCTAGTAGAGCAGTAGTACCACCACCTGGCTAGTAGAGCAGTAGTACCACCACCTGGCTAGTAGAGCAGTAGTACCACCACCTGGCTAGTAGAGCAGTGGCAGCAGTACCACCACCTGGCTAGCAGAGCAGTAGTAGAGCAGTAGTACCACCACCTGGCTAGTAGAGCAGTAGCACCACCACCTGGCTAGTAGAGGCAGTAGTACCACCACCTGGCTAGTAGAGCAGTAGCACCACCACCTGGCTAGTAGAGCAGTAGTAGAGCAGTAGTACCACCACCTGGCTAGTAGAGCAGTAGCACCACCACCTGGCTAGTAGAGCAGTAGGCAGTAGTACCACCACCTGGCTAGTAGAGCAGTAGTACCACCACCTGGCTAGTAGAGCAGTAGTAGAGCAGTAGTACCACCACCTGGCTAGTAGAGCAGTAGCAGTGGTACCACCACCTGGCTAGTAGAGCAGTAGTACCACCACCTGGCTAGTAGAGCAGTAGTACCACCACCTGGCTAGTAGAGCAGCAGCACCACCACCTGGCTAGTAGAGCAGTAGTACCACCACCTGGCTAGTAGAGGCAGTAGTACCACCACCTGGCTAGTAGAGCAGTAGCAGTACCACCACCTGGCTAGTAGAGCAGTAGTGGCACCACCACCTGGCTAGTAGAGCAGTAGTACCACCACCTGGCTAGTAGAGCAGTAGTACCACCACCTGGCTAGTAGAGCAGTAGTAGAGCAGTAGTACCACCACCTGGCTAGTAGAGCAGTAGTACCACCACCTGGCTAGTAGAGCAGTAGCACCACCACCTGGCTAGTAGAGCAGTAGTACCACCACCTGGGCTAGTAGAGCAGTAGTACCACCACCTGGCTAGTAGAGCAGTAGTACCACCACCTGGCTAGTAGAGCAGTAGTACCACCACCTGGCTAGTAGAGCAGTAGTACCACCACCTGGCTAGTAGAGCAGTAGTACCACCACCTGGCTAGTAGAGCAGTAGTACCACCACCTGGCTAGTAGAGCAGTAGTACCACCACCTGGCTAGAGCAGCAGTACCACCACCTGGCTAGTAGAGCAGTAGTACCACCACCTGGCTAGTAGAGCAGTAGTACCACCACCTGGCTAGTAGAGCAGTAGTACCGCCACCTGGCTAGCAGAGCAGTAGTACCGCCACCTGGCTAGCAGAGCAGTAGTACCGCCACCTGGCTAGTAGAGCAGTAGTACCGCCACCTGGCTAGTAGAGCAGTAGTACCGCCACCTGGCTAGTAGAGCAGTAGTACCACCACCTGGCTAGTAGAGCAGTAGTACCACCACCTGGCTAGTAGAGCAGTAGTACCACCACCTGGCTAGTAGAGCAGTAGTACCACCACCTGGCTAGTAGAGCAGTAGTACCACCACCTGGCTAGTAGAGCAGTAGTACCACCACCTGGCTAGTAGAGCAGTAGCACCACCACCTGGCTAGTAGAGCAGTAGTACCACCACCTGGCTAGTAGAGCAGTAGTACCACCACCTGGCTAGTAGAGCAGTAGTACCACCACCTGGCTAGTAGAGCAGTAGTACCACCACCTGGCTAGTAGAGCAGTAGTACCACCACCTGGCTAGTAGAGCAGTAGTACCACCACCTGGCTAGTAGAGCAGTAGTACCACCACCTGGCTAGTAGAGCAGTAGTACCACCACCTGGCTAGTAGAGCAGTAGCACCACCACCTGGCTAGTAGAGCAGTAGTACCACCACCTGGCTAGTAGAGCAGTAGTACCACCACCTGGCTAGTAGAGCAGTAGTACCACCACCTGGCTAGTAGAGCAGTAGTACCACCACCTGGCTAGTAGAGCAGTAGTACCACCACCTGGCTAGTAGAGCAGTAGTACCACCACCTGGCTAGTAGAGCAGTAGTACCACCACCTGGCTAGTAGAGCAGTAGTAACACCACCTGGCTAGTAGAGCAGTAGTACCACCACCTGGCTAGTAGAGCAGTAGTACCACCACCTGGCTAGTAGAGCAGTAGTACCACCACCTGGCTAGTAGAGCAGTAGTACCACCACCTGGCTAGTAGAGCAGTAGTACCACCACCTGGCTAGTAGAGCAGTAGTACCGCCACCTGGCTAGTAGAGCAGTAGTACCGCCACCTGGCTAGTAGAGCAGTAGTACCACCACCTGGCTAGTAGAGCAGTAGTACCACCACCTGGCTAGTAGAGCAGTAGTACCACCACCTGGCTAGTAGAGCAGTAGCACCACCACCTGGCTAGTAGAGCAGTAGCACCACCACCTGGCTAGTAGAGCAGTAGCACCACCACCTGGCTAGTAGAGCAGTAGTACCACCACCTGGCTAGTAGAGCAGTAGTACCACCACCTGGCTAGTAGAGCAGTAGTACCACCACCTGGCTAGTAGAGCAGTAGTACCACCACCTGGCTAGTAGAGCAGTAGCACCACCACCTGGCTAGTAGAGCAGTAGCACCACCACCTGGCTAGTAGAGCAGGCAGTACCACCACCTGGCTAGTAGAGCAGTAGCACCACCACCTGGCTAGTAGAGCAGTAGTACCACCACCTGGCTAGTAGAGCAGTAGTACCACCACCTGGCTAGTAGAGCAGTAGTACCACCACCTGGCTAGTAGAGCAGTAGTACCACCACCTGGCTAGTAGAGCAGTAGTACCACCACCTGGCTAGTAGAGCAGTAGTACCACCACCTGGCTAGTAGAGCAGTAGTACCACCACCTGGCTAGTAGAGCAGTAGTACCACCACCTGGCTAGTAGAGCAGTAGCACCACCACCTGGCTAGTAGAGCATTAGTACCACCACCTGGCTAGTAGAGCAGTAGTACCACCACCTGGCTAGTAGAGCAGTAGTACCACCACCTGGCTAGTAGAGCAGTAGTACCACCACCTGGCTAGTAGAGCAGTAGTACCACCACCTGGCTAGTAGAGCAGTAGTACCACCACCTGGCTAGTAGAGCAGTAGTACCACCACCTGGCTAGTAGAGCAGTAGTACCACCACCTGACTAGTAGAGCAGTAGTACCACCACCTGGCTAGTAGAGCAGTAGTACCACCACCTGGCTAGTAGAGCAGTAGCACCACCACCTGGCTAGTAGAGCATTAGTACCACCACCTGGCTAGTAGAGCAGTAGCACCACCACCTGGCTAGTAGAGCAGTAGCACCACCACCTGGCTAGTAGAGCAGTAGCACCACCACCTGGCTAGTAGAGCATTAGTAACACCACCTGGCAGTAGCGGCACTGAACAGAGCTGCAACACAACCTTATTTCACAACGCTGTGCCTCCTGTGCCAAGGCTGAAGAGAAGGACATTTAGAGTTACAATGACTAGAACTTGGACTTCAATGGGAATTACTTATCCAGCTCACAGAGACTTATCTAGCTCCACTTGCAGAGGGACCACTGAGACTTATCCAGCTCCACTTGCTGAGAGACCACAGACTTATCCAGCTCCACTTTCGGTTACTGGCCCAACGCTCTTAACCGCGAGGCAACGTGCCGCTTATGACTGCAATGGATCATACTATATTCTGGCGTTGTTGTGGTACTGTAGCAATGCATCAAGCTACTACAGTCCACACCTCTGATTAAATACACTACATTATCAAAATAATGTGGACATCTGCTCATCCAACATCTCATTCCAAAATCATGGGCATTAACATGGAGTTGGTCCCCCTTTGCTGCTATAACAGCCTCCACTCTTCTGGGAAGGCTTTCCACTAGATGTTGGAACATTACTGCTATAACAGCCTCCACTCTTCTGGGAAGGCTTTCCACTAGATGTTGGAACATTACTGCTATAACAGCCTCCACTCTTCTGGGAAGGCTTTCCACTAGATGTTGGAACATTGCTGCTATAACAGCCTCCACTCTTCTGGGAAGGCTTTCCACTAGATGTTGGAACATTGCTGCTATAACAGCCTCCACTCTTCTGGGAAGGCTTTCCACTAGATGTTGGAACATTGCTGCGGAGACTTGCTTCCATTCAACCACAAGAGCATTAGTGAGGTTGGGCACTGATGTTGGGCGATTAGGTCTGGCTCGCAGTCGGCATTCCAATTCATCCCAAAGGTGTTCGATGGGGTTGAGGTCAGGGCTCTGTGCAGGCCAGTGAGGTTCTTCCACACCGATCTTGACAAACCATTTCTCTATGGACCTTGCTTTGTGCATGGTGCGCTGTCATGCTGAAACAGACTGAACCAGGTTTTCCTCTAGGATTTGCCTGTGCTTGGCGCCATTCTGTTGATTTTTATCCTGAAAAACTCCCGCCCTTAACGATTACAAGCATACCCATAACATGATGCAGCCACCACTATGCTTGAAAATATGAAGAGTGGTACTCAGTGACGTGTTGGATTGGCCCCAAAAACAACGCTTTGTATTCAGGATAAAAATTTCTTTGCCGCACTTTTCACTCTGTCATTTAGGTTAGTATTGTGGAGTACCTACAATGTTGTTGATCCATCCTCAGTTTTCTCCTATCACAGCCATTAAACTCTGTAACTGTTTTAAAGTCACCATTGGCCTCATGGTGAAATCCCTGAGTGTTTCCTTCCTCCCTGGCAACCGAGTTAGGAAGGACGCCTGTATCTTTGTAGTGACTGGGTGTATTGATACACCATCCAAAGCCTAATTAATAACTTTACCATGCTCAAAGGGATATTCAATGTCTGCTTTAAAAAAAATATTTAACAATCTACCAATAAGTGCCCTTCTTTGTGAGGCATTGGAAAACCTCCCTGGTCTTTGTGATTGGATCTGTGTTTGTAATTCACTGCTTGACTGAGGGACCTTCCAGATAATTGTATGTGTGGGGGTACAGAGATGAGGCAGTCATTCATAAATCATGTTAAACACTATTATTGAACACAGAGTGAGTCCACGCAACTTATTATGTGACTTGTTAAGCACATTTTTACCCCTGAACTGATTTAGGCTTGGCCATAACAAAAGGGGTCGAATACTTATTGACTCAAGACATTACAGAGTTCCATTTTTTATTCATTTGTAAAAAATGATTTTGAAAAACATAATTCCACTTTGACATTGTGTGTAGGCCAGTGACAAAATGTGTAAAAAAGTGAAGGGGTGTGAATCCTTTCTCTAGGCACTGTAGAAAGGGTATCATGGGTAATTACAATAACAGCATTGAGACAGATGTGCACAGTAAGCTATCACAATGTTTATTAGGTGATCATGATCATACAACTCATAGAAAATACTCATTCGTGTTGATAGTGGGCCATTTCTGTCACGATCAGTTGAATAAGAATTCTGTGGAAATGATATTCAATATTCGTAGATACAAGAGGAAGTGTCCTGACGGTGTTGTGGAAGGTTGCGATGGCACTAGAAGTAGATGATTGTGCAAGGTGTTGCTTTGACAAGAGTGTTAGGGATTGAGGAGTGGTCTTGCCACAGGTTAGACACACCTCAATCCCTAACAACAGCAATAACAAGGGACTGGGATAGCTTATTGAATACAGAAAGAAACCAGCTGAGATACAAGGTGATACAATACTTGATCAAAGAAATTAACATTGGAACAATGAAACAAATACAACAAGTGATTGGTCAACAGGAAGGGTGTGAAGTTAAAGTGATTGGTCAACAGGAAGGGTGTGACGTTAAAGTGATTGGTCAACAGGAAGGGTGTGACGTTAAAGTGATTGGTCAACAGGAAGGGTGTGAAGTTAAAGTGATTGGTCAACAGGAAGGGTGTGAAGTTAAAGTGATTGGTCAACAGGAAGGGTGTGACGTTAAAGTGATTGGTCAACAGGAAGGGTGTGAAGTTAAAGTGATTGGTCAACAGGAAGGGTGTGAAGTTAAAGTGATTGGTCAACAGGAAGGGTGTGACGTTAAAGTGATTGGTCAACAGGAAGGGTGTGACGTTAAAGTGATTGGTCAACAGGAAGGGTGTGACGTTAAAGTGATTGGTCAACAGGAAGGGTGTGACGTTAAAGTGATTGGTCAACAGGAAGGGTGTGAAGTTAAAGTGAGTCCAACTTGTGTTTTTAATGTTGGGTGTAATCCTGTCAAATAACCAACCTATATAGGTAAGGTAACAGAGTGAAACCATGGTAACATGATGGATGGGTACAGCACTCAACTCGACATCAGAAGGTTCCCAGAGAGACCAGCTCTCAGAGAAAACACACCTCACACAGTACGACTATAAGACCACTTTTCATTGTTTATATGGCATTGTGCGACACCACAATTCTCCATTTGTATAAAAAAAAGTCACATTCAATATAATAATATGGTCTGCCACTCTCAATAATCTAATACTAAATTAAGTAGAAACAGACACTGAGTGGACAAAACATTAAGAACTGCTGTTTCCATGACAGACTGACCAGGTGAATCCAGGTGAAAGATATGATCCCTTATTGATGTCACTTGTTAAATCCACTTCAATCAATGTAGATGAAGGGGAGGAGACAGGTTAAAGAAGGATGTTTAAGCCTTGACAGCTGAGACATGGATTGAGTGTGTGTGCCATTCAGAAGGTCAATGGGCAAGACAAAATATTTAAGTGCCTTTGAATGGGGTACTATAGTAGGTGCCAGTCACACCAGTTTAAGTGTGTCAAGAACTGCAACGCTGCTGGGGTTTTCACGCTCAACAGTTTCCCGTGTGTATCAAGAATGGTCCACCACCCAAAGGACATCCAGCCAACTTGACACAACTGTGGGGAAGAATTGGAGTCAACATGGGGCCAGCATCCCTGTGGAACGCTGTCGACACCTTGTAGAGTCCACGCCCGATGAATTGAGGCTATTCTGAGGGGGTGGGAGAGAGCAACTCAATATTAGGAACGGGTTCCTAATGTTTGGTCTAGTCAGTGTAGAAGTGCGGAAACATTTCAGAACAAATATCAAAGAAACAACATTTGATGGGTCTGGAAAGCACAAAAATAAGTGAAGAAGAAGTCAAGGGAAAATGTAAACAGGAAGAGAAAGACAGGTGATACTCAGACTAGTAGACTCATAAAAGGTCCCCATAGTAACACACCACATGATGGTGATATGACGGTGTGTTACTGCAGAGGGACCTGTGCAGAGTTGAATATCTCCTGCCCCGTGACAGGGCCGAGGTGAATCCGGGTTCTGCTTCTGTTCCTCATCCTTCGTTCAGCGGGATGGGAGGGACAGCATATCTGGAACTGTACTGAAGTCTGGAATGATGGACTATTATTGGTCCAAGGTTTCCATGGAAAGCGCCAATCAATAGACATTTTGGTAAAAGTGGTGCAAGTGCTTCGTAGACAGACGGGCTACCAACAAGGTGTGCTGCTTACTGCATAGTATATTACAGCAGTGTAGTCTCCTACAAAATGGATCATTGCTCAACCAATCTGGAAACAAGAAACCCACCTACCTATAATTTGAGAGGGCTATAGCAGCCAGGTCATCTACAAACAGAATCAGTCCCTCCTCTCCAAAGAGCACAATGATTTATTAGAAAAACAGTGATTCATATTGGAATGATCCAGCTCTGCAATCACAGCTGGATGGCTGTGGGACAGAATAACACTGTGGTTGTCATGTCAATCTCTCACCTCAATGTCCCTCAGCCACAACAAACAGACTAACAAGCAGTGATTATGGCTTGGTAGAATCACTGGTCCTCAACAAGCCACAGGGCTCAGCATGTGGAGAACATGGAGGTGACCGGTCCAGCTTGGTAGAATCACTGGTCCTCAACAAGCCATAGGGCTCAGCATGTGGAGAACATGGAGGTGGCAGGTCCAGCTTGGTAGAACAACAGGTCCTCAACAAGCCACAGGGCTCAGCATGTGGAGAACATGGAGGTGACAGGTCCAGCTTGGTAGAACAACAGGTCCTCAACAAGCCACAGGGCTCAGCATGTGGAGAACATGGAGGTCACAGGTCCAGCTTGGTAGAATCACTGGTCCTCAACAAGCCACAGGGCTCAGCATGTGGAGAACATGGAGGTGACAGGTCCAGCTTGGTAGAACAACAGGTCCTCAACAAGCCACAGGGCTCAGCATGTGGAGAACATGGAGGTGGCAGGTCCAGCTTGGTAGAACAACAGGTCCTCAACAAGCCACAGGGCTCAGCATGTGGAGAACATGGAGGTGGCAGGTCCAGCTTGGTAGAATCACTGGTCCACAACAAGCCATAGGGCTCAGCATGTGGAGAACATGGAGGTCACAGGTCCAGCTTGGTAGAACAACAGGTCCTCAACAAGCCACAGGGCTCAGCATGTGGAGAACATGGAGGTGGCAGGTCCAGCTTGGTAGAACAACAGGTCCTCAACAAGCCACAGGGCTCAGCATGTGGAGAACATGGAGGTGGCAGGTCCAGCTTGGTAGAACAACAGGTCCTCAACAAGCCACAGGGCTCAGCATGTGGAGAACATGGAGGTGACAGGTCCAGCTTGGTAGAATCACTGGTCCTCAACAAGCCACAGGGCTCAGAATGTGGAGAACATGGAGGTGGCAGGTCCAGCTTGGTAGAACAACAGGTCCTCAACAAGCCACAGGGCTCAGCATGTGGAGAACATGGAGGTGGCAGGTCCAGCTTGGTAGAATCACTGGTCCACAACAAGCCACAGGGCTCAGCATGTGGAGAACATGGAGGTCACAGGTCCAGCTTGGTAGAACAACAGGTCCTCAACAAGCCACAGGGCTCAGCATGTGGAGAACATGGAGGTGGCAGGTCCAGCTTGGTAGAACAACAGGTCCTCAACAAGCCACAGGGCTCAGCATGTGGAGAACATGGAGGTGACAGGTCCAGCTTGGTAGAATCACTGGTCTCAACAAGCCACAGGGCTCAGCATGTGGAGAACATGGAGGTGGCAGGTCCAGCTTGGTAGAACAACAGGTCCTCAACAAGCCACAGGGCTCAGCATGTGGAGAACATGGAGGTCACAGGTCCAGCTTGGTAGAACAACAGGTCCTCAACAAGCCACAGGGCTCAGCATGTGGAGAACATGGAGGTGTCAGGTCCAGCTTGGTAGAACAACAGGTCCTCAACAAGCCACAGGGCTCAGCATGTGGAGAACATGGAGGTGACAGGTCCAGCTTGGTAGAATCACTGGTCCTCAACAAGCCACAGGGCTCAGCATGTGGAGAACATGGAGGTGGCAGGTCCAGCTTGGTAGAATCACTGGTCCTCAACAAGCCACAGGGCTCAGCATGTGGAGAACATGGAGGTCACAGGTCCAGCTTGGTAGAACAACAGGTCCTCAACAAGCCACAGGGCTCAGCATGTGGAGAACATGGAGGTGACAGGTCCAGCTTGGTAGAATCACTGGTCCTCAACAAGCCACAGGGCTCAGCATGTGGAGAACATGGAGGTCACAGGTCCAGCTTGGTAGAACAACAGGTCCTCAACAAGCCACAGGGCTCAGCATGTGGAGAACATGGAGGTGACAGGTCCAGCTTGGTAGAATCACTGGTCCTCAACAAGCCACAGGGCTCAGAATGTGGAGAACATGGAGGTGGCAGGTCCAGCTTGGTAGAACAACAGGTCCTCAACAAGCCACAGGGCTCAGCATGTGGAGAACATGGAGGTGGCAGGTCCAGCTTGGTAGAATCACTGGTCCACAACAAGCCACAGGGCTCAGCATGTGGAGAACATGGAGGTCACAGGTCCAGCTTGGTAGAACAACAGGTCCTCAACAAGCCACAGGGCTCAGCATGTGGAGAACATGGAGGTGGCAGGTCCAGCTTGGTAGAACAACAGGTCCTCAACAAGCCACAGGGCTCAGCATGTGGAGAACATGGAGGTGACAGGTCCAGCTTGGTAGAATCACTGGTCCTCAACAAGCCACAGGGCTCAGCATGTGGAGAACATGGAGGTGGCAGGTCCAGCTTGGTAGAACAACAGGTCTCTCAACAAGCCACAGGGCTCAGCATGTGGAGAACATGGAGGTCACACAACAGGTCTCAACAAGCCACAGGGCTCAGCATGTGGAGAACATGGAGGTCACAGGTCCAGCTTGGTAGAACAACAGGTCCTCAACAAGCCACAGGGCTCAGCATGTGGAGAACATGGAGGTGTCAGGTCCAGCTTGGTAGAACAACAGGTCCTCAACAAGCCACAGGGCTCAGCATGTGGAGAACATGGAGGTGACAGGTCCAGCTTGGTAGAATCACTGGTCCTCAACAAGCCACAGGGCTCAGCATGTGGAGAACATGGAGGTGGCAGGTCCAGCTTGGTAGAATCACTGGTCCTCAACAAGCCACAGGGCTCAGCATGTGGAGAACATGGAGGTCACAGGTCCAGCTTGGTAGAACAACAGGTCCTCAACAAGCCACAGGGCTCAGCATGTGGAGAACATGGAGGTGACAGGTCCAGCTTGGTAGAATCACTGGTCCTCAACAAGCCACAGGGCTCAGCATGTGGAGAACATGGAGGTCACAGGTCCAGCTTGGTAGAACAACAGGTCCTCAACAAGCCACAGGGCTCAGCATGTGGAGAACATGGAGGTGACAGGTCCAGCTTGGTAGAATCACTGGTCCTCAACAAGCCACAGGGCTCAGAATGTGGAGAACATGGAGGTGGCAGGTCCAGCTTGGTAGAACAACAGGTCCTCAACAAGCCACAGGGCTCAGCATGTGGAGAACATGGAGGTGGCAGGTCCAGCTTGGTAGAATCACTGGTCCACAACAAGCCACAGGGCTCAGCATGTGGAGAACATGGAGGTCACAGGTCCAGCTTGGTAGAACAACAGGTCCTCAACAAGCCACAGGGCTCAGCATGTGGAGAACATGGAGGTGGCAGGTCCAGCTTGGTAGAACAACAGGTCCTCAACAAGCCACAGGGCTCAGCATGTGGAGAACATGGAGGTGACAGGTCCAGCTTGGTAGAATCACTGGTCCTCAACAAGCCACAGGGCTCAGCATGTGGAGAACATGGAGGTGGCAGGTCCAGCTTGGTAGAACAACAGGTCCTCAACAAGCCACAGGGCTCAGCATGTGGAGAACATGGAGGTCACAGGTCCAGCTTGGTAGAACAACAGGTCCTCAACAAGCCACAGGGCTCAGCATGTGGAGAACATGGAGGTGGCAGGTCCAGCTTGGTAGAACAACAGGTCCTCAACAAGCCACAGGGCTCAGCATGTGGAGAACATGGAGGTGACAGGTCCAGCTTGGTAGAATCACTGGTCCTCAACAAGCCACAGGGCTCAGCATGTGGAGAACATGGAGGTGGCAGGTCCAGCTTGGTAGAACAACAGGTCCTCAACAAGCCACAGGGCTCAGCATGTGGAGAACATGGAGGTCACAGGTCCAGCTTGGTAGAACAACAGGTCCTCAACAAGCCACAGGGCTCAGCATGTGGAGAACATGGAGGTGGCAGGTCCAGCGTTGCAGAGCAGCTGCTTGTGAATGAGTGGGGAGTGTGTGGATATAGCACTGGTCATCATGGTGGGTCATTACTCATGACAGCGTCAGTTAGGTCTGAAGGTGGGCGGGACAGCCAGGCTAGGGCCCTGATTGGCTGGAGTCTGAAAGTCCTGGGGCTTGATAGGTTGGAGTCTGCAGGTGATGGGCCATGATACGATAGAATCACACAGACCTGGTTCCTGATTGGCTGTTTTCTGCAGGCACTGCACCCTGACAGGCTGTGTGCTAGTTGGCCTGGTTCCTGATTGGCTGTTTTCTGCAGGCACTGCACCCTGACAGGCTGTGTGCTAGTTGTTGCTACAGAGCGTGCGTCGGGGACTGTGGTCAGTCTCTCTACTGATAGGCTGTGTGCTAGTTGGCCTGGGCTCTGATTGGCTAGTTGTCCTCCTCATCGTCGCTACAAAGTGTGCGTGCATCGGTGTGTGTGTCTCTCTCTCTGAGGAAGGTCTGTCTGATGGCCTCGAGCTCGGTCAGCTCTAGTCTAACCTTCTCCAGATGGAAGGTCCGCCGGTTCTGGATCTGTCTCAGGGGGAACGGATTCATGTCCACAAACGCTATGCTCATCAACTTCCTGCAGGGGGAGAGAGAGAGTGAGACGCACACACATACACCAACACAGATGACACACAACAGCCTTCAAATTAGTTTTCATATTTGGCAAGGAAGCCAACATTAGACTTGATCAGCATCTACAGTAAACACAGTATTACTGGTCATTCTAATGAGACAGACATTAGTCAATACACAGAGAGACATTACTCAATACACAGACAGACAATCATTAATCAATACACAGACAGACAGACATTACTCAATACACAGAGAGACAGTCATTACTCAATACACAGACAGTCATTACTCAATACACAGAGAGACAGTCATTACTCAATACACAGACAGACATTACTCAATACACAGAGAGACATTACTCAATACACAGAGAGACAGACATTACTCAATACACAGAGAGACAGTCATTACTCAATACACAGAGAGACATTATTCAATACACAGACAGACAGACATTAATCAATACGCAGACAGACATTACTCAATACACAGAGAGACATTACTCAATACACAGACAGACAGTCATTACTCAATACGCAGACAGACATTACTCAATACGCAGACAGACAGACAGACATTACTCAATACACAGACAGACATTAGTCAATACACAGAGAGAGACAGTCATTACTCAATACAGAGACAGACATTACTCAATACAGAGACAGACATTACTCAATACACAGACAGACAGACATTACTCAATACAGAGACAGACAGACAGACAGACATCAGTCAATACACAGACAGACAGTCATTAATCAATACGCAGACAGACAGTCATTAATCAATACGCAGACAGACATTACTCAATACACAGAGAGACATTACTCAATACACAGACAGACAGACATTACTCAATACACAGACATACAGTGGGGCAAAAAAGTATTTAGTCAGCCACCAATTGTGCAAGTTCTCCAACTTAAAAAGATGAGAGGCCTGTAATTTTCATCATAGGTACACTTCAACTATGACAGACGAAATGAGAAAAATAAATCCAGAAAATCACATTGTAGGATTTTTAATTTATTTATTTGCAAATTATGGTGGAAAATAAGTATTTGGTCAATAACAAAAGTTTATCTCAATACTTTGTTATATACCCTTTGTTGGCAATGACAGAGGTCAAACGTTTTCTGTAAGTCTTCACAAGGTTTTCACACACTGTTGCTGGTATTTTGGCCCATTCCTCCATGCAGATCTCCTCTAGAGCAGTGATGTTTTGGGGCTGTCGCTGGGCAACACGGACTTTCAACTCCCTCCAAAGATTTTCTATGGGGTTGAGATCTGGAGACTGGCTAGGCCACTCCAGGACCTTGAAATGCTTCTACGAAGCCACTCCTTCGTTGTCGGCGGTGTGTTTGGGATCATTGTCATGCTGAAAGACCCAGCCACGTTTCATCTTCAATGCCCTTGCTGATGGAAGGAGGTTTTCACTCAAAATCTCACGATACATGGCCCCATTCATTCTTTCCTTTACACGGATCAGTCGTCCTGGTCCCTTTGCAGAAAAACAGCCCCAAAGCATGATGTTTCCACCCCCATGCTTCACAGTAGGTATGGTGTTCTTTGGATGCAACTCAGCATTCTTTGTCCTCCAAACACGACGAGTTGAGTTTTTACCAAAAAGTTCTATTTTGGTTTCATCTGACATTCTCCCAATCTTCATCTGGATCATCCAAATGCTCTCTAGCAAACTTTAGACTTGCCTGAACATGTACTGGCTTAAGCAGGGGGACACGCCTGGCACTGCAGGATTTGAGTCCCTGGCGGCGAGTGTGTTACTGATGGTAGGCTTTGTTACTTTGGTCCCAGCTCTCTGCAGGTCATTCACTAGGTCCCCGTGTGGTTCTGGGATTTTGCTCACCGTTCTTGTGATCATTTTGACCCCACGGGTGAGATCTTGCGTGGAGCCCCAGATCAAGGAAGATTATCAGTGGTCTTGTATGTCTTCCATTTCCTAATAATTGCTCCCACAGTTGATTTCTTCAAACCAAGCTGCTTACCTATTGCAGATTCAGTCTTCCCAACCTGGTGCAGGTCTACAATTTTGTTTCTGGTGTCCTTTGACAGCTCTTTGGTCTTGGAGGTCTGTGAGCGCCAGAAAACTTGCTTGTTTGTATGTGACCAAATACTTATTTTCCACCATAATTTGCAAATAAATTCATTAAAAATCCTACAATGTGATTTTCTGGATTTTTTTTCCCTCATTTTGTCTGTCATAGTTGAAGTGTACCTATGATGAAAATTACAGGCCTCTCTCATCTTTTTAAGTGAGAGAACTTGCACAATTGGTGGCTGACTAAATACTTTTTTGCCCCACTGTACATTACTCAATACACAGACAGACATTACTCAATACACAGACAGACAGACATTACTCAATACACAGACAGACAGACATTACTCAATACACAGACAGACAGACATTACTCAATAAGCAGACAGACATTACTCAATACGCAGACAGACATTACTCAATACGCAGAGACAGACAGACGTTACTCAATACACAGAGAGACAGACATTAGTCAATACACAGAGAGACAGACAGACGTTACTCAATACACAGAGAGACAGACATTAGTCAATACACATAGACAGTCATTACTCAATACACAGAGAGACAGACAGACGTTACTCAATACACAGAGAGACAGACATTAGTCAATACACATAGACAGTCATTACTCAATACGCAGACAGACATTACTCAATACGCAGACAGACATTACTCAATACACAGAGAGACAGACAGACTATACTCAATACGCAGACAGACATTACTCAATACGCAGACAGACATTACTCAATACGCAGACAGGCATTACTCAATACGCAGACAGACATTGCTCAATACGCAGACAGACATTGCTCAATACGCAGACAGACATTACTCAATACACAGAGAGACAGACATTACTCAATACACAGAGAGACAGACATTACTCAATACACAGAGAGACAGACATTACTCAATACACAGAGATACAGACATTACTCAATACGCAGAGAGACAGACATTACTCAATACGCAGAGAGACAGACATTACTCAATACGCAGACAGACAGACATTACTCAATACGCAGAGAGACAGACATTACTCAATACGCAGAGAGACAGACATTACTCAATACGCAGAGAGACAGACATTACTCAATACGCAGACAGACATTACTCAATACGCAGACAGACATTACTCAATACACAGAGAGACAGACATTACTCAATACACAGAGAGACAGACATTACTCAATACACAGAGAGACAGACATTACTCAATACACAGAGAGACAGACATTACTCAATACACAGAGAGACAGACATTACTCAATACACAGAGAGACAGACATTACTCAATACACAGAGAGACAGACATTACTCAATACGCAGACAGACATTACTCAATACGCAGACAGACATTACTCAATACGCAGACAGACATTACTCAATACGCAGACAGACATTACTCAATACGCAGACAGACATTACTCAATACGCAGACAGACATTACTCAATACGCAGACAGACATTACTCAATACGCAGACAGACATTACTCAATACGCAGACAGACATTACTCAATACACAGAGACAGACAGACATTACTCAATACACAGAGACAGACAGACATTACTCAATACATAGACAGACATTACTCAATACATAGACAGACATTAGTCAATACACAGAGAGACAGACATTACTCAATACACAGAGAGACAGACATTACTCAATACGCAGAGAGACAGACATTACTCAATACGCAGAGAGACAGACATTACTCAATACGCAGAGAGACAGACATTACTCAATACGCAGAGAGACAGACATTACTCAATACGCAGAGACAGACAGACATTACTCAATACACAGACAGACATTACTCAATACACAGAGACAGACATTAGTCAATACACAGAGACAGACATTAGTCAATACACAGAGACAGACATTAGTCAATACACAGAGACAGACATTAGTCAATACACAGAGACAGACATTAGTCAATACACAGAGACAGACATTAGTCAATACACAGAGACAGACATTAGTCAATACACAGAGACAGACATTAGTCAATACACAGAGACAGACATTAGTCAATACACAGAGACAGACATTAGTCAATACACAGAGACAGACATTAGTCAATACACAGAGACAGACATTAGTCAATACACAGAGACAGACATTAGTCAATACACAGAGACAGACATTAGTCAATACACAGAGACAGACATTAGTCAATACACAGAGAGACATTAGTCAATACACAGAGAGACATTAGTCAATACACAGAGAGACATTAGTCAATACACAGAGAGACAGTAGTCAATACACAGACAGACATTAGTCAATACACAGAGAGACATTAGTCAATACACAGAGACAGACATTAGTCAATACACAGAGACAGACATTAGTCAATACACAGAGACAGACATTAGTCAATACACAGAGAGACAGTAGTCAATACACAGACAGACATTAGTCAATACACAGAGAGACATTAGTCAATACACAGAGACAGACATTAGTCAATACACAGAGACAGACATTAGTCAATACACAGAGACAGACATTAGTCAATACACAGAGAGACATTAGTCAATACACAGAGAGACATTAGTCAATACACAGAGAGACAGTAGTCAATACACAGAGAGACAGTAGTCAATACACAGAGACAGACAGTAGTCAATACACAGAGACAGACATTAGTCAATACACAGAGAGACATTAGTCAATACACAGAGAGACATTAGTCAATACACAGAGAGACAGTAGTCAATACACAGAGAGACAGTAGTCAATACACAGAGAGACAGTAGTCAATACACAGAGAGACAGTAGTCAATACACAGAGAGACAGTAGTCAATACACAGAGAGACAGTAGTCAATACACAGAGAGACAGTAGTCAATACACAGAGAGAATAGGTTTAGAGTACTGTACCTCCAGTCCAGGATAGTCATAGTGAAATAGCGGAGGTACTTGAAGATGGCCATGGAGTCCTGAAGCTTCAGAAACTCTTCCTCCTTGTACTTGAAGAGAGCGAGAGCGAAGCGGAAGATGATCTGAGGAGAGACAGAGCCATGAAAGTCCCTGTAAAATGACACCTGAGTCAGCTTCCTATGAAAGACTAAGGCTAATTCTAAAGACTTGTCCTGATCTGGTAGGAAGCCTATGGTTAGATCTGGTATCAATGCCTTGTCCTGATCTGATTAGGCTGGGATTCAGTTATAAAGGGGACTCTCCATGAGGCTGGGATTCAGTTATAAAGGGGACTCTCCATGAGGCTGGGATTCAGTTATAAAGGGGACTCTCCATGAGGCTGGGATTCAGTTATAAAGGGGACTCTCCATGAGGCTGGGATTCAGTTATAAAGCGGGCTCTCCATGAGGCTGGGATTCAGTTATAAAGGGGACTCTCCATGAGGCTGGGATTCGGTTATACAGTGGGGAAAAAAAGTATTTAGTCAGCCACCAATTGTGCAAGTTCTCTCACTTAAAAAGATGAGAGAGGCCTGTAATTTTCATCATAGGTACACTTCAACTATGACAGACAAAATGAGGAAAAGAAATCCAGAAAATTACATTGTAGGATTTTTAATGAATTTATTTGCAAATTATGGTGGAAAATAAGTATTTGGTCACATACAAACAAGCAAGATTTCTGGCTCTCACAGACCTGTAACTTCTTCTTTAAGAGGCTCCTCTGTCCTCCACTCATTACCTGTATTAATGGCACCTGTTTGAACTTGTTATCAGTATAAAAGACACCTGTCCACAACCTCAAACAGTCACACTCCAAACTCCACTATGGCCAAGACCAAAGAGCTGTCAAAGGACACCAGAAACAAAACTGTAGACCTGCACCAGGTTGGGAAGACTGAATCTGCAATAGGTAAGCAGCTTGGTTTGAAGAAATCAACTGTGGGAGCAATTATTAGAAATGGAAGACATACAAGACCACTGATAATCTTCCTCGATCTGGGGCTCCACGCAAGATCTCCCCGTGGGGTCAAAATGATCACAAGAACGGTGAGCAAAAATCCCAGAACCACCGGGGACCTAGTGAATGACCTGCAGAGAGCTGGGACCAAAGTAACAAAGCCTACCATCAGTAACACACTACGCCGCCAGGACTCAAATCCTGCAGTGCCAGACGTGTCCCCCTGCTTAAGCCAGTACATGTTCAGGCCCGTCTAAAGTTTGCTAGAGAGCATTTGGATGATCCAGATGAGGATTGGGAGAATGTCAGATGAAACCAAAATAGAACTTTTTGGTAAAAACTCAACTCGTCGTGTTTGGAGGACAAAGAATGCTGAGTTGCATCCAAAGAACACCATACCTACTGTGAAGCATGGGGTGGAAACATCATGCTTTGGGGCTGTTTTTCTGCAAAGGGACCAGGACGACTGATCCGTGTAAAGGAAAGAATGAATGGGGCCATGTATCGTGAGATTTTGAGTGAAAACCTCCTTCCATCAGCAAGGGCATTGAAGATGAAACGTGGCTGGGTCTTTCAGCATGACAATGATCCCAAACACACCGCCGGGCAACGAAGGAGTGGCTTCAGAAGAAGCATTTCAAGGTCCTGGAGTGGCCTAGCCAGTCTCCAGATCTCAACCCCATAGAAAATCTTTGAAAGTCCGTGTTGCCCAGCGAGAGCCCCAAAACATCACTGCTCTAGAGGAGATCTGCATGGAGGAATGGGCCAAAATACCAGCAACAGTGTGTGAAAACCTTGTGAAGACTTACAGAAAACGTTTGACCTCTGTCATTGCCAACAAAGGGTATATAACAAAGTATTGAGATAAACTTTTGTTATTGACCAAATACTTATTTTCCACCATAATTTGCAAATAAATTCATTAAAAATCCTACAATGTGATTTTCTGGATTTTTTTTCCTCATTTTGTCTGTCATAGTTGAAGTGTACCTATGATGAAAATTACAGGCCTCTCTCATCTTTTTAAGTGAGAGAACTTGCACAATTGGTGGCTGACTAAATACTTTTTTCCCCCACTGTAAAGGGGACTCTCCATGAGGCTGGGATTCAATTATAAAGGGGACTCTCCATGAGGCTGGGATTCAATTATAAAGGGGACTCTCCATGAGGCTGGGATTCAATTATAAAGGGGACTCTCCATGAGGCTGGGATTCAGTTATAAAGGGGACTCTCCATGAGGCTGGGATTCAATTATAAAGGGGACTCTCCATGAGGCTGGGATTCAATTATAAAGGGGACTCTCCATGAGGCTGGGATTCAATTATAAAGGGGACTCTCCATGAGGCTGGGATTCAATTATAAAGGGGACTCTCCATGAGGCTGGGATTCAGTTATAAAGGGGACTCTCCATGAGGCTGGGATTCAGTTATAAAGGGGACTCTCCATGAGGCTGGGATTCAGTTATAAAGGGGACTCTCCATGAGGCTGGGATTCGGTTATAAAGGGGGCTCTCCATGAGGCTGGGATTCCACCTACCTTGTTAACCAGTTCTACCATCCTACCCTTCCTACCACTACCCTGTTAACCATCCTCTCCTGTTAACCATACTACCAACCTACGCTGTTAACCATCCTCTCCTGTTAACCATACTACCATCCTACGCTGTTAACCATCCTCTCCTGTTAACCATACTACCATCCTACGCTGTCACCCATCCTACCCTGTTACCCTCCCATCATACCGTTAACCATCCTACCATTATAAGCTGTTAACCATTCTACCATCTTACCCTGTTATCCAGCCTACCATGTTATCCAGCCTACCATGTTATCCAGCCTACCTTGGGTCCCTCGTACAGGAAGGCATCCCAGATCTTGAAGAGGAGGTCAGAGTTCACTGAGTCTACGAAGAGGACCAGGAACCAGTTGAAGGTAATGAGGGAGGAGTCAACCTTGAAGAGGTCAAAGTGGGCGTGGAGTCTGGGCAGCTTCTCACTCAGCAGGTCCTTAAAAACACGCTGGTCTACCTAGAGGTGAAAGAACATACAGGGGTCACCTCAGTTCTTTACCCCAACACTAAGTCAGCAGGTCCTTGAACACTTGCTGGTCCTCAGAACAGGTAGGGACGTCAAACGTTCAGCCAGCTGCACAGACCCACTGCATTAAACACAGCATGTGTGTCCATGTATGTACTGATGATTTAACCATATACGCATCAGCAACCACAGCTAATGAAGTCACTGAAACCCTTAACAAAGAGTTACAGTCTGTTTTGGAATGGTTGGCCAGTAATATACTGGTCCTGAACATCTCTAAAACTAAGAGCATTGTATTTGGTACAAATCCTCCCCTATGTTCTAGACCTCAGCTGAATCTGGTAATGAATGGTGTGGCTGTTGAACAAGTTGAGGAGACTAAATGACTTGGCGTTACCTTAGATAGTAAACTGTCATGGTCAAAACATATAGATTCAATGGTTGTAAAGATGGAGAGAGGTCTGGCCGTAACAAAGAGATGCTCTGCTATTTTGACACCACACTCCAAAAAGCAAGTCCTGCAGGCTCTAGTTTTGTCTAATCCTGATTATTGTCCAGTCGTGTGGTCCAGTGCTGCAAGGAAAGACCAAGTTAAGCTGCAGCTGGCCCAGAACAGAGCGGCACGTCTTGCTCTTCATTGTAATCAGACGGCTGATATAAATACTATGCATGTCAGTCTCTCTTGGCTAAGAGCTGAGGAAAGACATCACTTCTTTTTATAAGAAACATTGTTGAAAATCCCAAATTGTTTGCATAGTCAACTTACACACACACACTTTTGCCTGTTTTTCGGTTAAACAGATTCCAACCCTCGACTATCACATTATTTCGGAGCCATGTTAATGGGTAACATCACATGGGGTATATTTCAATAATGCTGCAGGTAATTCGGAAAGGATTCAGACCCCTTGAATTTTATTCACATTTTGTTACATCACAGCCTTATTCTAAAATGTATGCATCCCCCCCCCCTCAATCTACACACAATACCCCATAACGACAAAGCAAAAACAGAATTTATGATTTTGTTTTTAGAAAACGGAAATATCACATTTACATAAGTATTCAGACCCCAAGTTCTGTCTGGTTGGATGGGGAGCGTTGCTGCACAGCTATTTTCAGGTCTCACCAGAGATGTTCGATCGGATTCAAGTCCGGGCTCTGGCTGGGCCACTCAACGACATTCAGAGTCTTGTCCCAAAGCCACTCCTTCGTTGTCTTGGCTGTGTGCTTAGGGTCATTGTCCTGTTGGAAGGTGAACCTTGGCCCCAGTCTGAGGTCCTGAGTGCTCTGGAGCAGGTTTTCATCAAGGATCTCTCTGTACTTTGCTCTGTTCATCTTTGCCTCGATCCTGACTAGCCTCCCAGTCCCTGCCGCTGAAAAACATCCCCACAGCATGATGATGCCACCACTATGCTTCACCGTAGGGATGGTGCCAGGTTTCTTCCAGATGTGACACTTGGCATTCAGAATCTTTTTTCTCATGGTCTGTCAGTCTTTAGGTGCCTTTTGGCAAACTCCAAGCGAGCTGTCATGTGCCTTTTACTAAGGAGTGGCTTCCGTCTGGCCACTCTAGCATAAAGGATTGATTGGTGGAGTGCTGCAGAGATCGTTGTCCTTCTGGAAGTTTCTCCCATCTCCACAGAGGAACTCGAGAGCTCTGTCAGAGTGACCATCGGGTTCTTGGTCACCTCCCTGACCAAGGCCCTTCTCCCCCAATTGCTCAGTTTGGCCGGGCGGCCAGCTCTAGGAAGTGTCTTGGTGGTTCCAAACTTCTTCCATTTAAGAATGATTGAGGCCACTGTGTTCTTGGGGATCTTCAATGGTGCAGACATTTTTTGGTACCCTTCCCCAGATCTGTGCTTTGACACAATCCTGTCTAGGAGCTCTACGGACAATTCCTCCGACCTCATGGCTTGGTTTTTGTTCTGACATGCACTGTCAACTGTGGAACCTTATATAGACAGGTGTGTGTCTTTCCAAATCATGTCCAATCAATTGAATTTACCACAGGTGGACTCCAATCAGTTTTGAGTCTCATAGCAAAGGGTCTGAATACTTTTGTAAATAAGGTATTTCTGTTTTTTATTTTTAATACATTTGCAAAAAATTCTAAAAACTTATTTTTGCTTTGTCATTATGGGGTAGTGTGTGTAGAGTATTTTCTTTCCAAATCCATAGAATAAGGCTGTAATGTAACAATGTGGAAAAAGTCAAGGGGTCTGAATACTTTCTGAAGGCACTGTATGTTTATATATTTTTTTAATTTAACCTTTATTTACTAGGCAAGTCAGTTAAGAACAAAATCTTATTTACAATGACGGCCTACATGGCCAAACCCTCCCCTAACACGGACGACACTGGGCCAATTGGCGGCAGGTAGGTAGGGCGGCAGGTAGCCTAGTGGTTAGAGCGTTGGACTTGTAACCGGAGGGTTGCAAGTTCGAATCCCCGAGCTGACAAGGAAAAAAATCTGTCGTTCTGCCACTGAACAGTTAACCCACTGTTCCCCGGGTGCCGAAGACGTGGATGTCGATTAAGGCAGCCCCCCGCACCTCTCTGATTCAGAGGGGTTGGGTTAAATGCGGAAGACACATTTCGGTTGAAGGCATTCGGTTGTACAACTGACTAATAATGGTGACTTTGACTTTGACAATTGCGCGATACAAACTAGGGTCTGTAGTGACGCCTCTAGCAGTGCACTGAGATGCACTGAGATGCAGCGCCTTAGACCGCTGCGCCACTCGGGAGCCCTGAGTGTAACTGAATGTCTAGAATTGGAATAAATGAATACATTCTAAAAGCTGGCCCAACTCTCAAACTATATGGCCCTGGTTAGAATTGGCCCTGGTTAGAATTAATGCTGTCTGTTGATACATTGTTGTCCTGCTGAGTTAGTCCTAATACTGTCTGTTGATACATTGTTGTCCTGCTGAGTTAGTCCTAATACTGTCTGTTGATACATTGTTGTCCTGCTGAGTTAGTCCTAATACTGTCTGTTGATACATTGTTGTCCTGCTGAGTTAGTCCTAATACTGTCTGTTGATACATTGTTGTCCTGCTGAGTTAGTCCTAATACTGTCTGTTGATACATTGTTGTCCTGCTGAGTTAGTCCTAATACTGTCTGATTATATATTTATGTGATGAATGAATTAAACATTCCACACCACATCTGGCAACAAAACAATTCGTTTTTTGGTATAGTAGTGGTGTAGTAATGGTGTACTAGTGTACCTGTGATCCCAGCAGGGTATTGGTGTAGTAGTGGTGTAGTAGTGGTGCAGTAGTGGTGTAGTAGTGTACCTGTGATCCCAGTAGGGTCTTGGTGTAGTAGTGGAGTAGTAGTGGTGTATTAGTGGTGTAGTAGTGTACCTGTGATCCCAGCAGGGTCTTGGTGTAGTAGTGGTGTAGTAGTGTACCTGTGATCCCAGCAGGGTATTGGTGTAGTAGTGGAGTAGTAGTGGTGTAGTAGTGTACCTGTGATCCCAGCAGGGTCTTGGTGTAGTAGCGGTATAGTATTGGTGTAGTAGTGGTATAGTAATGTACCTGTGATCCCAGCAGGGTATTGGTGTAGTAGTGGTATAGTAGTGGTATAGTAATGTACCTATGATCCCTGCAGGGTCTTGGTGTAGTAGTGATGTAGTAGTGGTGTAGTAATGTACCTGTGATCCCAGCAGGGTCTTGGTGTAGTAGTGGTGTAGTAGTGGTGCAGTAGTGTACCTGTGATCCCAGCAGGGTCTTGGTGTAGTAGTGGTGTAGTAGTGTACCTGTGATCCCAGTAGGGTCTAGGTGTAGTAGTGGTGTAGTAGTGGTGTAGTAGTGGTGTAGTAGTGTACCTGTGATCCCAGCAGGGTCTAGGTGTAGTAGTGGTGTAGTAGTGGTGTAGTAGTGGTGTAGTAGTGTACCTGTGATCCCAGCAGGGTCTTGGTGTAGTAGTGGTGTAGTAGTGGTGTAGTAGTGTACCTGTGAGGGTCTAGGTGTAGTAGTGGTGTAGTAGTGGAGTAGTAGTGGTGTAGTAGTGTACCTGTGATCCCAGCAGGGTCTAGGTGTAGTAGTGGTGTAGCAGTGTACCTGTGATCCCAGCAGGGTCTTGGTGTAGTAGTGGTGTAGTAGTGGTGTACTAGTGTACCTGTGATCCCAGCAGGGTCTTGGTGTAGTAGTGGTGTAGTAGTGGAGTAGTAGTGGTGCAGTAGTGGTGTAGCAGTGTACCTGTGATCCCAGCAGGGTCTTGGTGTAGTAGTGGTGTAGTAGTGGTGTATTAGTGGTGTAGCAGTGTACCTGTGATCCCAGCAGGGTCTTGGTGTAGTAGTGGTGTAGCAGTGTACCTGTGATCCCAGCAAGGTCTTGGTGTAGTAGTGGTGTAGTAGTGGTATAGTAGTGGTGTAGCAGTGTACCTGTGATCCCAGCAGGGTATTTGTGTACTAGTGGTGTAGTAGTGTACCTGTGAGGGTCTAGGTGTAGTAGTGGTGTAGTAGTGGAGTAGTAGTGGTGTAGTAGTGTACCTGTGATCCCAGCAGGGTCTTGGTGTAGTAGTGGTGTAGTAGTGTACCTGTGATCCCAGCAGGGTCTTGGTGTAGTAGTGGTGTAGTAGTGGTATAGTAGTGTACCTGTGATCCCAGCAGGGTCTTGGTGTAGTAGTGGTGTAGTAGTGGTGCAGTAGTGGTGTAGTAGTGTACCTGTGATCCCAGCAGGGTCTTGGTGTAGTAGTGGTGCAGTAGTGGTGTAGTAGTGTACCTGTGATCCCAGCAGGGTCTTGGTGTAGTAGTGGTGTAGTAGTGTACCTGTGATCCCAGCAGGGTATTGGTGTAGTAGTGGAGTAGTAGTGGTGTAGTAGTGTACCTGTGATCCCAGCAGGGTCTTGGTGTAGTAGTGGTGTAGTAGTGTACCTGTGATCCCAGCAGGGTCTTGGTGTAGTAGTGGTGTAGTAGTGGTGTAGTAGTGTACCTGTGATCCCAGCAGGGTATTGGTGTAGTAGTGGTGTAGTAGTGGTGTAGTAGTGGTGTAGCAGTGTACCTGTGATCCCAGCAGGGTCTTGGTGTAGTAGTGGTGTAGTAGTGGTGTAGTAGTGTACCTGTGATCCCAGCAGGGTATTGGTGTAGTAGTGGTGTAGTAGTGGTGCAGTAGTGGTGTAGTAATGTACCTGTGATCCCAGCAAGGTCTTGGTGTAGTAGTGGTGTAGTAGTGGTATAGTAGTGGTGTAGCAGTGTACCTGTGATCCCAGCAGGGTATTTGTGTACTAGTGGTGTAGTAGTGTACCTGTGAGGGTCTAGGTGTAGTAGTGGTGTAGTAGTGGAGTAGTAGTGGTGTAGTAGTGTACCTGTGATCCCAGCAGGGTCTTGGTGTAGTAGTGGTGTAGTAGTGTACCTGTGATCCCAGCAGGGTCTTGGTGTAGTAGTGGTGTAGTAGTGTAGTAGTGATCCCAGCAGGGTCTTGGTGTAGTAGTGGTGTAGTAGTGGTGTAGTAGTGTACCTGTGATCCCAGCAGGGTCTTGGTGTAGTAGTGGTGTAGTAGTGGTGTAGTAGTGTACCTGTGATCCCAGCAGGGTCTTGGTGTAGTAGTGGTGTAGTAGTGTACCTGTGATCCCAGCAGGGTATTGGTGTAGTAGTGGTGTAGTAGTGGTGTAGTAGTGGTGCAGTAGTGGTGTAGCAGTGTACCTGTGATCCCAGCAGGGTCTTGGTGTAGTAGTGGTGTGTAGTAGTGTACCTGTGATCCCAGCAGGTCTTGCAGTAGTGGCATAGTAGTGGTGTATAGTGTACCTGTGATCCCAGCAGGGTCTTGTAGTGTAGTAGTGGTGTAGTAGTGGTGTAGTAGTGTACCTGTGATCCCAGCAGTAGTGGTGTAGTAGTGTGTAGTAGTGGTATAGTAGTGGTGTAGTAGTGTACCTGTGATCCCAGCAGGGTAGTGTAGTAGTGGTGTAGTAGTGGTGCAGCAGTGTACCTGTGATCCCAGCAGGGTCTTGGTGTAGTAGTGGTGTAGTAGTGGTGTATTAGTGGTGTAGCAGTGTACCTGTGATCCCAGCAGGGTATTTGTGTACTAGTGGTGTAGTAGTGTACCTGTGATCCCAGCAGGGTCTTGGTATAGTAGTGGTGTAGTAGTGTACCTGTGATCCCAGCAGGGTCTTGGTGTAGTAGTGGTGTAGTAGTGGTATAGTAGTGGTGTAGTAGTGTACCTGTGATCCCAGCAGGGTCTTGGTGTAGTAGTGGTGTAGTAGTGGTGTAGTAGTGTACCTGTGATCCCAGCAGGGTCTTGGTGTAGTAGTGGTGTAGTAGTGGTATAGTAATGGTGTAGTAGTGTACCTGTGATCCCAGCAGGGTATTGGTGTAGTAGTGGTGTAGTAGTGGTGTACTAGTGTACCCGTGATCCCAGCAGGGTCTTGGTGTAGTAGTGGTGTAGTAGTGGTATAGTAATGTACCTGTGATCCCAGCAGGTCTTGGTGTAGTAGTGATGTAGTAGTGGTGTAGTAGTGGTGTATTAGTGGTGTAGTAGTGGTGCAGCAGTGTACCTGTGATCCCAGCAGGGTCTTGGTGTAGTAGCGGTATAGTATTGGTGTAGTAGTGGTATAGTAATGTACCTGTGATCCCAGCAGGGTATTGGTATAGTAGTGGTATAGTAATGTACCTGTGATCCCAGTGGTAGTAGGTGTGGTAGTAGTGTACCTGTGTCCCATGTAGTATGGTAGTAGTGTGGTGTAGTAGTGGTGTAGTAATGTACCTGTGATCCCAGCAGGTAGGTGTATTGGTGTAGTAGTGGTGTAGTAGTGGTGTAGTAGTGGTATAGTAGTGGTGTAGTAGTGTAGCCTGTGATCCCAGCAGGGTCTTGGGTGTAGTAGTGGTGTAGTAGTGGTGTAGTAGTGTACCTGTGGATCCCAGCAGGTCTTGGTGTAGTAGTGGTGTAGTAGTGTACCTGTGATCCCTGCAGGGTCCTGGTGTAGTAGTGGTGTAGTAGTGGTATAGTAATGTACCTGTGATCCCAGCAGGGTATTGGTGTAGTAGTGGTGTAGTAGTGGTGTAGTAGTGGTATAGTAGTGGTGCAGTAGTGTACCTGTGATCCCAGCAGGGTCTTGGTGTAGTAGTGGTGTAGTAGTGGTGTAGTAGTGGTGCAGTAGTGTACCTGTGATCCCAGCAGGGTCTTGGTGTAGTAGTGGTGTAGTAGTGTACCTGTGATCCCAGCAGGGTCTTGGTGTAGTAGTGGTGTAGTAGTGGTGTAGTAGTGTACCTGTGATCCCAGCAGGGTCTTGGTGTAGTAGTGGTGTAGTATTGGTGTAGTAGTGGTATAGTAGTGGTGTAGTAGTGTACCTGTGATCCCAGCAGGGTCTTGGTGTAGTAGTGGTGTAGTAGTGGTGTAGTAGTGGTGTAGTAGTGTACCTGTGATCCCAGTAGGGTCTTGGTGTAGTAGTGGTGTAGTAGTGTACCTGTGATCCCTGCAGGGTCTTGGTGTAGTAGTGGAGTAGTAGTGGTGTAGTAGTGTACCTGTGATCCCAGTAGGGTCTTGGTGTAGTAGTGGAGTAGTAGTGGTGTAGTAGTGTACCTGTGTTCCCAGCAGGGTATTTGTGTACTAGTGGTGTAGTAGTGGTGTAGTAGTGGTGCAGTAGTGTACCTGTGATCCCAGCAGGGTCTTGGTGTAGTAGTGGTGTAGTAGTGGTGCAGTAGTGGTGTAGTAGTGTACCTGTGATCCCAGCAGGGTCTTGGTGTAGTAGTGGTGTAGTAGTGGTGTAGTAGTGTACCTGTGTTCCCAGCATCCTGTGATCCCAGCAGGGTCTAGGTGTAGTAGTGTAGTAGTGGTGCAGTAGTGGTGTAGTAGTGTACCCAGATCCCAGCAGGGTCTTGGTGCAGTAGTGGTGTAGTAGTGGTAGTAGTGTACCTGTGATCCCAGCAGGGTCTTGTGTAGTAGTGGTGTGTAGTAGTAGTGTAATCCCAGCAGGGTATTGGTGTAGTAGTGGTGCAGTAGTGGTGTAGTAGTGTACCTGTGATCCCAGCAGGGTCTTGGTGTAGTAGTGGTGTAATAGTGGTGTATTAGTGTACCTGTGTTCCCAGCAGGGTATTTGTGTACTAGTGGTGTAGTAGTGGTGTAGTAGTGGTGCAGTAGTGTACCTGTGATCCCAGCAGGGTCTAGGTGTAGTAGTGGTGTAGTAGTGGTGCAGTAGTGGTGTAGTAGTGTACCTGTGATCCCAGCAGGGTCTTGGTGCAGTAGTGGTGTAGTAGTGGTGTAGTAGTGTACCTGTGATCCCAGCAGGGTCTTGGTGTAGTAGTGGTGTAGTAGTGGTGTAGTAGTGTACCTGTGATCCCAGCAGGGTCTTGGTGTAGTAGTGGTGTAGTAGTGGTGCAGTAGTGGTGTAGTAGTGTACCTGGGTGAGCCCAGCAGGGTGAGTAGTGGTGTAGTACCTGTGTACCAGCAGGGTCTTGGTGTAGTGATCCAGTGGTGTGGTGTTCCTGGTCTCCAATGCAGCAGGGTCTTGGTGTAGTGGTGTAGTCAGTGTACCTGTGTAGTGTGGTGTAGTAGTGTACCTGTGGTAGGTGGTCAGTAGTGGTACCTGGGAGCAGGGTCTAGTAGTGTGACCTGTGATCCCGTGCAGGTAGTACCACATGTGATCCCAGCAGGGTCTTGTGGTGTAGTAGTGGGTATAGTAGTAGTGTGAGTGTAGTAGTGGCTCCAGGTGCCCTGTAGTAGTGGTGTAGTAGTGGTGTAGTACAGTGGCAGTAGTGGTGTAGGTAGTGGTAAGCCAGTAGTGTCTCCCAGCAGGCCTGTGGTGTAGTAGTGGTGTAGAGTGTACCTGTGATCTAGCAGAGGTCTTGTAGTAGTGGTACTCCAGTGGACAGCTTCAGGTGTAGTGTACCTGTGTAGGTGGTGTAGTAGTGGTGCAGTAGTGTACCTGTGAGGGTCCTGGGTAGTAGTGGTGTAGTAGTGGTGTAGTGGGTGTAGTAGTGTACCTGTGATCCCAGCAGGGTCTTGTGTGCCCAGTAGTGGTGTAGTAGTGTACCTGTGATCCCAGCAGGGTCTTGTGTAGTAGTGGTGTAGTAGTGGTATAGTAGTGTGTAGCCTGTACCAGATCCCAGCAGGGTCACTGTGTGTAGTGGTGTAGTAGTGGTATAGTAGTGGTGCAGTAGTGTACCTGTGATCCCAGCAGGGTCTTGGGTGTAGTAGTGGTGTAGTAGTGGTGTAGTAGTGGTGTAGTAGTGTACCATGTGATCCCAGCAGGGTCTTGGTGTAGTAGTGTAGTAGTGGTATAGTAGTGGTGTAGTAGTGTACCTGTGATCCCAGCAGGGTATTTGGTGTAGTAGTGGTGTAGTAGTGGTGTACAGTAGTGTACCTGATCCCAGCAGGGTCTTGTGGTAGTAGTGGTGCAGTAGTGGTATAGTAATGTACCTGTGATCCCAGCAGGTCTTGGTGTAGTAGTGGTGTAGTAGTGGTATAGTAATGTACCTGTGATCCCAGCAGGTCTTGGTGTAGTAGTGATGTAGTAGTGGTGTAGTAGTGGTGTATTAGTGGTGTAGTAGTGGTGTAGTAGTGGTGTAGTAGTGGTGCAGCAGTGTACCTGTGATCCCAGCAGGGTCTTGGTGTAGTAGCGGTATAGTATTGGTGTAGTAGTGGTATAGTAATGTACCTGTGATCCCAGCAGGGTATTGGTGTAGTAGTGGTATAGTAGTGGTATAGTAATGTACCTATGATCCCTGCAGGGTCTTGGTGTAGTAGTGGTGTACTAGTGGTGCAGTAGTGGTGCAGTAGTGGAGTAGTAGTGTACCTGTGATCCCAGCAGGGTCTTGGTATAGTAGTGGTGCAGTAGTGTACCTGTGATCCCAGCAGGGTATTGGTGTAGTAGTGGTGTACTAGTGGTGTAGTAGTGGTGCAGTAGTGGTGCAGTAGTGTACCTGTGATCCCAGCAGGGTATTGGTGTAGTAGTGGTGTAGTAGTGGAGTAGTAGTGGTGCAGTAGTGGTGTAGTAGTGGTGTAGTAGTGGTGTAGTAGTGTACCTGTGATCCCAGCAGGGTCTTGGTGTAGTAGTCCTGGGGCATGAAGACCTCTACGATAGTGATGAGACACCAGAAAGCATCCTCCTGGTCCAGGTACAGCAGAGCTATGGCTGCCAGCCTGGAAGAGAAGAACACTGCTGATCATAGCACTGACAGAAGACACAGGGTCAGCTGCGGTGTTGAAAACAACATGTATAGTAGCACCTCTAGTTATCTGGAGTGGTACGGAGAGCGTGATCACACAGTCGTCCGGAACAGCTGATGCTCTCATGCATGCTTCAGTGTTGCTTGCCTCAAGTAGTGGTGCATAGAAGCAATTCTGTAGCCCAGCCTGGTTGGTGGTGGTGTACTGGGAAGCTCGCTCCTGTGCTTCCCTTTGTAGTCTGTAATAGTTTGCAAACCCTGCCACAGGGGCTTTGATAGTTCATTGGAGGGCATAGCAGGATTTATTATAAGTGTCCGGTGTAGTAGTCCCGGTCTGAAAGTGGCAGCCAAGCCTTTAGCCTAGTACAGCTCTGCCTTAGCTCAGTACAAATGTTGCTGTAATCCATGGCTTTCTGGTTGGGTGTATGTAATGTGCATAAATCTCTGTTGGTTGGTGCTATGTTCATAGTACAGCATCCACTACCCATTGAACCATGAAGAGAACCAGGTTCAACTCTATACTTCTATGTTCTTGGACAAGTGTAATCAAACATCATTGATAATATATCCTTGGAACACTTTTATGTATATTTACTATAATATTTCAACCGTGATTACAAACTGACGACAGCAGGAAAGGACAAAACCACAGCGCCTAGTGGTGTAGTAGTGAACGCCAAGATCCTCTTCCAGTTTACATCCTGGGTGTAGTTCAAATTTTCTTTCTATTCCCATCCAGAGCAACTCTAACATCACCAAACACTGGTCTAGAGACTGCTGACATACAGTGAAGCAATAGGTACTGTTCTGCCTGTTTTATGAACATGTGATTAAAATCTGGTGTCCATGTTCTGTTATAATCTGCACCTGTGCACAGCCAGAAGAGGACTGGCCACCCTCACACATCCTGGTTCCTCTCAGGTTTCTTCCTGTAGGTTTTGGCCTTCTAGGAGTTTTTCCCTAGCCACTGTGCTTTTGTACACCTGCATTGCTTGGCTGTTTGAGGGTTTTAGGCTGGGTTTCTGTACAGCACTCTGTGACATCAGCTGATGTAAGAAGGGCTTCATAAATACATTTGATTTGATACTGCAATCTTACTCCCATATATGGCTGTTTTCAATAGGGAGGGGTTCAAAATTTTTGTGTCAAAAACACTTTTTCCAGACAGAAATTTCTCAGGTTTTTGCCTGCTATATCAGTTCTGTTATACTCACAGACAATTTAACACTCTAGAAACTTCAGAGTGTTTCATCCAATAGTACTATGTGCATATCCTAGTTTCTGGGCTTAGTGAGTTGCAGGCCTGTACTTTGGGCAAGCTAGACTCTCCAAAACCGTGTACACCTCAGATGCCCAGCCCCAAGAAGAAGGAAAAAATAGCTTCTGCCTGTTCGTGGTGAGTAATTCATGTTCTGATGTCCAGTGTAGCTCTAGTGGTTAGAGCTAAAGGACTAGTAACCTAAAGGCTGCAAGTTCAACCTTAGCTGACAAGGTACAAATCTGTCCTGATCTGCCCTGAACAGGCAGTTAACCCACTGTTCCTAGGCCGTCATTGAAAATAAGAATTTGTTCTTAACTGACTTGCCTAGTTAAATAAAGGTAAAATAAAAAAAATAAAAAATTAAATATAGGGCTATATGTCCACATACAGCCCTATATACTAGTAGTATTACATATCGCCCTATATACAAGCACTGTAGTAATAGAACGGTAGTCGCACTTGCAGAAGTAACTTAGCACGTCTGTTATGGCCCCATATAACAGAACGGCTCCTGGTCCCGCATCGCAGTAGTCACGCACTGTTATGGCCCCATATAATAGAACGGTAGTCGCATTTCGCAGTAGCCTTCCACTCGGTTGGCCCCATATAAAAGAATCCGGTAGTCGCATTGCAGCAGTCACGCTCACCTGTTAAAGTGGCCCCCATATCCCGCTTAACAGAACGGTAGCTCAATCGCAGTAGTCACGCACTCGTTATGGCCCTATATAAGTACAGAATCTGCCAGTAATCGCAGTAGTCTCGCTTCGTTGCGGCCCTATATAATAGAACGGTAGTCGTACTGCAGTAGTCTCGTACCTGTTATGGCCCTATATAATAGAACGGTAGTCGTACTGCAGTAGTCACGTACCTGTTATGGCCCTATATAATAGAACGGTAGTCGCATCGTGATAATATATCACGCATCTGTTATGGCCCTATATAATAGAACGGTAGTCGCACCGGATTATAAACTCGCACTCCGTTACGCCCTATATAATAGAACTAGTCGCACGGCAGGCAGTAGTCACGCATCTGTTATGGCCCTATACATAGAACGGTAGTCGCAGCAGTAGTCAGTCTGCAAATCTTGTTACGAGCCCTATATACCATGTAGCAACGGTCGTCACTCGCAGTAGTCTCTGCATCTGTTGAGTCCCTGGCAGTATCCTATGTCAGGGTTCCTCCAGGAGAAGGCTAGCAATCTTGTCCATAGTTTCTGTTATTCTGCATCCCCGGCGCCTGGGAGGAGTAGTGTTTGTTGTTAGGTAAGGTCCTCAGCAGGTCAAGCTCTATCTGTTTGGAGGCGGGATTAGGCTTGTCTCTGGCCACACCCAGTAAGGTCTCGTAGTAGTTTGGAGCCAGGCTGTCACGGAACTTCCTGGTGTGGTAGGACACACACCAGCGCCACACCTGGGAAGAGGGTGGGAGGAAGTAGAGCCATTGATTAATTGTTTGATTAATTGATGCTTGTACACCTCAATTTATTTTTGTCTGGGAAAACTCTGGATTTATTGGTTTAAAAAAAAAAAGTGTCCAAAACCATACTTAACAGATTAGCCAGGCTCATATCCCTGACATACATATACACATATATATACACACATCTATATATACACACATATATATATATCCTGAGCCATATAAAGCAAATTTCATCACTGAGTGGGCATGTTGCCCAGGCTCTATAGAGTGTTCTTGATATGTTGAGTCTCCCAAGAAGAAGGAAATATGATGAATATCCGTGTGGAGTTATATGCATTTATGTGCCAGACTCGCCCACGTGAATATTCATTGGTCAGTAGCAGCTGTGAAGGAAATGTTATTGTGTGAAGAGACAGCCTTGAAAATGTTCATCTCGTCTTTGGTGTCATTACCAAGCACAGGCAGGAACCAAGATATGAGGGGAGACGTTATGACCTCCTCCTTAGGACCATCTGGCAGCACGCCCAGAATATGTTCTCTAAGTTAAGATAGGAGACAGAGCCAGTCACATGTAGGAACCAATCCAATGAATGATTCTTATGTAGGTTTATATAGCAGGTTATGAGCCTCTATGTAAGGAACACCCATTCAGAGTTCACTTCAGATCGGTACGTTATGTATCTAAGTTTGACTGTGACCTCTGTAGCTTGCTGACAAACAGTGATTCATTTATTATTGACTTAAGAGTGTCCCCGTGTTGAACGTACACGACACAGCCATGTTGTTTGAGATGCAGACTAGGAAAAACATCACTGGTGAGAGCTTGGTCCATAGATGCCATGTATCACGTTTTGTGCAGATTGGTCATTTGGTGGAAAAGGAGTAGCGTTTTAAGAGTAGTTCATGAAATTCAAAACGGCGGGAAAATCCATTTACCGGAACTTATGGGTCCTTGTGGAAAACATATAAATATTGTGAGTGTAGTGACCTAGAGAATATACCTGTTATGGACTCAGAAGGAGCAAGGAGTTCGGAGCTTACTGCAAAGTGATCACATACCTGTTATGCGCCTACCATGTGGCCAATACTGCCATGGTCGCATTACCTGTATGACAGGGTTGCAACCTCCCAGGCCTTACCATCTCACAGGAATTTCTTCACCAATTGGCAGAAGAAGAAAAATAATAAATCAACGGCAACAAATACAACAGGGTCTCACTAGCGCTGCTTGACCTATTAATAGAACGGGTAGTCGTACTGCTGTTCAGCTGTGTGTCCATGACACCATGAGGCTATAATAGAATTGATAACATTGCCCCAGGACCAGTTACTTCTGTACTGTTTACCACACTTGCCAAAATATTAGAAGACAAAATCAAACTGATGCTTTTAAGATATTTCGGACCAAATTCAATGATGTTAGCTACTTTATACGCCTTCTTCTCCAGGAGAAAGCTGTACCTGATCGAACCATTTCTGTATTCACGTCTGGGACCGTGGGAGGTATTGTAGCTGTATTGTCTGTTAGGTAAGGTACTCAGCAGGTCGAAGCTGTATCTGTTTGGGACCGCTGAGGATTAGGACCGCTGTATTGTCTGGGACACCCAGCTGTATCGTAGTTCTGTACCAGGCTGTACCACGAACTTCCTGGGTATTGTCTGGGACCCCCCCACCACAACCGCTGTATTGTCTGGGAAGAGGGTGGGAGATTGTCTGAGGACCGCTGTATTGTCTGGGACCGCTGTTTGATTGTCTGGGATGCTTGTACCGATCGACGCTGTATTTATTTTTGTCTGGGGAAAACCGCTGGATTGTCTGGGTTTAAAAAAAAAAAAACCGCTGTCCTATCGAACACGCTGTATTGTCTGGGACCACAGTATTGTTCGGGACCATACCCTGACATACACAGCCGTATTGTCTGGGACCGCTGTATATGTCTGGGACAGCTGTATTGTCTGGGACCGCTGTACCGCAAATTTCGGACAGCTGTATTGACTGGGACCGCTGTATTGTCGGTTGAGTCTCGCTGAAATATGATGAATATCCCGTGGGACCGCTTTTAACCGATCGACAGCTGTATTGTCTGGGACTACGAATATTGTCTGGGACCGCTGTATTGTCTGGAAGACCGCTGTATTGTCTGGGACTCGCTCTGTATTGTCTGGGACCGCTGTACAAGCAATCGAACCGCTGTATTGTCTGGGAGACTGTTATTGTCTGGGACCGCTCCACCTTGGGACCGCTGTATTGTCTGGGCACCGCTGTATATGTCTGGGGCACTGTACCGATAGGAGACAGAGCTGTATTGTTCGGGGACCGCAATGAATCGATCGAACCAGCTGTATTGTCTGGGACCGCTGTATTGTCTGGGACAGCTGTATTGTCTGGGACCGCTGTATTCAAGAGTTCACTTCAGATCGGACAGCTGTATTGTCTGGGACCGCTGTATTGTCTGGGACAGCTGTATTGTCTGGGACCGCTGTACCGATCGGACAGCTGTATTGTCTGGGACCGCTGTATTGTCTGGGTCCGCTGTATTAGGAAAAACATCACTGGTGACCGCTTGGTCCATCGGACCAGCTGCCATGTATTGTCTGGGACCGCTTGGTCATTGTCTGGAGACCGCTGTATTGTTCGGGACCGCTTGGATTGTCTGGGACCTGCTGCACCGATCCGGACAGCTGTATTGTCTGGGACCGCTGTACCGATCGGACCGCTGTACCAATCGAACCGCTGTATTGTCTGGGACCGCTGTACCAATCGAACCGCTGTATTGTCTGGGACCGCTGTATTGTCTGGGACCGCTGTAATTGTCTGGGACCGCTTGCACCGATCGGACAGCTGTATTGTCTGGGACCGCTGTATTGTCTACAGCTGTATTCTGGGGACAGCCAAAAATTGTCTGGGACAGCTGTATTGTCTGGGTCTGTACCGATCGGACAGCTGTATTGTCTGGAGACCGCTCATTGTCTGGGACCGCTGTATTGTCTGGGACCGCTGTACCGATCGTGACAGCTGTGGATCTACTGGGACCGCTGTACCGATCGGACAGCTGTATTGCTGGGACCGCTTACTGTATTGTCTGGGACCGCAAATGACCGATCGGACAGCTGTATTGTCTGGGACCGTGCTTAAGATATTGTCTGGGGACCGCTGTTAGCAGATCGGACAGCTGGGTACAGGCCTTCTCCCAGGGACCGCTGTACCGTCAAACCGCTGTATTGTCTGGGACCGCTGTATTGTGTCTGGGACCGCTGTATTGTCTGGGACAGCTGTATTGTCTGGGACCGCTGTACCGATCGAACCGCTGTATTGTCTGGGACCGCTGTATTGTCTGGGACCGCTGTACCGATCGGACAGCTGTATTGTCTGGGACCGCTGTATTGTCTGGGACCGCTGTATTGTCTGGGACCGCTGTACCGATCGGACAGCTGTATTGTCTGGGACCGCTGTATTGTCTGGGACCGCTGTATTGTCTGGGACCGCTGTACCGATCGGACAGCTGTATTGTCTGGGACAGCTGTATTGTCTGGGACCGCTGTATTGTCTGGGACCGCTGTATTGTCTGGGACCGCTGTATTGTCTGGGACCGCTGTATTGTCTGGGACCGCTGTACCAATCGAACCGCTGTATTGTCTGGGACCACTGTATTGTCTGGGACCGCTGTATTGTCTGGGACCGCTGTATTGTCTGGGCACGCTGTACCGATCGAACCGCTGTATTGTCTGGGACCGCTGTACCGATCGAACCGCTGTATTGTCTGGGACCGCTGTATTGTCTGGGACAGCTGTATTGTCTGGGGCCGCTGTACCGATCGGACAGCTGTATTGTCTGGGACCGCTGTATTGTCTGGGACAGCTGTATTGTCTGGGACAGCTGTATTGTCTGGGACCGCTGTATTGTCTGGGACCGCTGTATTGTCTGGGACAGCTGTATTGTCTGGGACCGCTGTATTGTCTGGGACCGCTGTATTGTCTGGGACCGCTGTATTGTCTGGGACCGCTGTATTGTCTGGGACCGCTGTATTGTCTGGGCACGCTGTACCGATCGAACCGCTGTATTGTCTGGGACCGCTGTACCGATCGAACCGCCGTATTGTCTGGGACCGCTGTATTGTCTGGGACCGCCAGCAGTCTGGGACCGCTTGTACCGATCGGACAGCTGTATTGTCTGGGACCGCTGTATTGTTCGGGACCGCTGTATTGTCTGGGGACCGCTGTACCGATCGAATCAGCCAGTATTGTCTGGGACCGCTGTATTGTCTGGGTCCGCTGTATTGTCTGGGACCGCTGTACCGACGGACAGCTGTATTGTCTGGGACCGCTGTATTGTCTGGAGACCGCTGTATTGTCTGGGAGACCGTAACTGTATTGTCTGGGGACCGCTGTACCGATCGGACAGCTGTATTGTCTGGGACCGCTGTATTGTCTGGGACCGCCATCGGGACATTGCTGTAAACAATCGACCAGCTGTATTGTCTGGGACCGCTGTACCAATCGAACCGCTGTATTGTCTGGGACCGCTGTATTGTCTGGGACCGCTGTATTGTCTGGGACCGCTGTATTGTCTGGGACCGCTGTACCGATCGGAACCGCTGTATTGTCTGGGACCGCTGTATTGTCTGGGACAGCTGTATTGTCTGGGACAGCTGTATTGTCTGGGACAGCTGTATTGTCTGGGACCGCTGTACCGATCGGACCGCTGTATTGTCTGGGACCGCTGTGCGAAATCGCTGTCTGGGAACGCTCTGTATTGTCTGGGACCGCGCTGTACCCGATTGGACAGCTGTATTGTCTGGGACCGCTGTCCCCACCGATCAGGACAGCTGTATTGTCTGGGACCACGTACGCGATCGACAGCTGTATTGTCTGGGACCGCTGTATTGTCTGGGACCGCTGTATTGTCTGGGACCGCTGTATTGTCTGGGACCGCTGTATTGTCTGGGACCGCTGTACCGATCGGACAGCTGTATTGTCTGGGACCGCTGTATTGTCTGGGACCGCTGTACCGATCGGACAGCTGTACTGTCTGGGACCGCTGTATTGTCTGGGACCGCTGTACCGATATCAACAGCTGTATTGTCTGGGACCGCTTGTATTGTCTGGGACCTTGTATTGTCTGGGACCGTGGCTATAAAGTATTGTCTGGGACCGCTGGAGGACATGTCTGGGACCGCTGTATTGTCTGGGACCGCCGTATTATCATGGGACCAGACCGATCGATGTAGCGGAGGACAGCTGTAATGTCTGGGACCGCTGTATTGTTCGGGACCGCTGTACCGATATCGACTGCTGTATTGTCTGGGACCGCTGTTGCCTGACCGCATATCGAACAGCTATATCATTGTCTGGGACCGCTGTATTAAGTCTGGGATCATACTCGCATTGTCTGGGGACCGCTGTATTGTCTGGGGACCGCTGTATTGTCTGGGACCGCTGTATTGTTTGGGGACCGCTGTATTGTCTGGAGACCAGCTTGTATTGTCTGGGAACAGCTGTATTGTTTGGGACCGCTGTATTGTACCTTGGAAGCGGGAGGACATGTGGCTATAAAAGTATTGATCTTGGAGACCGCTGTATTGTCTGGGACCGACATGTATTGTCTGGGACCGCTGTATTGTACCTTGGGCGGAGACGAGCATGTATCGGCAACAAATATGGTACCTTACTGGAGCATCATGGGCTATAGTATATCATATCGCACCTTGGAGCTGGAGGACATGTGGAACCTTATTGTGTAAGAGAGCTACAGGGGCATCATATTGTACCTTGGAGCGGAGGACATGTGGCTATAGCATATTCATATTGTGACCTTGGAGCGGAGGACCGCCATGTGGCTATAAAGTATATGCATATCGGGCACCTTGGAGCGAGAGGACATGTGGCTATAAAGTATATCATATCGTACCTTGGAGCGGTGGAGGACATGTGGCTATAAAGTATATCATATCGTACCTTGGAGCGGAGGACATGTGGCTGTAAAGTATATCATATTGTACCTTGGAGCGAGGACATGTGGCTATAAGTATATCATATTGTACCTTGGAGCGAGGACATGTGGCTATAAAGTATATCATATTGTACCTTGGAGCGGAGGACATGTGGTTATAAAGTATATCATATTGTACTCTTGGAGCGTGGAGGACATGTGGCTATAGTCATATCATATTTACCGGAGCGGAGGACATGTGGCTTAAAGTATATCATATTGTACCTTGGAGCGGAGGGACATGTGCTATATAAAGTATATCATGTGAAGCGCATACCTTGGAGCGGAGGACATGTGGCTATAAAGTATATCATATTGTACCTTGGAGCGGAGGACATGTGGCTATAAAGTATATCATATCGTACCTTGGAGCGGAGGACATGTGGCTATAAAGTATATCATATGTACCTTTGGAGCGGAGGACATGTGGCTATAAAGTATATCATATCGTACCTTGGAGCGGAGGACATGTGGCTATAAAGTATATCATATCGTACCTTGGAGCGGAGGACATGTGGCTATAAAGTATATCATATCGTACCTTGGAAGCGGAGGACATGTGGCTATAAAGTATATCATATCGTACCTTGGAGCGGAGGACATGTGGCTATAAAGTATATCATATCGTACCTTGGAGCCGGAGAGACATGTGGCTATAAAGTATATCATATTGTACCTTGGAGCGGAGGACATGTGGCTATAAAGTATATCATATCGTACCTTGGAGCGGAGGACATGTGGCTATAAAGTATATCATATCGTACCTTGGAGCGGAGGACATGTGGCTATAAAGTATATCATATTGTACCTTGGAGCGGAGGACATGTGGCTATAAAGTATATCATATTGTACCTTGGAGCGGAGGACATGTGGCTATAAAGTATATCATATTGTACCTTGGAGCGGAGGACATGTGGCTATAAAGTATATCATATTGTACCTTGGAGCGGAGGACATGTGGCTATAAAGTATATCATATTGTACCTTGGAGCGGAGGACATGTGGCTATAAAGTATATCATATTGTACCTTGGAGCGGTGGACATGTGGCACTCCGCTCCTCATAAGGGATTTGAGTTCGGGGCAGTGCACCATGTCTCTGTTCATAGTTGAGGAGAGATAGTTCTCCCACTTCACCCCCACTGACACCTCAGGGTCTGTTAGGGAGAAGGAGCGCAGGTCCAGAGCCCTCACCTGGGGAGAGGAGGAGGATGATGAGTAAAAGGAGAGGGAGGGAGGGAGACACAGGGAGCGGGAGGGAGATACAGGGAGGGAGGGAGGAGAGAGGGAGAGAACGCAGGTCCAGAGCTCTCAACTGGGGAGAGGAGGAGGAGGATGAGTAAAAGGAGAGGGAGGGAGGGAGACACAGGGAGCGGGAGGGAGATACAGGGAGGGAGGGAGGGAGAGAGGGAGAGAACGCAGGTCCAGAGCCCTCAACTGGGGAGAGGAGGAGGAGGATGAGTAAAAGGAGAGGGACAGGAAGGGAGAGAGGGGGACAGGAAGGGAGAGAGGGGGACCGGAAGGGAGAGGGACATGGAGTGAGAGGTAGAGGGACAGGAAGGGAGAGAGGGTCTGGGAGAGGGACATGTAGTGAGAGGGACAGAGAGAGGGTCAGGAAGGGAGAGGGACAGAGAGAGGCACATGGAGGGAGAGGGGAAGGATGATAGAGGAACAGGGAGGAAGAGGGAAGAGGAGGTGGAGGTACAGTGACAGAGAGGGACGGAGAGAGAGGGCCGGGGAGACAGTGAGAGAGAGGGACGGACAGAGAGGGCCAGGGAGACAGTGAGAGAGAGGGACGGAGAGAGAGGGCCAGGGAGACAGTGAGAGAGAGGGACGGAGAGAGGGCCAGGGAGACAGTGAGAGAGAGGACGGAGAGAGAGGGCCGGGAGACAGTGAGAGAGAGGGACGGAGAGAGGGCCGGGGAGACAGTGAGAGAGAGGGACGGAGAGAGAGGGCCGGGGAGACAGGTATAGGGAGGGACGGAGAGAGAGGGCCGGGGAGACAGTGAGAGAGAGGGACGGAGAGAGAGGGCCAGGGAGACAGTGAGAGAGAGGGACGGAGAGAGAGGGCCAGGGAGACAGTGAGAGAGAGGGACGGAGAGAGAGGGCCAGGGAGACAGTGAGAGAGAGGGGGCCAGGGAGACAGTGAGAGAGAGGGACGGAGAGAGAGGGCCAGGGAGACAGTGAGAGAGAGGGACAGAGAGAGAGGGCCAGGGAGACAGTGAGAGAGAGGGACGGAGAGAGAGGGCCAGGGAGACAGTGAGAGAGAGGGGGCCAGGGAGACAGTGAGAGAGAGGGACGGAGAGAGGGCCAGGGAGACAGTGAGAGAGAGGGACGGAGAGAGAGTGCCAGGGAGACAGTGAGAGAGAGGGATGGAGAGAGAGGGCCAGGGAGACAGTGAGAGAGAGGGACGGAGAGAGAGGGCCAGGGAGACAGTGAGAGAGGGACGGAGAGAGAGGGCCAGGGAGACAGTGAGAGAGAGGGACAGAGAGAGAGGGCCAGAGAGACAGGGATAGGGAGGGAAGGTCCAGAGCTCTCACCTTTGCTACCAGCTTCTCCTCTTCATCATCCTCTTCTGGAACTGTTTTGAAGCCAAACACATCATACTCACTGGAGAGGATGGAGAGGGTAAATAATTGATTGAAATAACCTCACACAAGAGAGCAGCCCTTCGCCGTCAGCCGTAGAGCAATTATAGAAAGTACCTTGCTCAGGGGCACAAGACAAGTGAATAGAGGGAACAGTGGAAAGGTACTCTCAATCTCCTTATACATCGACACAGTAGCATATATTGAATAGAGTAATATACTAATACACAAGTCTTAAACATATGGAGCGGGAGTAATGGAGGTGCAGAACAATCCCTATCAAAGGGTGGGTTAAACCGGTTTGAACCAAAAAGAGTACCAGTTTAAATCTTTCCTTTCAGTTCCTGTTTCAACCTCTGAAATGTACTTTTCTTTTACATTTAGTTCACCAATCAGTGTGGTAGAGTAGCTTGCTGTGAAGTGGGCAAGCCATTTAAACGCATTAGACAAACGAGTGTAGGGCGAGGTAGGTAGGCTAGGGTAAGTCATCTAGTAACATCGCTGGTAGGCTACAGTAAGTCATCTAGTAACATCGCTGGTAGGCTACAGTAAGTCATCTAGTAACATCGCTGGTAGGCTACAGTAAGTCATCTAGTAACATCGCTGGTAGGCTACAGTAAGTCATCTAGTAACATCGCTGGTAGGCTACAGTAAGTCATCTAGTAACATCGCTGGTAGGCTACAGTAAGTCATCTACTAACATCGCTGGTAGGCTACAGTAAGTCATCTACTAACATCGCTGGTAGGCTACAGTAAGTCATCTAGTAACATCGCTGGTAGGCTACAGTAAGTCATCTAGTAACATCGCTGGTAGGCTACAGTAAGTCATCTAGTAACATCACTGGTAGGCTACAGTAAGTCATCTACTAACATCGCTGGTAGGCTACAGTAAGTCATCTAGTAACATCGCTGGTAGGCTACAGTAAGTCATCTACTAACATCGCTGGTAGGCTACAGTAAGTCATCTAGTAACATCGCTGGTAGGCTACAGTAAGTCATCTAGTAACATCGCTGGTAGGCTACAGTAAGTCATCTAGTAACATCGCTGGTAGGCTACAGTAAGTCATCTACTAACATCGCTGGTAGGCTACAGTAAGTCATCTAGTAACATCGCTGGTAGGCTACAGTAAGTCATCTACTAACATCGCTGGTAGGCTACAGTAAGTCATCTACTAACATCGCTGGTAGGCTACAGTAAGTCATCTAGTAACATCGCTGGTAGGCTACAGTAAGTCATCTAGTAACATCGCTGGTAGGCTACAGTAAGTCATCTAGTAACATCGCTGGTAGGCAACAGTAAGTCATCTAGTAACATCGCTGGTAGGCTACAGTAAGTCATCTAGTAACATCGCTGGTAGGCTACAGTAAGTCATCTAGTAACATCGCTGGTAGGCTACAGTAAGTCATCCAGTAACATCGTTGGTAGGCTACAGTAAGTCATCCAGTAACATCGCTGGTAGGCTACAGTAAGTCATCTAGTAACATCGCTGGTAGGCTACAGTAAGTCACCTAGTAACATCGCTGGTAGGCTACAGTAAGTCATCTAGTAACATCGCTGGTAGGCTACAGTAAGTCATCTACTAACATCGCTGGTAGGCTACAGTAAGTCATCTACTAACATCGCTGGTAGGCTACAGTAAGTCATCTAGTAACATCGCTGGTAGGCTACAGTAAGTCATCTAGTAACATCGCTGGTAGGCTACAGTAAGTCATCTAGTAACATCGTTGGTAGGCTACAGTAAGTCATCTAGTAACATCGCTGGTAGGCTACAGTAAGTCATCTAGTAACATCGCTGGTAGGCTACAGTAAGTCATCTAGTAACATCGCTGGTAGGCTACAGTAAGTCATCTACTAACATCGCTGGTAGGCTACAGTAAGTCATCTAGTAACATCGCTGGTAGGCTACAGTAAGTCATCTAGTAACATCGTTGGTAGGCTACAGTAAGTCATCTAGTAGCATCGTTGGTAGGCTACAGTAAGTCATCTAGTAGCATCGCTGGTAGGCTACAGTAAGTCATCTAGTAACATCGCTGGTAGGCTACAGTAAGTCATCTAGTAACATCGCTGGTAGGCTACAGTAAGTCATCTAGTAACATCGCTGGTAGGCTACAGTAAGTCATCTAGTAACATCGCTGGTAGGCTACAGTAAGTCATCTAGTAACATCGCTGGTAGGCTACAGTAAGTCATCTAGTAACATCGCTGGTAGGCTACAGTAAGTCATCTAGTAACATCGCTGGTAGGCTACAGTAAGTCATCTAGTAACATCGCTGGTAGGCTACAGTAAGTCATCTAGTAACATCGCTGGTAGGCTACAGTAAGTCATCCAGTAACATCGCTGGTAGGCTACAGTAAGTCATCCAGTAACATCGCTGGTAGGCTACAGTAAGTCATCCAGTAACATCGCTGGTAGGCTACAGTAAGTCATCCAGTAACATCGTTGGTAGGCTACAGTAAGTCATCTAGTAACATCGTTGGTAGGCTACAGTAAGTCATCTAGTAACATCGCTGGTAGGCTACAGTAAGTCATCTAGTAACATCGCTGGTAGGCTACAGTAAGTCATCTACTAACATCGCTGGTAGGCTACAGTAAGTCATCTAGTAACATCGCTGGTAGGCTACAGTAAGTCATCTAGTAACATCGCTGGTAGGCTACAGTAAGTCATCCAGTAACATCGCTGGTAGGCTACAGTAAGTCATCTAGTAGCATCGTTGGTAGGCTACAGTAAGTCATCTAGTAGCATCGTTGGTAGGCTACAGTAAGTCATCTAGTAGCATCGCTGGTAGGCTACAGTAAGTCATCTAGTAACATCGCTGGTAGGCTACAGTAAGTCATCTAGTAACATCGCTGGTAGGCTACAGTAAGTCATCTAGTAACATCGCTGGTAGGCTACAGTAAGTCATCTAGTAACATCGCTGGTAGGCTACAGTAAGTCATCTAGTAACATCGCTGGTAGGCTACAGTAAGTCATCTAGTAACATCGCTGGTAGGCTACAGTAAGTCATCTAGTAACATCGCTGGTAGGCTACAGTAAGTCATCTAGTAACATCGCTGGTAGGCTACAGTAAGTCATCTAGTAACATCGCTGGTAGGCTACAGTAAGTCATCTAGTAACATCGCTGGTAGGCTACAGTAAGTCATCTAGTAACATCGCTGGTAGGCTACAGTAAGTCATCCAGTAACATCGCTGGTAGGCTACAGTAAGTCATCTAGTAACATCGCTGGTAGGCTACAGTAAGTCATCCAGTAACATCGCTGGTAGGCTACAGTAAGTCATCTAGTAACATCGCTGGTAGGCTACAGTAAGTCATCTAGTAACATCGCTGGTAGGCTACAGTAAGTCATCTAGTAACATCGCTGGTAGGCTACAGTAAGTCATCCAGTAACATCGCTGGTAGGCTACAGTAAGTCATCTAGTAACATCGCTGGTAGGCTACAGTAAGTCATCTAGTAACATCGCTGGTAGGCTACAGTAAGTCATCTAGTAACATCGTTGGTAGGCTACAGTAAGTCATCTAGTAACATCGCTGGTAGGCTACCAGTTCCATTACTTTTATAATAATAGTTCTGTTTACGGAACAGTATAGATCAGGTGCTATCCACCTGTAGAGGGTGTGTGTGCGTTTACCTGACAGGGTGTGGTTTCAAGACGGCGTGTTCCGTAGGGTCCGTGTTGTCCAGTGCGTCCTCCAACAGTCTAGAGATGACCTCCCTGGCAGGACTCTGTTCCGAAGAGGAACACACTGGGTTCTTCAGGTCCTGAAGCAGCACCAGGTACTTACTCTCAACCTGACACAGTTTAGCCTCCAACGCCACGTACTGGAACACAAACAGACAGACGCACAGAGTGATGCACAGAGAGAGAGAGAGAGATGCAGAGAGAGAGAGAAATGCAGAGAGAGAGAAACAAATGCAGAGAGAGAGAGAGAGAGAGAAATGCAGAGAGAGAGAGAGAAATGCAGAGAGAGAGAAAGAGAGAGAGAAATGCAGAGAGAGAGAAAGAAATGCAGAGAGAGAGAGAGAGAGAGAGAAATGCAGAGAGAGAGAGAGAGAGAAATGCAGAGAGAGAGAGAGAAATGCAGAGAGAGAGAGAAATGCAGAGAGAGAGAGAAAGAGAAATGCAGAGAGAGAAAGAAATGCAGAGAGAGAGAGAGAAATGCAGAGAGAGAGAGAGAGAGAGAGAGAGAGAGAGAGAGAGAGAGAGAGAGAGAGAGAGAGAGAGAGAGAGAGAGAGAGAGAGAGAGACCCCAGTAGTACCTTAACCTCCAGAGATCTCTCCCTGGCCTCCGCGTTCCTCAGCAGAATAGTCAGCTCCAGGATCTCCTTATTCAGGAACTTGTTCTGGGATTTATAGCCCTGAACACTGTCCTGAAAAGGAAATACCATTTTATAAGCATCATAACAAAGTAGCATAACATGAGAAGTAGGATATTAGCTGTGCTCAGTTGAGTTATTACTGGGTGGTTCTGACCCCACCCCCCACCAGAGTTATTACTGTGTGGTTCTGACCCAACCCCCCACCCAGAGTTATTACTGTGTGGTTCTGACCCAACCCACCCCACCAGAGATATTACTGTGTGGTTCTGACCCAACCCCACCAGAGATATTACTGTGTGGTTCTGACTCCAACCCCCACCCAGAGTTATTACTGTGTGGTTCTGACCCAACCCCCCACCCCACCAGAGATATTACTGTGTGGTTCTGACCCAACCCCCACCCCACCAGAGTTATTACTGGGTGGTTCTGACCCAACCCCCCACCCCACCAGAGTTATTACTGTGTGGTTCTGACCCCACCCCACCCCACCAGAGTTATTACTGGGTGGTTCTGACCCAACCCCCACCAGAGTTATTACTGTGTGGTTCTGACCCCACCCCCACCCCACCAGAGTTATTACTGGGTGGTTCTGACTAACCCCCCACCCCACCAGAGTTATTACTGTGTGGTTCTGACCCAACCCCACCAGAGATATTACTGTGTGGTTCTGACCCAACCCCCCCACCAGAGTTATTACTGTGTGGTTCTGACCCAACCCCCCCCCTACCTTGAGATTGTTTATCTCCTGTTGCTGGCTGGCGGGGGGTTGAGCTGAGCTGCAGTCCTGCAGCGGGGAGGTGTTCCCGTCTACTCCTTGGGGGGGTGTCTGGGACAGTTTAATGATGACCTCGTCTTTGGCCTGGATTGTCTCCATCAGCATGCTCAGCTGCTCATTGATCTCCCCCACCTAGAGGACACCAACAATATTAACCCTAACCCCACCTAGAGGACACCAACAATATTAACCCTAACCCCACCTAGAGGACACCAACAATATTAACCCTAACCCCACCTAGAGGACACCAACAATATTAACCCTAACCCCACCTAGAGGACACCAACAATATTAACCCTAACCCCACCTAGAGGACACCAACAATATTAACCCTAACCCCACCTAGAGGACACCAACAATATTAACCCTAACCCCACCTAGGGGTTAGGAGGTAGGTGTGATGCATGCTCCTAATCTCAGCTCGTTACCTGTATAAAAGACACCTGGGAGACAGAAATCTTTCTGATTGAGAGGGGGTCAAATACTTATTTCCCTCATTAAAATGCAATTCCATTTATAACATTTTTCACATGCGTTTTTCTGGATTTGTTTGTTGTTATTCTGTCTCTCACTGTTCAAATAAACCTACCATTAAAATTATAGACTGATCATTTCTTTGTCAGTGGGCAAACGTACAAAATCAGCAGGGGATCAAATACTTTTTTCCCTCACTGTAAGAGTATGGTGTGACGTAGTTAGGAGTATGGTGCGACGTAGTTAGGAGTATGGTGTGATGTAGTTAGGAGTATGGTGCGACGTAGTTAGGAGTATGGTGTGACGTAGTTAGGAGTATGGTGTGAACGGGTTAGGAGTATGGTGTGACGTAGTTAGGAGTATGGTGTGACGTAGTTAGGAGTATGGTGTGAACGGGTTAGTAGTATGGTGTGACGTAGTTAGGAGTATGGTGTGACGTAGTTAGGAGTAGGGTGTGACGTAGTTAGGAGTACGGTGTGACGTAGTTAGGAGTAGGGTGTGACGTAGTTAGGAGTAGGGTGTGACGTAGTTAGGAGTAGGGTGTGACGTAGTTAGGAGTAGGGTGTGACGTAGTTAGGAGTGATAGTGTTAGGTGTGATGTAGTTAGGAGTATGGTGTGATGTAGTTAGGAGTATGGTGTGACGTAGTTAGGAGTGATAGTGTTAGGTGTGATGTGGTTAGGAGTATGGTGTGATGTAGTTAGGAGTATGATGTGATGTAGTTAGGAGTATGGTGTGATGTAGTTAGGAGTGATAGTGTTAGGTGTGATGTAGTTAGGAGTATGGTGTGATATGGTTAGGAGTATGGTGTGATGTAGTTAGGAGTATGGTGTGACTTAGTTAGGAGTGATAGTGTTAGGTGTGATGTAGTTAGGAGTATGGTGTGATGTAGTAGGAGTGATAGTGTTAGGTGTGATGTAGTTAGGAGTATGGTGTGATGTAGTTAGGAGTATGGTGTGATGTAGTTAGGAGTATGGTGTGATAGGGTTAGGAGTATGGTGTGATGTAGTTAGGAGTATGGTGTGATGTAGTTAGGAGTATGGTGTGATGTAGTTAGGAGTGATAGTGTTAGGTGTGATGTAGTTAGGAGTATGGTGTGACGTAGGTAGGAGTATGGTGTGACGTAGTTAGGAGTATGGTGTGATGTAGTTAGGAGTATGGTGTGACGTAGTTAGGAGTATGGTGTGACGTAGTTAGGAGTATGGTGTGATGTAGTTAGGAGTATGGTGTGATGCAGTTAGGAGTATGGTGTGATGTAGTTAGGAGTGATAGTGTGATGTAGTTAGGAGTGATAGTGTTAGGTGTGATGTAGTTAGGAGTATGGTGTGACGTAGTTAGGAGTATGGTGTGATGTAGTTAGGAGTGATAGTGTTAGGTGTGATGTGGTTAGGAGTATGGTGTGATGTAGTTAGGAGTATGATGTGATGTAGTTAGGAGTATGGTGTGATGTAGTTAGGAGTGATAGTGTTAGGTGTGATGTGGTTAGGAGTATGGTGTGATGTAGTTAGGAGTATGATGTGATGTAGTTAGGAGTATGGTGTGATGTAGTTAGGAGTGATAGTGTTAGGTGTGATGTAGTTAGGAGTATGGTGTGATATGGTTAGGAGTATGGTGTGATGTAGTTAGGAGTATGGTGTGACGTAGTTAGGAGTATGGTGTGATATGGTTAGGAGTATGGTGTGATGTAGTTAGGAGTATGGTGTGATGTAGTTAGGAGTATGGTGTGACGTAGTTAGGAGTATGGTGTGATGTAGTTAGGAGTATGGTGTGATGTAGTTAGGAGTATGGTGTGATGTAGTTAGGAGTATGGTGTGATGTAGTTAGGAGTATGGTGTGATGTAGTTAGGAGTGATAGTGTTAGGTGTGATGTAGTTAGGAGTATGGTGTGATATGGTTAGGAGTATGGTGTGATGTAGTTAGGAGTGATAGTGTTAGGTGTGATGTAGTTAGGAGTATGGTGTGACGTAGTTAGGAGTATGGTGTGACGTAGGTAGGAGTATGGTGTGACGTAGGTAGGAGTATGGTGTGACGTAGGTAGGAGTATGGTGTGACGTAGTTAGGAGTATGGTGTGACGTAGTTAGGAGTATGGTGTGACGTAGTTAGGAGTATGGTGTGACGTAGTTAGGAGTATGGTGTGGCGTAGTTAGTAATATGGTGTGGCGAGGTAGGAGTATGGTGTGGCGTAGTTAGGAGTATGGTGTGGCGTAGTTAGGAGTATGGTGTGACGTAGTTAGGAGTATGGTGTGACGTAGTTAGGAGTATGGTGTGACGTAGTTAGGAGTATGGTGTGACGTAGTTAGGAGTATGGTGTGAGGTAGTTAGGAGTATGGTGTGAGGTAGTTAGGAGTATGGTGTGATAGGGTTAGGAGTATGGTGTGACGTAGGTAGGAGTATGGTGTGACGTAGGTAGGAGTATGGTGTGACGTAGGTAGGAGTATGGTGTGATGTAGGTAGGAGTATGGTGTGATGTAGGTAGGAGTATGGTGTGACGTAGGTAGGAGTATGGTGTGACGTAGTTAGGAGTATGGTGTGACGTAGGTAGGAGTATGGTGTGACGTAGGTAGGAGTATGGTGTGACGTAGGTAGGAGTATGGTGTGATGTAGTTAGGAGTATGGTGTGATGTAGTTAGGAGTGATAGTGTTAGGTGTGATGTAGTTAGGAGTATGGTGTGATGTAGTTAGGAGTGATAGTGTTAGGTGTGATGTAGTTAGGAGTATGGTGTGACGTAGTTAGGAGTATGGTGTGATGTAGTTAGGAGTATGGTGTGATGTAGTTAGGAGTGATAGTGTTAGGTGTGATGTAGTTAGGAGTATGGTGTGATGTAGTTAGGAGTGATAGTGTTAGGTGTGATGTAGTTAGGAGTATGGTGTGATGTAGTTAGGAGTATGGTGTGATGTAGTTAGGAGTATGGTGTGATGTAGTTAGGAGTATGGTGTGATGTAGTTAGGAGTGATAGTGTTAGGTGTGACGTAGTTAGGAGTATGGTGTGATGTAGTTAGGAGTATGGTGTGATGTAGTTAGGAGTATGGTGTGATGTAGTTAGGAGTATGGTGTGATGTAGTTAGGAGTGATAGTGTTAGGTGTGATGTAGTTAGGAGTATGGTGTGATGTAGTTAGGAGTATGGTGTGACGTAGTTAGGAGTATGGTGTGATAGGGTTAGGAGTGATAGTGTTAGGTGTGATGTAGTTAGGAGTATGGTGTGATGTAGTTAGGAGTATGGTGTGATGTAGTTAGGAGTGATAGTGTTAGGTGTGATGTAGTTAGGAGTATGGTGTGATGTAGTTAGGAGTATGGTGTGATGTAGTTAGGAGTGATAGTGTTAGGTGTGATGTAGTTAGGAGTATGGTGTGATGTAGTTAGGAGTATGGTGTGATGTAGTTAGGAGTATGGTGTGATGTAGTTAGGAGTATGGTGTGATGTAGTTAGGAGTATGGTGTGATGTAGTTAGGAGTATGGTGTGATGTAGTTAGGAGTATGGTGTGATGGTGTGATGTAGTTAGGGTATGGTGTGATGTAGTTAGGAGTGATAGTGTTAGGTGTGATGTAGTTAGGAGTATGGTGTGATGTAGTTAGGAGTATGGTGTGATGTAGTTAGGAGTATGGTGTGATGTAGTTAGGAGTATGGTGTGATGTAGTTAGGAGTATGGTGTGATGTAGTTAGGAGTATGGTGTGATGTAGGTAGGAGTATGGTGTGACGTAGGTAGGAGTATGGTGTGATGTAGTTAGGAGTATGGTGTGATGTAGTTAGGAGTATGGTGTGATGTAGTTAGGAGTATGGTGTGATGTAGTTAGGGGTATGGTGTGATGTAGTTAGGAGTGATAGTGTTAGGTGTGATGTAGTTGATGTTGTTGTTTCTGTGTGTATGTTATGAACTGTTTAAAAAATATACAATCATACAAGAATAATAAGAAAAACGACGAGGAGATCAAGACAGGAAATACGACCATCTCTCCTACCTTGACCTTCAGTCCTTTCAGCTCCCTCTGTAGACTCTCCTTCTCCAGTGCTAGACGCTCCATCTGGCCACACAGGCCCTGGACCTGGCCATCCCTCTCCAGGAGGAGGGCTTCCATCTGGGCTATGTCCGACTGTGGGAACCCTGGGGCTGGGACTGTGGCTGTGGCTGACCCCGAGGTTGATCCTGGTCTTGGTGCTGAGGCTGGGGCAGCTCCTGGTCCTAAGGCTGGAGGTGAAGCAGGTACTGGAGTTAATACTGGAGCTGGTGGGGCTGGTCGTATCTCCCTCTGGGTGATCCTCAAGGTTTGCTGAAGCAGTCTGACCAGCTCCTGATGGAGGAGAGAAGACAGTGGTGGTCCTGTATGGATCAGTTGGTAGAGCATGGCGCTTGCAATGCCAGAACTGTTCGATTCCCAGGGCCAACCACATGCAAAATGTATGCAGGCATGACTGTAAATCACTTTGGATAAAAAGCGTCTGCAAAATGGATTACATTTAAATGATGGTCATTTAGCAGACACTTATCCAGGAACAGTTAGGGTTAGTGCCTTACTTAAGGACAAAGACAGATTTTACATCTAGTCGGCTCTGGGATTTGAACCAGTACCCTTTAGGTTACTGGCTCAATGCTCTAACCGCTAGGCTATCTGCTGTTCTAATGAGTTAGTTACTACTGGGCAAGCTTCTACCTGCCATTCTAATGAGTTAGTTACTACTGGAAACTCTCCTACCTGCTACCCTAATGAGTTAGTTACTACTGGGCATGCTGTTACCTGCCATTCTAATGAGTTAGTTCCTACTGGGCATGCTGCTACCCTAATGAGTTAGTTACTACTGGGCATGTGGCTACCCTAATGAGTTAGTTCCTACTGGGCATGCTCCTACCCTAATGAGTTAGTTAGTACTGGGCATGCTTCTACCCTAATGAGTTAGTTTCTACTGGGCATGCTTCTACCCTAATGAGTTAGTTCCTACTGGGCATTCTGCTACCCTAATGAGTTAGTTACTACTGGGCATGCTGCTACCTGCTACCCTAATGAGTTAGTTCCTACTGGGCATGCTGCTACCCTAATGAGTTAGTTACTACTGGGCATTCTGCTACCCTAATGAGTTAGTTCCTACTGGGCATTCTGCTACCTGCTACCCTAATGAGTTAGTTACTACTGGGCATGCTGCTACCCTAATGAGTTAGTTCCTACTGGGCATTCTGCTACCTGCTACCCTAATGAGTTAGTTACTACTGGGCATGCAGCTACCCTAATGAGTTAGCTACTACTGGGCATGCAGCTACCCTAATGAGTTAGCTACTACTGGGCATGCTTCTACCTGCTACCCTAATGAGTTAGTTGCTACCTGCCACTCTAATGAGTTAGTTACTACTGGGCATGCTGCTACCTGCTACCCTAATGAGTTATTTACTACTGGACATGCTGCTACCTGCTACCCTAATGAGTTAGTTACTACTGGGCATGCAGCTACCCTAATGAGTTAGTTACTACTGGGCATGCAGCTACCCTAATGAGTTAGTTACTACTGGGCATGCTGCTACCTGCTACCCTAATGAGTTAGTTACTACTGGGCATGCAGCTACCTGCTACCCTAATGAGTTAGTTACTACTGGGCATGCAGCTACCCTAATGAGTTAGCTACTACTGGGCATGCAGCTACCCTAATGAGTTAGCTACTACTGGGCATGCTTCTACCTGCTACCCTAATGAGTTAGTTGCTACCTGCCACTCTAATGAGTTAGTTACTACTGGGCATGCTGCTACCTGCTACCCTAATGAGTTATTTACTACTGGACATGCTGCTACCTGCTACCCTAATGAGTTAGTTACTACTGGGCATGCAGCTACCCTAATGAGTTAGTTACTACTGGGCATGCAGCTACCCTAATGAGTTAGTTACTACTGGGCATGCTGCTACCTGCTACCCTAATGAGTTAGTTACTACTGGGCATGCAGCTACCTGCTACCCTAATGAGTTAGTTACTACTGGGCATGCTGCTACCTGCTACCCTAATGAGTTAGTTACTACTGGGCATGCAGCTACCCTAATGAGTTAGTTACTACTGGGCATGCTGCTACCTGCTACCCTAATGAGTTAGTTACTACTGGGCATGCTGCTACCCTAATGAGTTAGTTACTACTGGGCATGCTGCTAGAAAGTCAAATTCAAAGTCACCATTATTAGTCAGTTGTACAACAGAATGCCTTCAATTGAAATGTGTCTTCCGCATTTAACCCAACTCCTCTGAATCAGGTGTTTTTCTGCTAAGGGGACAGGACAACTTCACTGCATCAAAGGGACAATGGACGGGGCCATGTACCGTCAAATCTTGGGTGAGAACCTCCTTCCCTCAGCCAGGGCATTGAAAATGGGTCGTGGATGGGTATTCCAGAATGACAATGACCCAAAACACACGGCCAAGGCAACAAAGGAGTGGCTCAAGAAGAAGCACATTAAGGTCCTGGAGTGGCCTAGCCAGTCTCCAGACCTTAATCCCATAGAAAATCTGTGGAGGGAGCTGAAGGTTCGAGTTGCCAAACGTCAGCTTTAAAACCTTAATGACTTGGAGAAGATCTGCAAAGAAGAGTGGGACAAAATCCCTCCTGAGATGTGTACAAACCTGGTGGCCAACTACAAGAAACGTCTGACCTCTGTGATTGCCAACAAGGGTTTTGCCACCAAGTACTAAGTCATGTTTTGCAGAGGGGTCAAATACTTATTTCCCTCATTAAAATGCAAATCAATTTATAACAACTTTCACATGCGTTTTTCTGGATTTTTTTGTTGTTATTCTGTCTCTCACTGTTCAACTAAACCTACCATTAAAATTATAGACTGATCATTTCTTTGTCAGTGGGCAAACGTACAAAATCAGCAGGGGATCAAATACTTTTTTTCCCTCAATGTAGTTACTACTGTGCATGCAGCTACCCTAATGAGTTATTTACTACTGGACATGCTGCTACCTGCTACCCTAATGAGTTAGTTACTACTGGACATGCTGCTACCTGCTACCCTAATGAGTTAGTTACTACTGGACATGCTGCTACCTGCTACCCTAATGAGTTAGTTACTACTGGGCATGCTGCTACACAGAGAGCTAATATTGTTTTAATTTTTTTTATTTCACCTTTATTTAACCAGGTGGTTCTATATGATGTCATAATACAGGTAGGCCAGTTGAGAACAAGTTCTCATTTACAACTGCGACCTGGCCAAGATAAAGCAAAGCAGTGCGACACAAACAACACAGAGTTACACATGGAATAAATAAACGTACAGTCAATAACACAATAGAAAAATCTATGTACAGTGTGTGCAAATGTAGAAGATTAGGAAGGTAAGGCAATAAATAGGAAATAATTACAATTTAGCATTAACACTGGAGTGATAGATGTGCAGATGATGATGTGCAAGTAGAGATACTGGGGTGCAAAAGAGCAAGAGGGTAAGTAATAATATGGGGATGAGGTAGTTGGGTGGGCTATTTACAGATGGGCTGTGTACAGGTACAGTAATCGGTTAGCTGCTCTGACAGCTGATGCTTAAAGTTAGAGAGGGAGATATAAGACTCCAGCTTCAGTGATTTTTGCAATTCGTTCCAGTCATTGGCAGAAGAGAACTGGAAGGAAAGGTGGCCAAAGGAAGTGTTGGCTTTGGGGATGACCAGTGAAATATACCTACAGGAGCGCGTGCTACGGGTGGGTGTTGCTATGGTGACCAGTGAGCTGAGATAAGGCGGGGCTTTGCCTAGCAAAGACTTATAGACCTGGAGCCAGTGGGTTTGGCGACGAATATGTAGCGAGGGCCAGCCTACGAGAGCATACAGGTCGCAGGTGTGGGTGGTATATGGGGCTTTGGTGACAAAACGGATGGCACTGTGATAAACTGCATCCAGTTTGCTGAGTAGAGTATTGGAGGCTATTTTGTAAATGACATCGCCGAAGTCAAGGATCGGTAGGACGGTCAGTTTTACGAGGGTATGTTTGGCAGCATGAGTGAAGGATGCTTTGTTGCAAAATAGGAAGCCGATTCTAGATGTAATTTTGGATTGGAGATGCTTAATGTGAGTCTGGAAGGAGAGTTTACAGTCTAGCCAGACACCTAGGTATTTGTAGTTGTCAGAACCGTCCAGAGTAGTGATGCTAGCCGGGTGGGAGGCTGTAGGCAGCAATCGGTTGAAGAGCATGCATTTAGTTTTACTAGCATTTAAAAGCAGTTGGAGGCCACAGAAGGAGTGTTGTATGGCATTGAAGCTCGTTTGGAGGTTTGTTAACACAGTGTCCAAGAAGGGCCAGATGTATACAGAATGGTTTTGTCAGAGTAGAGGTGGATCAGAGAATCACCAGCAGCAAGAGCGATATAGATATAGATATATATATATATATATATATATATACACACACACAGAGAAAAGAGTCAGCCCGAGATTTGAACCCTGTGGCACCCCCATAGAGACTGCCGGTTATGATATCGTTTAAGACCTTGAGCGTGGCTGAGGTGCACCCATGACCAGCATGGAAACCAGATTGCATTTTTAAAAAGAGAGGGTCCAGATTGTCTAGCCCAGCTGATTTTTAGGGATCCAGATATTGCAGCTCTTTCAGAACATCAACTGTCTGGATTTGGATTTGGGTGAAGGAGAAGTGGAGGCAAGTTTCTGCAGGGGATGCTGAGCTGTTGGCCGGGGTTGGGGTAGCCAGGTGGAAAGCATGGCCAGCCCTAGAAAAATGCTTATTGAAATGATCGATTATCATAGATTTATCGGTGGTGACAGTGTTTCCTAGCCTCAGTGCAGTGGGCAGCTGGGACCAGGCGCTCTTATTCTCCATGGACTTCAGTGTCCCAAAATGTTTTGGAATTAGTGCTGCAGGAAGCAAATTTCTGTTTGAAAAAGCTAGAATTCCTAACTGACTGTGTATATTGGTTCCTGACTTCCCTGAAAAGTTGCATATCGCGGGGGCTATTCGATGCTAATGCAGAACGCCACAGGATATTTTTGTGCTGGTTAAGGGCAGTCAAGTCTGGGGTGAACCAAGGGCTAGATCTGTTCTTAGTTATACATTTTTTGAATGGCGCATGCTTATTTAAGATGATGAGGAAAGCACTTAAAGAACAACCAGGCATCCTCTACTGACGGGATGAGGTCAATAGCCTTCCAGGATACCCGGGCCAGGTCGATTAGAAAGGCATGCTCGCTGAATTGTTTGACAGTGATGAGGGGTGGTCATTTGACCATGGACCCATTACAGACGCAGGCAATGAGGCAGTGATCGCTGAGATCGTGGTTGGAGACAGCAGAGGTGTATTTAGAGGGCAAGTTGGTCAGGATGATATCTAAGAGGGTGCCCATGGTTACGGATTTAGGGTTGTACCTGGTAGGTTCCTTGATAATTTGTGTGAGATTGAGGGCATGTAGCTTAGATTTTAGGACAGCCGGGGTGTTAAGCATATCCCAGTTTAGGTAACCTAACAGTATGAACTCTGAAGATTGATGGGGGGCAATCAATTCACATATGGTGTCCAGGGCACAGCTGGGGGCTGAGGGGGGTCTATAACAAGCGGCATTGATGAGAGACTTGTTTCTGGAAAGGAGGATTTTTAAAAGTAAAAGCTCAAATTCCTAAGCCAGGATTCAGACACGGCTAGGACATCCGGGTTGGCAGAGTGTGCTAGGGCAGTGAATAAAACAAACTTAGGGAGGAGGCTTCTGATGTTAACATGCATGAAACCAAGGCTTTTACGGTTACAGAAGTCAACAAATGGGGGTGGTGCTGGGGGCTGCAGGGCCTGGGTTAACCTCTACATCACCAGAGGAACAGAAGAGTAGGATAAGGGTACGGCTAAAGGCTATAAGAACTGGTCGTCTAGTACGTTCAGAACAGAGAGTAAAAGGAGCTGATTTCTGGGCGTGGAAGAATAGATTCAAGGCATAAGGTACAGACAAGGGTATGGTAGGATGTGAATACAGTGGAGGTAAACCTAGGTATTGAGTGAGGCATCCAGTTAAACCTAGGCATCCAGTAAAGCCAGGTGAGGTCACCGCATGTGTGGGGGGTGGGACAAAAGAGATATCTAAGGCATATTGGGCTGGGCTGGGGGCCTGATATAAAGAGCCTGTTGAAACCACATCGGACAATTACGACGGCAGACCAGTCGTGACGGATCAACGGGGCTCCCTGTCGGCAGTAAAGGGTCCAGGCCAATTGGCAAAAGAGGTATTGTAGCCCAATAATTGGCTGGTGGAACTCTTCAGCTAGCCGGGAGATGGGCCTAGCTCGAGGCTAGCTCAAGGCTAACTGGTGCTTGCTTCGGGACAGAGACATTAGCCAGGAGTAGCCACTCGGATAGCAACTAGCTAGCTGCGATGATCTGGTGTAAAGGTCCAGAGCTTGCGGTAGGAATCCGGAGATGTGATCGAGAAAAAGCAGTCCGGTATGCTCTGGGTTGATATTGCACTGTGCAGACTGGCAGGTATTGACCAGCTGAGGCTGGCTGGTGTCCGAGTTAACGGTGAAGACCGCTAGCAATGTCTAACTGACTATAACTAGCTTCTAGGTAGCTTCTATTGCCCGGTTCAAAAGTATAAAAATAGCAGATCCGTACCACATTGGGTGAGGGGTTGCAGGAGAGTATGTTCAGTCCGTGGATGGAAAGTGAGATTAAAATATATTTTTTAAAACCAGAAGAAAACGATATTGACACGGAACAGGACAAAACATACGTCTGACTGCTACGTATGCATTAATAATATGCATGTCCATCTCTCCTGGCTGAAAGTGGAGGAGAGATTGACTTCATCACTACTTTTATTTATGAGAGGTATTGACATGTTGAATGCACCGAGCTGTCCGTCTAAACTACTGGCACACAGCTCGGACACCCATACATACCCCACAAGACATGCCACCAGAGGTCTCTTCACAGTCCCCAAGTCCAGAACAGACTATGGGAGGTACACAGAACTACATAGAGCCATGACTACATGGAACTCTATTCCACATCAAGTAACTGACGGAATAATTAAAATTAGATTCCAAAAAACAAAAAATGTGCGTGCGTCTGTGTGTGTGTGCACGTGTCTCTGTGTGTGTGTGCACGTGTCTCTGTGTGTGCGCATGAGTCTCTATGATCTTACCTTCTGGGAGGTTAACTCCTCAGTCAGGTTGTTGTTCTCCTCGTGGAGGCGGGTCAGTTCTTGTTCCTGGCTCTGGAGGCGGAGCTGCAGCTCATTGGTCCTGCTGCCGTTCCACTCAACTGGGGGCGTGGCCTGAGAGGAGGGAGAAGAGCTCTCTACGCTGCGTCCTAACCTCCCTGAACCCATTATGTCCCGCAGAGTGGGCCGCTTGGGCCGCAACGACGAACTGCTGCTCCGCCCAAAGTCAAATGTGAACGGAGACCCAATGGAGTCTGGGGGTGAGAGGTCAGAGGGAGGGATTACTATAGATACAGTGCCTTCAGATACAGTGAATGCAGTCTTCTTGCATTTTTCAGCAAGTTTCTACAAAAAGATAGATTTAGAGTTAAACTTGTATTTTTCCATAAGGACATTGACAGGATGCTACGCTCCACAACATAACACTCACTCCAAACCTACAACCTGATTTTGGACAATATTACCTGGAAGGATTCCAACTACCAACGATTCTTGTTCCCAAGGCCTTTGAAACCCCCTCCACCTACCCAGAGGTAATTACAATACAGTGCCCCCTGGTATAAACTGTATTTTGAACTGATGTGCAGCCAGGACACTTTACCTCAAATTAAATGACCTCAATAAGAAACAATATTGTTGCTTTGATCACATCAAAAGATATCCTCCTTGCAATCTCCAAAATAAAACAGCCACAGGACAACTTTATTTGGATGTCGCAAAGGACCATTCACCGAAACTGAAGAGTTATAGCTTTCTAACGAGAGATATAGCTCCACAGAGACGCTAGCTAGCTATCTGGGATTTCCTACAAGGAATCTGCCTCTCGAAAAAAGCTTCTCCCAAGCGGGTGACACCTACTCCTGTTGCCTGCTGCTTGGATTCCACCTGGGAATCTGTTCACCATCTCCCCGTCTGGTACAGGTAACCCCGCCACACTCCCCCTCTCTTTCGCTCGCCTCCAGCACACACACACACCGAAGACTTTGGACTGATGGGAATATTAGGTCGGCTAATTAACTTGTGAAGCTTATTATGTGAGCTTACTCAGAAAGGCTTTAATTAACTAGTATAGACCTACTATTTGTTTATTTTATTTCATACTTCTATAGCCTACTGGACTCATAGAGAGTTACTCTCTCAAGTTATCTTGTTTGGGCGAGTGACTCTGAACTTACAATGGCTAGCACCAAGTCGCTATATTTTTTTATTGTGCTTTCTGCCTCATGACTCCGGCGTGCTTTGTTGACAATGAACTTGCTTGTTTACCCAACCGTGGGACAGTATGTTTGTTCCCACACTCGGGACTCTGGTTCTCTATTGGTTACACAGACTCTTGGCCTCCCATCCTATTCTAACCACCTCTCGCCGGCTTTGTATTCATGTTACCTGATGAAATTGCTGTAAAATAAGATCTTGTTGCCATCTGATGCACATTCAAATGGCATAAAAAAAATCAACACTGCAGAGTTCTCCCTGTCCTCTGCAGTACCCTGATTGTATTACTGCTGATGATATTTGGAAATGTGCATGTACACCCTGGCCCACCTACTGTTGCTAGCCCCAATTCTGACTTGTGCTCTGATATCACAGATTTCTGCTCTCGTAAAAAGCCTGGGTTTTCTGCACGTTAACACTAGAAGTGTATTACCTAAAATTGATAAATTGAAAGTGTGGGTTCACAGCTCTAATCCAGATGTGTTGGTCATTACTGAGACGTGGTTCAGAAAGAGTGTTTTGAATACTGATGTTGACCTTTCTGGTTATAACCTTTTTCGGCAAGACAGATCTTCCAAAGGTGGTGGAGTGGCAATCTTTACCAAGGACCACCTTCAGTGCTCGGTTGTCTCTACCAAGTCTGTCCCCAAACAATTTGATTTGCTGGTTTTAAGCATTCAACTTTCAAATAGCTCTTTGTTGACTGTTGCTGGGTGCTATCGTCCTCCATCAGCACCGGCCTGTACCCTACCTGCCCTAAGCTCTCTCCTGGCCCCTTACAGTAAGTCTGAATGTGTCCTGCTAGGTGACCTAAACTGGAACATGCTTAAACCGCCTGACCAAGTCCTAAAGCAATGGGACTCCCTAAATCTTTCTCAAATTATTACCAATCCCACAAGGTATGACTCCCAAACACCCAGAAAATGCAACTCCTTGATGTTATCCTCACAAATAATTCTGATAGTTATCAGTGTGGTGTTTCCTGTAATGACCTTAGTGATCACTGTTGTACGGCCTGTGTTCGTAATGGCTGCTCAGTGAAACAACCTTTCCTGATTTGTCATAGATGCCTGCTAAATAACTTTAATGAGCAACCCTTCCTTCATGAACTGGCCTCTGTAAAATGGAATATAATCAGCTTGATCCCCTCTGTCGAAGACGCTTGGACCTTCTTTTTTGATATTTTCAGTGGTATTGTTAACAAACATGCCCCTATATAAATAAAATGAGAATTAAAAACACGTTCAGTCCCTGGTTCGACCGTGATCTGGCAGAGTTACTCCACCTCAAGAATTCAATTTGGCAAAAGGCTCGGCACACGCATACTCAGGCTGACTGGCTCTCGTTCAGGCAAATGAGAAATAAGTGCACTCAGGCTATCCGGAAGGCCAAAGTTAGTTACTTTAAGGAGCAGTTCTCTCTGTGGGTCTAACCCCAAGAAGTTCTGGAAAACGGTTAAAGACCTGGAGAATAAACCCTCCTCCTCACAGCTGCCCATGTCCCTTAATGTTGATGATGTGGTTGTTACTGACAAGAAGCACATGGCTGAGCTCTAAAATCACCACTTCATTAAGTCAGGATTCCTATTTGACTCAGCCATGCCTCATTGCCCGTCCAACATTTCCTCATCTCCCACCCCTTCTAATGTGACTATCCCCGATGCTTCTCCCTCTTTGCTCCGCTACCTGCAGGCGGTCACTGAGTCCGAGGTGCTAAAGGCATTAAAAATGATCTGGGTCAGATGATTTAGATCCTTTCTTCTTTACGGTTGCTGCCCCCATCATCGCCTAGATTGCCAAGCCCATCTCTGACCTTTTTAACCTGCCTCTCCTCTCTGGCGAGGTTCCCATTGCTTGGAAGGCAGTCATAGTGCATTCTTTATTTAAAGGGGGAGATCAAGCTGTTCCTAACTGTTATAGGCCAATTTCTATTTTGCCCTGTTTATCAAACGTGTTGGAAAAAACTTGTCAATAATCAACTGACTAGCTTTCTTGATGTCTCTAGTATTGGCATCTCTGAGGGGTCTTTGGCCTGGTTTGCCAACTACCTCTCTCAAAGAGTGCAGAGTATAAAGTCAGAACATCTGCTGTCTCAGCCACTGCCTGTCAACAAGTGAGTACCCCAAGACTCGATCCTAGGCCCCACTCTCTTCTCAATTTCCATCAACAACATAGCTCAGGCAGTAGGAAGCGCTCTCATCTATTTATATGATTACTACCTCTGAGGGTTTAGAGGTAGTCACCTCTGTCATGACGTTGGCCTGTTGGTGAGGTTTATGACCCCCATAAATACCCCCCTTTTCTCTCTCTACTCTATAGAGTTGACTCTTGGAAATCCCTTTGTTAACATAGAGAGAGTCTGGTAACATCAAAGGGGTGTGGAAAGGAACCATATTTCGGTGATCCAACCAGCTGAAAATATGCGTTGGTACATAATGAATATGATGTCAGATCAGTTGTCATCTGAGACATTATTACTAATGATAGGATGACATATACTGTATCTTGGAAAGTCTACACATTCTAGTTATCAGATTCACATGGAATTGTTGTGCAATTCAAATGTTTAAATATGAAACTATTTGTGGAAAGATTAAATGTAATTTTAGCTCCTAAATGAGAGAACGGTTTGTCATAGAGTAAAAACTCTGCTCACTCAGAGGCCCCGCCCAAGTGAACAGACATTGGTTGTAAACTATGAAAAACGCCCCTCTCTCCCACTACTATATAAGCCTGTTGACGAAAACTCAACTTTGTGTTAGGACCACGGTTCTACGTTAAAAGGGCTAAGATAATAACCTAACGAAATTAGCATCGTGGTCAAAGTGTAGGTGACGATCGACACGCCGAAAGGATGAATTTCGACTATACGAGCCAGAATATAGCATGAGCTTAAGTTTGGCAACTTGGTATGAACTTTGAACTCTTACTCACTCCAGAAGTGATACCTCCTAGCCGTTGAGTTAGCAGAAACCGCTGTAAACTTGGGCTAGGAAAGGATGCATCCAGTTTAACACCAGAGACATTTGACAAAGGACAAGAGATCTCTGCTGGGCAACCCAGCCTAACATCTACGACCAATCCATCGAGGCGTAGCTCAGAGTAAATATGTCTTGCATTTTCCTTTTCCAAATGGGCGGTTGTTTAGAATGCATCAGATTCTGTATTTACGATAGCATAGCTTCATAAGGTCCGATAGAGACCAAATCCCTTTGTTCTCCAGTCTTCCCGCGCTTTCATTCAAGCCCAACCCCCCCTCTCTTTGTGTAACCAGCCGTCATATCGGTTCCGTCCACCAGGGACGTTCTCCATGTATGACCCATCCTGTGTATATGTAATGTAAGGTATATAGTAAATAAATAATTAAACCAAATTTTGTATTGCTGATTCAACTTGGTAGCCAGGGTTCGTGAATTCTACGATGTTCAGATGAGACTGAAATAAGGTGGTGATTATTGATTGACTGCTACTGATGTAAAAGATGACCAGGTCTTTAAGAGTTTATTCGGAAGATAACAGCTCTATAAACATTATTTCGTGGTGCTCCGACTTTCTAGTTAATTACATTTACATGATTAGTTTAATCAGGTCATATTAATTACAGAGAAATTATTTTATAGAATAGCATGTCACATCACTTAATCCGGCATAGCCAAAGACACGACACCTCATACAAGTACTTGAGAGTATGAGAGTACGGTACACTGTCCTTCTCTCAGCACATATCAAAGCTGCAGGCTAAAGTTAAATCTAGACTTGGTTTCCTCTATCGTAATCGCTCCTCTTTCACCCCAGCTGCCAAACTAACCCTGATTCAGATGACCATCCTACCCATGCTAGATTACGGAGACATCATTTATAGATCAGCAGGTAAGGGTGCTCTCGAACGGCTAGATGTTCTTTACCATTAGGCCATCAGATTCGCCACCAATGCTCATTGTAGGACACATCCCTCCACTCTATACTCCTCTGTAAACTGGTCATCTCTGTATACCCGTCGCAAGACCCACTGGTTGATGCTTATTTATAAAACCCTCGTAGGCCTCCCTCCCCCCTATCTGAGATATCTACTGCAGCCCTCATCCTCCACATACAACACCCGTTCTGTCAGTCACATTCTGTTAAAGGTCCCCAAAGCACACACATCCCTGGGTCCCTCCTCTTTTCAGTTTGCTGCAGCTAACGACTGGAACGAGCTGCAACAAACACTCAAACTGGACAGTTTTATCTCAATCTCTTCATTCAAAGACTCAATCATGGACACTCTTACTGACAGTTGTGGCTGTGTATATTATCTCTATAGACCAGCTGAAGAACGTTAGGTGGAGTTGTGTGTATATTATCTCTATAGACCAGCTGAAGAACGTTAGGTGGAGTTGTGTGTATATTATCTCTATAGACCAGCTGAAGAACGTTAGGTGGAGTTGTGTGTATATTATCTCTATAGACCAGCTGAAGAACGTTAGGTGGAGTTGTGTGTATATTATCTCTATAGACCAGCTGAAGAACGTTAGGTGGAGTTGTGTGTATATTATCTCTATAGACCAGCTGAAGAACGTTAGGTGGAGTTGTGTGTATATTATCTCTATAGACCAGCTGAAGAACGTTAGGTGGAGTTGTGTGTATATTATCTCTATAGACCAGCTGAAGAACGTTAGGTGGAGTTGTGTGTATATTATCTCTATAGACCAGCTGAAGAACGTTAGGTGGAGTTGTGTGTATATTATCTCTATAGACCAGCTGAAGAACGTTAGGTGGAGTTGTGTGTATATTATCTCTATAGACCAGCTGAAGAACGTTAGGTGGAGTTGTGTGTATATTATCTCTATAGACCAGCTGAAGAACGTTAGGTGGAGTTGTGTGTATATTATCTCTATAGACCAGCTGAAGAACGTTAGGTGGAGTTGTGTGTATATTATCTCTATAGACCAGCTGAAGAACGTTAGGTGGAGTTGTGTGTATATTATCTCTATAGACTATTTATTACAACTTGTTTTTAAAGAAGTGTTGACATTCTGAATGCACCTAGCTGTCAGTTTCAGACACTACTATACATACTTCCACAAGACATGTCAAGAGAAGGGAGAGGGTGAGAGGAGGGTGACAGAGGGGGAGGAGGAGGAGGGAGGAGGAGGGCTGGTGAAGGGGGACAGAAGGGGACAGAGGGTGACATAGGGCTCCACAAGACATGGGGTGAGGAGGAGATCAGGCAAGGGACAGAGGGTGAGGAGGAGGAGGAGGAGGTGGGGGTCAGGAAGGGGACAGAGGGTGAGGAGGAGGAGGAGGAGGAGGTGGGGGTCAGGAAGGGGACAGAGGGTGAGGAGGAGGTGGTGAGGGTCAGGAAAAGGACAGAGGGTGAGGAGGAGGAGGAGGAGGAGGAGGAGGAGGAGGAGGAGGTGGGGGTCAGGAAGGGGACAGAGGGTGAGGAGGAGGTGGTGGTGAGGGTCAGGAAGGGGACAGAGGGTGAGGAGGAGGAGGAGGTGGGGGTCAGGAAGGGGACAGAGGGTGAGGAGGAGGAGGAGGAGGAGGTGGTGGGGGTCAGGAAGGGGACAGAGGGTGAGGAGGACTCTTACGTCTGTGTGTGTCAGTGTGAGGCTGGGTGGGAGGTTTGTGGTCCTGGTTGATGTCCTTGGTTGAGGGAGCATCCAACATCTCCCACTCATCAGCACTGTTCCCAGTGTAGAAGACCGAGCGTCTGTTCTCCCCTCCTCCTCGACCCACACGCAGAACTGACATGGAGTTCCTGGTGGACAGACACAGGGGGGGACAGAGCAAAGGACATGGTCAGCCATGACACACACATCCTTAGCAACAGAGAGAATAGGATACGAACCCAGCGACAAGATCACTTAAAGATGAAAAGGAAGAAAGAGTTGGGAAGTGGCTCCCTGGAGTATAACGCATATTACTGCAGCTCCCTGGAGTATAACGCATATTACTGCAGTTCCCTGGAGTATAACGCATATTACTGCAGCTCCCTGGAGTATAACGCATATTACTGCAGTTCCCTGGAGTATAACGCATATTACTGCAGTTCCCTGGAGTATAACGCATATTACTGCAGTTCCCTGGAGTATAACGCATATTACTGCAGTTCCTGAGTATAGCATATTACTGCAGTTCCTGGAGTATAACGCATATTACTGCAGTTCCCTGGAGTATAACGATATTACTGCAGTTCCTGGAGTATAACGCATATTACTGCAGTTCCCTGAGTATAACGATATTACTGCAGCTCCTGGAGTATAACGATATTACTGCAGTTCCCTGGAGTATAACGCATATTACTGCAGCTCCCTGGAGTATAACGCATATTACTGCAGTTCCCTGGAGTATAACGCATATTACTGCAGCTCCCTGGAGTATAACGCATATTACTGCAGTTCCCTGGAGTATAACGCATATTACTGCAGCTCCCTGGAGTATAACGCATATTACTGCAGTTCCTGGAGTATAACGCATTACTGCAGCTCCCTGGAGTATAACGCATATTACTGCAGCTCCCTGGAGTATAACGCATATTACTGCAGTTCCCTGGAGTATAACGCATATTACTGCAGCTCCCTGGAGTATAACGCATATTACTGCAGTTCCCTGGAGTATAACGCATATTACTGCAGCTCCCTGGAGTATAACGCATTACTGCAGCTCCCTGGAGTATAACGCATATTACTGCAGTTCCCTGGAGTATAACGCATATTACTGCAGCTCCCTGGAGTATAACGCATATTACTGCAGTTCCCTGGAGTATAACGCATATTACTGCAGCTCCCTGGAGTATAACGCATATTACTGCAGCTCCCTGGAGTATAACGCACATTACTGCAGCTCCTGGAGTATAACGATATTACTGCAGTTCCCTGGAGTATAACGCATATTACTGCAGCTCCTGGAGTATAACGCATATTACTGCAGTTCCTGGAGTATAACGCATATTACTGCAGCTCCTGGAGTATAACGGATATTACTGCAGCTCCCTGGAGTATAACGCACATTACTGCAGCTCCTGGAGTATAACATATTACTGCAGCTCCTGGAGTATAACGCATATTACTGCAGCTCCTGGAGTATAACGCATATTACTGCAGTTCCTGGAGTATAACGCACATTACTGCAGCTCCTGGAGTATAACGCATATTACTGCAGCTCCTGGAGTATAACGCATATTACTGCAGCTCCTGGAGTATAACGCATATTACTGCAGCTCCCTGGAGTATAACGCATATTACTGCAGCTCCTGGAGTATAACGCATTACTGCAGCTCCTGGAGTATAACGCATATTACTGCAGTTCCTGGAGTATAACGCATATTACTGCAGCTCCCTGAGTATAACGCATATTACTGCAGCTCCTGGAGTATAACGCACATTACTGCAGCTCCTGGAGTATAACGCATATTACTGCAGTTCCTGGAGTATAACGCATATTACTGCAGTTCCTGGAGTATAACGCATATTACTGCAGCTCCTGGAGTATAACGCATATTACTGCAGCTCCTGGAGTATAACGCACATTACTGCAGTTCCCTGGAGTATAACGCATATTACTGCAGTTCCCTGAGTATAACGCATATTACTGCAGCTCCTGGAGTATAACGCACATTACTGCAGCTCCTGGAGTATAACGCATATTACTGCAGCTCCTGGAGTATAACGCACATTACTGCAGCTCCTGGAGTATAACGCATATTACTGCAGCTCCTGGAGTATAACGATATTACTGCAGCTCCCTGGAGTATAACGCATATTACTGCAGCTCCCTGGAGTATAACGCACATTACTGCAGCTCCCTGGAGTATAACGCATATTACTGCAGCTCCCTGGAGTATAACGCATATTACTGCAGCTCCCTGGAGTATAACGCATATTACTGCAGCTCCCTGGAGTATAACGCATATTACTGCAGCTCCCTGGAGTATAACGCACATTACTGTGTCCTCAGAGCATGCGCAGACCAGCTGGCTGGTGTGTTTACGGACATATTCAACCAGTCCCTATCCCAGTCTGCTGTTCCCACATGCTTCAAGAGGGCCACCATTGTTCCTGTTCCCAAGAAAGCTAAAATGACTGAGCTAAATGACTATCGCCCTGTAGCACTCACTTCTGTCATCATGAAGTGCTTTGAGAGATTAGTCAAGGATCATATCACCTCCATCCTACCTGACACCCTGGACCCACTCCAATTTGCTTACCGTCCCAATAGGTCCACAGACGACGCAATCGCAATCACACTGCCCTAACCCATCTGGACAAGAGGAATACCTATGTAAGAATGCTGTACATCGACTACAGTTCAGCATTTAACACCATAGTACCCTCCAAACTCGTCACTAGGCTCGAGACCCTAGGTCTCGACCCAGCCCTGTGCAACATAGTAGTTATCATGAAGTGCTTTGAGAGACTAGTCAAGGATCATATCACCTCCATCCTGCCAGACACCCTGGACCCACTCCAATTTGCTTACCGTCCCAATAGGTCCACAGACGACGCAATCGCAATCACACTGCATACTGCCCTAACCCATCTGGACAAGAGGAATACCTATGTAAGAATGCTGTTCATCGACTACAGTTCAGCATTTAACACCATAGTTCCCTCCAAACTCGTCATTAGGCTCGAGACCCTAGGTCTCGACCCAGCCCTGTGCAACTGGGTCCTGGACTTCCTGACAGGCCGCCCCCAGGTGGTGAGGGTAGGAAACAACATCTCCACCCCACTGTTAGATTACTTGTTAGATACTACTGCATGGTCGGAACTAGAAGCACAAGCATTTCACTACACTCACATTAACATCTGCTAACCATGTGTATGTGACAAATACCAATTTGATTTGATTTATTTTGATGATATTAGGCAACTACCTCATCCCCATATTGTTATTTTCTGCTCCTGTGCACCCCAGTATCTCTACTTGAACCATCATCTACTGCCCATCAATCACTCCAGTGTTTAATTGCTATATTGTAATTATTTCGCCACCATGGCCTATTTATTGCCTTACCTCCCTTATCTTACCTCATTAGCACACACTGTATATAGACTTTTCTATTGTGTTATTGACTGTACGTTTGTTTATGTGTAACTCTGTGTTGTTGTTTGTGTCGCACTGCTCTGCTTTATCTTGGCCAGGTCACAGTTGTAAATGAGAACTTGTTCTCAACTGGCCTCCCTGTATTATGACATCATATAGAACTACCTGGTTAAATAAAGGTTTATTATGATAACTATGATAACGTGTTATTCTGATGATATTAGAGACAGAGAACTATGATAACGTGTTATTCTGATGATATTAGAGACAGAGAACTATGATAACGTGTTATTCTGATGATATTAGAGACAGAGAACTATGATAACGTGTTATTCTGATGATATTAGAGACAGAGAACTATGATAACGTGTTATTCTGATGATATTAGAGACAGAGAACTATGATAACGTGTTATTCTGATGATATTAGGGACAGAGAACTATGATAACGTGTTATTCTGATGATATTAGAGACAGAGAACTATGATAACGTGTTATTCTGATGATATTAGAGACAGAGAACTATGATAACGTGTTATTCTGATGATATTAGAGACAGAGAACTATGATAACGTGTTATTCTGATGATATTAGAGACAGAGAACTATGATAACGTGTTATTCTGATGATATTAGAGACAGAGAACTATGATAACGTGTTATTCTGATGATATTAGAGACAGAGAACTATGATAACGTGTTATTCTGATGATATTAGAGACAGAGAACTATGATAACGTGTTATTCTGATGATATTAGGGACAGAGAACTATGATAACGTGTTATTCTGATGATATTAGAGACAGAGAACTATGATAACGCAGTTATTCTGATGATATTAGAGACAGAGAACTATGATAACGTGTTATTCTGATGATATTAGAGACAGAGAACTATGATAACGTGTTATTCTGATGATATTAGAGACAGAGAACTATGATAACGTGTTATTCTGATGATATTAGAGACAGAGAACTATGATAACGTGTTATTCTGATGATATTAGAGACAGAGAACTATGATAACGTGTTATTCTGATGATATTAGAGACAGAGAACTATGATAACGTGTTATTCTGATGATATTAGAGACAGAGAACTATGATAACGTGTTATTCTGATGATATTAGAGACAGAGAACTATGATAACGTGTTATTCTGATGATATTAGAGACAGAGAACTATGATAACGCGTGTTATTCTGATGATATTAGAGACAGAGAACTATGATAACGTGTTATTCTGATGATATTAGAGACAGAGAACTATGATAACGTGTTATTCTGATGATATTAGAGGACAGAGAACTATGATAACGTGTTATTCTGATGATATTAGAGACAGAGAACTATGATAACGTGTTATTCTGATGATATTAGAGACAGAGAACTATGATAACGTGTTATTCTGATGATATTAGAGACAGAGAACTATGATAACGTGTTATTCTGATGATATTAGAGACAGAGAACTATGATAACGTGTTATTCTGATGATATTAGAGACAGAGAACTATGATAACGTGTTATTCTGATGATATTAGAGACAGAGAACTATGATAACGTGTTATTCTGATGATAGAGACAGAGAACTATGATAACGTGTTATTCTGATGATATTAGAGACAGAGAACTATGATAACGTGTTATTCTGATGATATTAGAGACAGAGAACTATGATAATGTGTTACTGACAGAACTCTTGTTCAATGGTCTTCCACTGGTGGGGACTGATGATTTCTGGGCTCTGACGGTTTTGTGAACATAGATTCTGTATCACAGAAAAGGCATAAGATCAGACAGTCCTGCAGCCTTTGTTAGGCATGCTCATACACTTCAGTGGCAAAGTAACCAACACCAATGGACAGCAGTCAGACACATAGGCACGTCTTTCCTTTTCTATAGACTTTCACCCACATGGTGTCTATCCATTTCCTCTCAGTATTTTCACACCTACGATGGGTGAAGCATTTCTGCTTTCACAACAAGACCAGTTAGTGTGTCAGACTTCCCAACATAGTAAGTCAGAAAATTCCTCTCCATTGCTTGTTAAATCCCTCCTGGAATGTTACTCAGAATTGTGATTTCCATTTGACCTCTCCATACTCAGCTCCAAACCAGCCGAGAGTTCTGGCATTCTAGAACATGACATCATCCAAGCAGCATATGTGTTCTATGTCTGAAGGAGAGAGTAAGGCTGTTAAGTAGAGCAGAGCAGCCATACTGTTTATAAACACACACTAAACTATAGGATCACTACTAGTGGGTCTCTTCCCTCGGCACTGTGTTGTCAGACCTCATCTTACACCCCTTAAAGAGATGGACTTAGTGCTTCATCAATCTCTCTCCAAGAGGAAGTTTTTGACAGGCAGATAAGAACACCAGTCATACCAGTTTCAACAGGCACAGAATACAATGGGCTAGTAGCTACTTCCCCTTTAATAACCTGAGAGTCTAGGTTAGTAGCTACTTTCCCTTTAATAACATGAGAGTCTAGGTTAGTAGCTACTATCCCTGTAAAAACCTGAGAGTCTAGGTTAGTAGCTACTGTCCCTTTAATAACCTGAGAGTCTAGTAGCTACTTTCTCTTTAATAACCTGAGAGTCTAGTAGCTACTTTCCCTTTAATAACCTGAGAGTCTAGGTTAGTAGCTACTTTCCCTTTAATAACCTGAGAGTCTAGGTTAGTAGCTACTTTCCCTTTAATAACCTGAGAGTCTAGGTTAGTAGCTACTTTCCCTTTAATAACATGAGAGTCTAGGTTAGTAGCTACTTTCCCTTTAATAACATGAGAGTCTAGGTTAGTAGCCACTGTCCCTTTAATAACCTGAGAGTCTAGGTTAGTAGCTACCTTCCCTTTAATAACCTGAGAGTCTAGGTTAGTAGCTACTTTCCCTTTAATAACCTGAGAGTCTAGGTTAGTAGCTACTTCCCCTTTAATAACCTGAGAGTCTAGGTTAGTAGCTACTTCCGCTTTAATAACCTGAGAGTCTAGGTTAGTAGCTACTGTCCCTTTAATAACCTGAGAGTCTAGGTTAGTAGCTACTTTCCCTTTAATAACATGAGAGTCTAGTCTAGTAGCTACTTTCCCTTTAATAACCTGAGAGTCTAGGTTAGTAGCTACTGTCCCTTTAATAACCTGAGAGTCTAGGTTAGTAGCTACTTCCCTTTAATAACCTGAGAGTCTAGGTTAGTAGCTACTCGCTTTAATAACCTGAGAGTCTAGGGTTAGTAGCTACTGTCCCTTTAATAACCTGAGAGTCTAGGTTAGTAGCTACTTTCCCTTTAATAACCTGAGAGTCTAGGTTAGTAGCTACTTTCCCTTTAATAACCTGAGAGTCTAGGTTAGTAGCTACTGTCCCTTTAATAACATGAGAGTCTAGGTTAGTAGCTACTGTCCCTTTAATAACCTGCGAGTCTACGTTAGTAGCTACTTTCCCTTTAATAACCTGAGAGTCTAGGTTAGTAGCTACTGTCCCTTTAATAACCTGAGAGTCTAGGTTAGTAGCCACTTTCCCTTTAATAACATGAGAGTCTAGGTTAGTAGCCACTGTCCCCTTAATAACCTGAGAGTCTAGGTTAGTAGCTACTTTCACTTTAATAACATGAGAGTCTAGGTTAGTAGCTACTTTCCCTTTAATAACATGAGTCTAGGTTAGTAGCTACTTTCCCTTTAATAACATGAGAGTCTAGGTTAGTAGCTACTTTCCCTTTAATAACATGAGAGTCTAGGTTAGTAGCTACTTTCTCTTTAATAACCTGAGAGTCTAGTCTAGTAGCTACTTTCCCTTTAATAACCTGAGAGTCTAGTCTAGTAGCTACTTTCCCTTTAATAACATGAGAGTCTAGGTTAGTAGCTACTTTCCCTTTAATAACATGAGAGTCTAGGTTAGTAGCTACTTTCCCTTTAATAACATGAGAGTCTAGGTTAGTAGCTACTTTCTCTTTAATAACCTGAGAGTCTAGTCTAGTAGCTACTTTCCCTTTAATAACCCGAGAGTCTAGTCTAGTAGCTACTTTCCCTTTAATAACCCGAGAGTCTAGGTTAGTAGCTACTTTCCCTTTAATAACATGAGAGTCTAGGTTAGTAGCTACTTTCCCTGGAATAACCTGAGAGTCTAGGTTAGTAGCTACTTTCCCTTTAATAACATGAGAGTCTAGGTTAGTAGCTACTGTCCCTTTAATAACATGAGAGTCTAGGTTAGTAGCCACTGTCCCTTTAATAACATGAGAGTCTAGGTTAGTAGCTACTTTCCCTTTAATAACATGAGAGTCTAGGTTAGTAGCTACTGTCCCTTTAATAACCCGAGAGTCTAGGTTAGTAGCTACTTTCCCTTTAATAACCTGAGAGTCTAGGTTAGTAGCTACTGTCCCTTTAATAACCTGAGAGTCTAGGTTAGTAGCTACTTTCCCTTTAATAACCTGAGAGTCTAGGTTAGTAGCTACTTTCGCTGGAATAACCTGAGAGTCTAGGTTAGTAGCTACTTTCCCTTTAATAACATGAGTCTAGGTTAGTAGCCACTTTCCCTTTAATAACATGAGAGTCTAGGTTAGTAGCCACTGTCCCTTTAATAACATGAGAGTCTAGGTTAGTAGCTACTTTCCCTTTAATAACATGAGAGTCTAGGTTAGTAGCTACTTTCCCTTTAATAACATGAGAGTCTAGGTTAGTAGCTACTTTCCCTGGAATAACCTGAGAGTCTAGGTTAGTAGCTACTTTCCCTTTAATAACATGAGTCTAGGTTAGTAGCCACTTTCCCTTTAATAACATGAGAGTCTAGGTTAGTAGCCACTGTCCCTTTAATAACATGAGAGTCTAGGTTAGTAGCTACTTTCCCTTTAATAACATGAGAGTCTAGGTTAGTAGCTACTTTCCCTTTAATAACATGAGAGTCTAGGTTAGTAGCTACTTTCCCTTTAATAACATGAGAGTCTAGTCTAGTAGCTAATTTCCCTTTAATAACCTGAGAGTCTAGGTTAGTAGCTACTTTCCCTTTAATAACCTGAGAGTCTAGGTTAGTAGCTACTTTCCCTTTAATAACCTGAGAGTCTAGGTTAGTAGCTACTTTCCCTTTAATAACATGAGAGTCTAGGTTAGTAGCCACTGTCCCTTTAATAACATGAGAGTCTAGGTTAGTAGCTACTTTCCCTTTAATAACATGAGAGTCTAGGTTAGTAGCCACTTTCCCTTTAATAACATGAGAGTCTAGGTTAGTAGCTACTTTCCCTTTAATAACATGAGAGTCTAGGTTAGTAGCTACTGTCCCTTTAATAACCTGAGAGTCTAGGTTAGTAGCTACTTTCCCTTTAATAACCTGAGAGTCTAGGTTAGTAGCTACTTTCCCTTTAATAACCTGAGAGTCTAGGTTAGTAGCTACTTTCCCTTTAATAACATGAGAGTCTAGGTTAGTAGTAGTAGCTACTTTCCCTTTAATAACCTGCGAGTCTAGGTTAGTAGCTACTTTCCCTTTAATAACATGAGAGTCTAGGTTAGTAGCCACTGTCCCTTTAATAACCTGAGAGTCTAGGTTAGTAGCTACCTTCCCTTTAATAACCTGAGAGTCTAGGTTAGTAGCTACTTTCCCTTTAATAACATGAGAGTCTAGGTTAGTAGCTACCTTCCCTTTAATAACCTGAGAGTCTAGGTTAGTAGCTACTTTCCCTTTAATAACCTGAGAGTCTAGGTTAGTAGCTACTTTCCCTTTAATAACATGAGAGTCTAGGTTAGTAGCTACTTTCCCTTTAATAACATGAGAGTCTAGGTTAGTAGCTACTTTCCCTTTAATAACATGAGAGTCTAGGTTAGTAGCTACCTTCCCTTTAATAACCTGAGAGTCTAGGTTAGTAGCTACTTTCCCTTTAATAACATGAGAGTCTAGGTTAGTAGCTACTTTCCCTTTAATAACCTGAGAGTCTAGGCTTCTTGGGTTATCGGTTGGGTTATTCAAAGGCTGCTGCAGTGTTTGTCCCACAGACTTATACACTGTATATACACAAAAGTATGTGGACCCCCCTTCAAATTAGTGGATTCGGCTATTTCAGCCACACCCGTTGCTGACAGGTGTATAAAATCGAGCACACAGCCATGAAATCTCCATAGACAAACATTGTCAGTAGAAGGGCCTTACTGAAGAGCTCAGTGACTTTCAACATGGCACCGTCATAGGATGCCACTTTTCCACAAGTCAGTTTGTCAAATCGCTGCCCTGCTAGAGATGTGGACTCTGGAGCAGTGGAAAAGTGTTCTCTGGAGTGATGATTCACACTTCACCATCTGGCAGTCTGACGACGAATCTGGGTTTGGCGGATGACAGGAGAATGCTACTTGACCGAATGCATAGTGCCAACTGTAAAGTTTGGTGGAGTAGGAATGATGGTCTAGGCCCCGTAGTTCCAGTGAAGGGAAATCTTAATGCTACAGCATACAATGACATTCTAGACGATTCTGTACTTCCAACTTTGTGGCAACTGTTTGGGGAGACCATTTCCTGTTTCAGCATGACAATGCCCCGTGCACAAAGCGAGGTCCATACAGAAACAGTTTGTTGAGATCGGTGTGGAAGAACTTCACTGGCCTGCACAGAGCCCTGACCTCAACCCCATCGAACACCTTTGGGATGAATTGGAATGCCGACTGCGAGCCGGGGCCTAATCGCTCAACATCAGTGCCCGACCTCACTAATGCTCTTGGCTGAATGGAATATTCACTTTACTGTATATTCCTATATTCACTGAAAATACCAAACATTACGAAACCCTTCCAAATATTGAGTTGCCCTCAGAACAGCCTCAATTTGTCCAGCCCTAGCCCATACACCAGACCCAGTCCTTACCACAGCCCATACACCAGACCCAGTCCTTACCACAGCCCTTACACCAGACCCAGTCCTTACCACAGCCCTTACACCAGACCCAGTCCTTACCACAGCCCTTACACCAGACCCAGTCCTTACCACAGCCCTTACACCAGACCCAGTCCTTACCACAGCCCATACACCAGACCCAGTCCTTACCACAGCCCTTACACCAGACCCAGTCCTTACCACAGCCCTTACACCAGACCCAGTCCTTACCACAGCCCTTACACCAGACCCAGTCCTTACCACAGCCCTTACACCAGACCCAGTCCTTACCACAGCCCTTACACCAGACCCAGTCCTTACCACAGCCCTTACACCAGACCCAGTCCTTACCACAGCCCTTACACCAGACCCAGTCCTTACCACAGCCCTTACACCAGACCCAGTCCTTACCACAGCCCTTACACCAGACCCAGTCCTTACCACAGCCCTTACACCAGACCCAGTCCTTACCACAGCCCTTACACCAGACCCAGTCCTTACCACAGCCCTTACACCAGACCCAGTCCTTACCACAGCCCTTACACCAGACCCAGTCCTTACCACAGCCCTTACACCAGACCCAGTCCTTACCACAGCCCATACACCAGACCCAGTCCTTACCACAGCCCTTACACCAGACCCAGTCCCACCACAGCCCTTACACCAGACCCAGTCCTTACCACAGCCCTTACACCAGACCCAGTCCTTACCACAGCCCTTACACCAGACCCAGTCCTTACCACAGCCCTTACACCAGACCCAGTCCTACCACAGCCCTTACACCAGACCCAGTCCTTACCACAGCCCTTACACCAGACCCAGTCCTTACCACAGCCCTTACACCAGACCCAGTCCTTACCACAGCCCTTACACCAGACCCAGTCCTTACCACAGCCCTTACACCAGACCCAGTCCTTACCACAGCCCTTACACCAGACCCAGTCCTTACCACAGCCCTTACACCAGACCCAGTCCTTACCACAGCCCTTACCACAGCCCTTACACCAGACCCAGTCCTTACCACAGCCCTTACACCAGACCCAGTCCTTACCACAGCCCTTACACCAGACCCAGTCCTTACCACAGCCCTTACACCAGACCCAGTCCTTACCACAGCCCTTACACCAGACCCAGTCCTTACCACAGCCCTTACACCAGACCCAGTCCTTACCACAGCCCTTACACCAGACCCAGTCCTTACCACAGCCCTTACACCAGACCCAGTCCTTACCACAGCCCTTACACCAGACCCAGTCCTTACCACAGCCCTTACACCAGACCCAGTCCTTACCACAGCCCTTACACCAGACCCAGTCCTTACCACAGCCCTTACACCAGACCCAGTCCTTACCACAGCCCTTACACCAGACCCAGTCCTTACCACAGCCCTTACACCAGACCCAGTCCTTACCACAGCCCTTACACCAGACCCAGTCCTTACCACAGCCCTTACACCAGACCCAGTCCTTACCACAGCCCTTACACCAGACCCAGTCCTTACCACAGCCCTTACACCAGACCCAGTCCTTACCACAGCCCTTACACCAGACCCAGTCCTTACCACAGCCCTTACACCAGACCCAGTCCTTACCACAGCCCTTACACCAGACCCAGTCCTTACCACAGCCCTTACACCAGACCCAGTCCTTACCACAGCCCTTACACCAGACCCAGTCCTTACCACAGCCCTTACACCAGACCCAGTCCTTACCACAGCCCTTACACCAGACCCAGTCCTTACCACAGCCCTTACACCAGACCCAGTCCTTACCACAGCCCTTACACCAGACCCAGTCCTTACCACAGCCCTTACACCAGACCCAGTCCTTACCACAGCCCTTACACCAGACCCAGTCCTTACCACAGCCCTTACACCAGACCCAGTCCTTACCACAGCCCTTACACCAGACCCAGTCCTTACCACAGCCCTTACACCAGACCCAGTCCTTACCACAGCCCTTACACCAGACCCAGTCCTTACCACAGCCCTTACACCAGACCCAGTCCTTACCACAGCCCTTACACCAGACCCAGTCCTTACCACAGCCCTTACACCAGACCCAGTCCTTACCACAGCCCTTACACCAGACCCAGTCCTTACCACAGCCCTTACACCAGACCCAGTCCTTACCACAGCCCTTACACCAGACCCAGTCCTTACCACAGCCCTTACACCAGACCCAGTCCTTACCACAGCCCTTACACCAGACCCAGTCCTTACCACAGCCCTTACACCAGACCCAGTCCTTACCACAGCCCTTACACCAGACCCAGTCCTTACCACAGCCCTTACACCAGACCCAGTCCTTACCACAGCCCTTACACCAGACCCAGTCCTTACCACAGCCCTTACACCAGACCCAGTCCTTACCACAGCCCTTACACCAGACCCAGTCCTTACCACAGCCCTTACACCAGACCCAGTCCTTACCACAGCCCTTACACCAGACCCAGTCCTTACCACAGCCCTTACACCAGACCCAGTCCTTACCACAGCCCTTACACCAGACCCAGTCCTTACCACAGCCCTTACACCAGACCCAGTCCTTACCACAGCCCTTACACCAGACCCAGTCCTTACCACAGCCCTTACACCAGACCCAGTCCTTACCACAGCCCATACACCAGACCCAGTCCTTACCACAGCCCTTACACCAGACCTTACCTGATCTCTGAGCTCCAGTGGCCCAGCTTGCTGGAGAAGTTGAGGGGGTTGGTGGGTGGGTGGGAGGGACCTCGTGCTGATTGGACACCCACCAGTCCGTCCGTGTCTGTTTCCATAGCGAAATCGCTGCATACCCTCTCCATACTGTCACTGTGACTGGGCTTCTCAAACACAAAGACACCTGAAACAGAGCAGATAGACAGTCTGTTACTAACCACAGACACTGACCCTAACACTATATTTACTGTCCGCAGTGTGAACAACAGCCACAGCTCTGACACTATATTTACTGTCCGCAGTGTGAACAACAGCCACAGCTCTGACACTATATTTACTGTCCGCAGTCTGAACAACAGCCACAGCTCTGATACTATATTTACTGTCCGCAGTCTGAACAACAGCCACAGCTCTGACACTATATTTACTGTCCGCAGTGTGAACAACAGCCACAGCTCTGACACTATATTTACTGTCCGCAGTCTGAACAACAGCCACAGCTCTGATACTATATTTACTGTCCGCAGTGTGAACAACAGCCACAGCTCTGACACTATATTTACTGTCCGCAGTCTGAACAACAGCCACAGCTCTGATACTATATTTACTGTCCGCAGTGTGAACAACAGCCACAGCTCTGACACTATATTTACTGTCCGCAGTGTGAACAACAGCCACAGCTCTGACACTATATTTACTGTCCGCAGTCTGAACAACAGCCACAGCTCTGATACTATATTTACTGTCCGCAGTGTGAACAACAGCCACAGCTCTGACACTATATTTACTGTCCGCAGTCTGAACAACAGCCACAGCTCTGATACTATATTTACTGTCCGCAGTGTGAACAACAGCCACAGCTCTGACACTATATTTACTGTCCGCAGTCTGAACAACAGCCACAGCTCTGACACTATATTTACTGTCCGCAGTGTGAACAACAGCCACAGCTCTGACACTATATTTACTGTCCGCAGTCTGAACAACAGCCACAGCTCTGACACTATATTTACTGTCCGCAGTGTGAACAACAGCCACAGCTCTGACACTATATTTACTGTCCGCAGTGTGAACAACAGCCACAGCTCTGATACTATATTTACTGTCCGCAGTGTGAACAACAGCCACAGCTCTGACACTATATTTACTGTCCGCAGTCTGAACAACAGCCACAGCTCTGATACTATATTTACTGTCCGCAGTGTGAACAACAGCCACAGCTCTGACACTATATTTACTGTCCGCAGTCTGAACAACAGCCACAGCTCTGATACTATATTTACTGTCCGCAGTGTGAACAACAGCCACAGCTCTGACACTATATTTACTGTCCGCAGTGTGAACAACAGCCACAGCTCTGACACTATATTTACTGTCCGCAGTGTGAACAACAGCCACAGCTCTGATACTATATTTACTGTCCGCAGTGTGAACAACAGCCACAGCTCTGACACTATATTTACTGTCCGCAGTGTGAACAACAGCCACAGCTCTGACACTATATTTACTGTCCGCAGTGTGAACAACAGCCACAGCTCTGATACTATATTTACTGTCCGCAGTCTGAACAACAGCCACAGCTCTGACACTATATTTACTGTCCGCAGTGTGAACAACAGCCACAGCTCTGACACTATATTTACTGTCCGCAGTGTGAACAACAGCCACAGCTCTGACACTATATTTACTGTCCGCAGTGTGAACAACAGCCACAGCTCTGACACTATATTTACTGTCCGCAGTGTGAACAACAGCCACAGCTCTGATACTATATTTACTGTCCGCAGTGTGAACAACAGCCACAGCTCTGACACTATATTTACTGTCCGCAGTGTGAACAACAGCCACAGCTCTGACACTATATTTACTGTCCGCAGTGTGAACAACAGCCACAGCTCTGATACTATATTTACTGTCCGCAGTGTGAACAACAGCCACAGCTCTGACACTATATTTACTGTCCGCAGTCTGTGAACAACAGCCACAGCTCTGATACTATATTTACTGTCCGCAGTGTGAACAACAGCCACAGCTCTGACACTATATTTACTGTCCGCAGTGTGAACAACAGCCACAGCTCTGACACTATATTTACTGTCCGCAGTGTGAACAACAGCCACAGCTCTGACACTATATTTACTGTCCGCAGTGTGAACAACAGCCACAGCTCTGACACTATATTTACTGTCCGCAGTGTGAACAACAGCCACAGCTCTGATACTATATTTACTGTCCGCAGAGTGAACAACAGCCACAGCTCTGATACTATATTTACTGTCCGCAGTGTGAACAACAGCCACAGCTCTGATACTATATTTACTGTCCGCAGTGTGAACAACAGCCACAGCTCTGATACTATATTTACTGTCCGCAGTGTGAACAACAGCCACAGCTCTGACACTATATTTACTGTCCGCAGTGTGAACAACAGCCACAGCTCTGATACTATATTTACTGTCCGCAGTGTGAACAACAGCCACAGCTCTGACACTATATTTACTGTCCGCAGTGTGAACAACAGCCACAGCTCTGACACTATATTTACTGTCCGCAGTGTGAACAACAGCCACAGCTCTGATACTATATTTACTGTCCGCAGTGTGAACAACAGCCACAGCTCTGATACTATATTTACTGTCCGCAGTGTGAACAACAGCCACAGCTCTGACACTATATTTACTGTCCGCAGTGTGAACAACAGCCACAGCTCTGATACTATATTTACTGTCCGCAGTGTGAACAACAGCCACAGCTCTGACACTATATTTACTGTCCGCAGTGTGAACAACAGCCACAGCTCTGATACTATATTTACTGTCCGCAGTGTGAACAACAGCCACAGCTCTGACACTATATTTACTGTCCGCAGTGTGAACAACAGCCACAGCTCTGATACTATATTTACTGTCCGCAGTGTGAACAACAGCCACAGCTCTGACACTATATTTACTGTCCGCAGTGTGAACAACAGCCACAGCTCTGACACTATATTTACTGTCCGCAGTGTGAACAACAGCCACAGCTCTGATACTATATTTACTGTCCGCAGTGTGAACAACAGCCACAGCTCTGATACTATATTTACTGTCCGCAGTGTGAACAACAGCCACAGCTCTGACACTATATTTACTGTCCGCAGTGTGAACAACAGCCACAGCTCTGATACTATATTTACTGTCCGCAGTGTGAACAACAGCCACAGCTCTGACACTATATTTACTGTCCGCAGTGTGAACAACAGCCACAGCTCTGATACTATATTTACTGTCCGCAGTGTGAACAACAGCCACAGCTCTGACACTATATTTACTGTCCGCAGTGTGAACAACAGCCACAGCTCTGATACTATATTTACTGTCCGCAGTGTGAACAACAGCCACAGCTCTGATACTATATTTACTGTCCGCAGTGTGAACAACAGCCACAGCTCTGATACTATATTTACTGTCCGCAGTGTGAACAACAGCCACAGCTCTGACACTATATTTACTGTCCGCAGTGTGAACAACAGCCACAGCTCTGACACTATATTTACTGTCCGCAGTGTGAACAACAGCCACAGCTCTGATACTATATTTACTGTCCGCAGTGTGAACAACAGCCACAGCTCTGATACTATATTTACTGTCCGCAGTGTGAACAACAGCCACAGCTCTGACACTATATTTACTGTCCGCAGTCTGAACAACAGCCACAGCTCTGACACTATATTTACTGTCCGCAGTGTGAACAACAGCCACAGCTCTGATACTATATTTACTGTCCGCAGTGTGAACAACAGCCACAGCTCTGATACTATATTTACTGTCCGCAGTGTGAACAACAGCCACAGCTCTGATACTATATTTACTGTCCGCAGTGTGAACAACAGCCACAGCTCTGACACTATATTTACTGTCCGCAGTGTGAACAACAGCCACAGCTCTGACACTATATTTACTGTCCGCAGTGTGAACAACAGCCACAGCTCTGATACTATATTTACTGTCCGCAGTGTGAACAACAGCCACAGCTCTGATACTATATTTACTGTCCGCAGTGTGAACAACAGCCACAGCTCTGACACTATATTTACTGTCCGCAGTGTGAACAACAGCCACAGCTCTGACACTATATTTACAGCCACAGCTCTGATACTATATTTACTGTCCGCAGTGTGAACAACAGCCACAGCTCTGACACTATATTTACTGTCCGCAGTGTGAACAACAGCCACAGCTCTGATACTATATTTACTGTCCGCAGTGTGAACAACAGCCACAGCTCTGACACTATATTTACTGTCCGCAGTGTGAACAACAGCCACAGCTCTGACACTATATTTACTGTCCGCAGTGTGAACAACAGCCACAGCTCTGACACTATATTTACTGTCCGCAGTGTGAACAACAGCCACAGCTCTGACACTATATTTACTGTCCGCAGTGTGAACAACAGCCACAGCTCTGACACTATATTTACTGTCCGCAGTGTGAACAACAGCCACAGCTCTGACACTATATTTACTGTCCGCAGTGTGAACAACAGCCACAGCTCTGACACTATATTTACTGTCCGCAGTGTGAACAACAGCCACAGCTCTGACACTATATTTACTGTCCGCAGTGTGAACAACAGCCACAGCTCTGACACTATATTTACTGTCCGCAGTGTGAACAACAGCCACAGCTCTGACACTATATTTACTGTCCGCAGTGTGAACAACAGCCACAGCTCTGACACTATATTTACTGTCCGCAGTGTGAACAACAGCCACAGCTCTGACACTATATTTACTGTCCGCAGTGTGAACAACAGCCACAGCTCTGACACTATATTTACTGTCCGCAGTGTGAACAACAGCCACAGCTCTGACACTATATTTACTGTCCGCAGTGTGAACAACAGCCACAGCTCTGACACTATATTTACTGTCCGCAGTGTGAACAACAGCCACAGCTCTGACACTATATTTACTGTCCGCAGTCTGTGAACAACAGCCACAGCTCTGACACTATATTTACTGTCCGCAGTGTGAACAACAGCCACAGCTCTGACACTATATTTACTGTCCGCAGTGTGAACAACAGCCACAGCTCTGACACTATATTTACTGTCCGCAGTGTGAACAACAGCCACAGCTCTGACACTATATTTACTGTCCGCAGTGTGAACAACAGCCACAGCTCTGACACTATATTTACTGTCCGCAGTGTGAACAACAGCCACAGCTCTGACACTATATTTACTGTCCGCAGTGTGAACAACAGCCACAGCTCTGACACTATATTTACTGTCCGCAGTGTGAACAACAGCCACAGCTCTGACACTATATTTACTGTCCGCAGTGTGAACAACAGCCACAGCTCTGACACTATATTTACTGTCCGCAGTGTGAACAACAGCCACAGCTCTGACACTATATTTACTGTCCGCAGTGTGAACAACAGCCACAGCTCTGACACTATATTTACTGTCCGCAGTGTGAACAACAGCCACAGCTCTGACACTATATTTACTGTCCGCAGTGTGAACAACAGCCACAGCTCTGACACTATATTTACTGTCCGCAGTGTGAACAACAGCCACAGCTCTGACACTATATTTACTGTCCGCAGTGAACAACAGCCACAGCTCTGACACTATATTTACTGTCCGCAGTGTGAACAACAGCCACAGCTCTGACACTATATTTACTGTCCGCAGTGTGAACAACAGCCACAGCTCTGACACTATATTTACTGTCCGCAGTGTGAACAACAGCCACAGCTCTGACACTATATTTACTGTCCGCAGTGTGAACAACAGCCACAGCTCTGACACTATATTTACTGTCCGCAGTGTGAACAACAGCCACAGCTCTGACACTATATTTACTGTCCGCAGTGTGAACAACAGCCACAGCTCTGACACTATATTTACTGTCCGCAGTGTGAACAACAGCCACAGCTCTGACACTATATTTACTGTCCGCAGTGTGAACAACAGCCACAGCTCTGACACTATATTTACTGTCCGCAGTGTGAACAACAGCCACAGCTCTGACACTATATTTACTGTCCGCAGTGTGAACAACAGCCACAGCTCTGACACTATATTTACTGTCCGCAGTGTGAACAACAGCCACAGCTCTGACACTATATTTACTGTCCGCAGTGTGAACAACAGCCACAGCTCTGACACTATATTTACTGTCCGCAGTGTGAACAACAGCCACAGCTCTGACACTATATTTACTGTCCGCAGTGTGAACAACAGCCACAGCTCTGACACTATATTTACTGTCCGCAGTGAACAACAGCCACAGCTCTGATACTATATTTACTGTCCGCAGTGTGAACAACAGCCACAGCTCTGACACTATATTTACTGTCCGCAGTGTGAACAACAGCCACAGCTCTGACACTATATTTACTGTCCGCAGTGTGAACAACAGCCACAGCTCTGACACTATATTTACTGTCCGCAGTGTGAACAACAGCCACAGCTCTGACACTATATTTACTGTCCGCAGTGTGAACAACAGCCACAGCTCTGACACTATATTTACTGTCCGCAGTGTGAACAACAGCCACAGCTCTGACACTATATTTACTGTCCGCAGTGTGAACAACAGCCACAGCTCTGACACTATATTTACTGTCCGCAGTGTGAACAACAGCCACAGCTCTGACACTATATTTACTGTCCGCAGTGTGAACAACAGCCACAGCTCTGACACTATATTTACTGTCCGCAGTGTGAACAACAGCCACAGCTCTGACACTATATTTACTGTCCGCAGTGTGAACAACAGCCACAGCTCTGACACTATATTTACTGTCCGCAGTGTGAACAACAGCCACAGCTCTGACACTATATTTACTGTCCGCAGTGTGAACAACAGCCACAGCTCTGACACTATATTTACTGTCCGCAGTGTGAACAACAGCCACAGCTCTGACACTATATTTACTGTCCGCAGTGTGAACAACAGCCACAGCTCTGACACTATATTTACTGTCCGCAGTGTGAACAACAGCCACAGCTCTGACACTATATTTACTGTCCGCAGTGTGAACAACAGCCACAGCTCTGACACTATATTTACTGTCCGCAGTGTGAACAACAGCCACAGCTCTGACACTATATTTACTGTCCGCAGTGTGAACAACAGCCACAGCTCTGACACTATATTTACTGTCCGCAGTGTGAACAACAGCCACAGCTCTGACACTATATTTACTGTCCGCAGTGTGAACAACAGCCACAGCTCTGACACTATATTTACTGTCCGCAGTGTGAACAACAGCCACAGCTCTGACACTATATTTACTGTCCGCAGTGTGAACAACAGCCACAGCTCTGACACTATATTTACTGTCCGCAGTGTGAACAACAGCCACAGCTCTGACACTATATTTACTGTCCGCAGTGTGAACAACAGCCACAGCTCTGACACTATATTTACTGTCCGCAGTGTGAACAACAGCCACAGCTCTGACACTATATTTACTGTCCGCAGTGTGAACAACAGCCACAGCTCTGACACTATATTTACTGTCCGCAGTGTGAACAACAGCCACAGCTCTGACACTATATTTACTGTCCGCAGTGTGAACAACAGCCACAGCTCTGACACTATATTTACTGTCCGCAGTGTGAACAACAGCCACAGCTCTGACACTATATTTACTGTCCGCAGTGTGAACAACAGCCACAGCTCTGACACTATATTTACTGTCCGCAGTGTGAACAACAGCCACAGCTCTGACACTATATTTACTGTCCGCAGTGTGAACAACAGCCACAGCTCTGACACTATATTTACTGTCCGCAGTGTGAACAACAGCCACAGCTCTGACACTATATTTACTGTCCGCAGTGTGAACAACAGCCACAGCTCTGACACTATATTTACTGTCCGCAGTGTGAACAACAGCCACAGCTCTGACACTATATTTACTGTCCGCAGTGTGAACAACAGCCACAGCTCTGACACTATATTTACTGTCCGCAGTGTGAACAACAGCCACAGCTCTGACACTATATTTACTGTCCGCAGTGTGAACAACAGCCACAGCTCTGACACTATATTTACTGTCCGCAGTGTGAACAACAGCCACAGCTCTGACACTATATTTACTGTCCGCAGTGTGAACAACAGCCACAGCTCTGACACTATATTTACTGTCCGCAGTGTGAACAACAGCCACAGCTCTGACACTATATTTACTGTCCGCAGTGTGAACAACAGCCACAGCTCTGACACTATATTTACTGTCCGCAGTGTGAACAACAGCCACAGCTCTGACACTATATTTACTGTCCGCAGTGTGAACAACAGCCACAGCTCTGACACTATATTTACTGTCCGCAGTGTGAACAACAGCCACAGCTCTGACACTATATTTACTGTCCGCAGTGTGAACAACAGCCACAGCTCTGACACTATATTTACTGTCCGCAGTGTGAACAACAGCCACAGCTCTGACACTATATTTACTGTCCGCAGTGTGAACAACAGCCACAGCTCTGACACTATATTTACTGTCCGCAGTGTGAACAACAGCCACAGCTCTGACACTATATTTACTGTCCGCAGTGTGAACAACAGCCACAGCTCTGACACTATATTTACTGTCCGCAGTGTGAACAACAGCCACAGCTCTGACACTATATTTACTGTCCGCAGTGTGAACAACAGCCACAGCTCTGACACTATATTTACTGTCCGCAGTGTGAACAACAGCCACAGCTCTGACACTATATTTACTGTCCGCAGTGTGAACAACAGCCACAGCTCTGACACTATATTTACTGTCCGCAGTGTGAACAACAGCCACAGCTCTGACACTATATTTACTGTCCGCAGTGTGAACAACAGCCACAGCTCTGACACTATATTTACTGTCCGCAGTGTGAACAACAGCCACAGCTCTGACACTATATTTACTGTCCGCAGTGTGAACAACAGCCACAGCTCTGACACTATATTTACTGTCCGCAGTGTGAACAACAGCCACAGCTCTGACACTATATTTACTGTCCGCAGTGTGAACAACAGCCACAGCTCTGACACTATATTTACTGTCCGCAGTGTGAACAACAGCCACAGCTCTGACACTATATTTACTGTCCGCAGTGTGAACAACAGCCACAGCTCTGACACTATATTTACTGTCCGCAGTGTGAACAACAGCCACAGCTCTGACACTATATTTACTGTCCGCAGTGTGAACAACAGCCACAGCTCTGACACTATATTTACTGTCCGCAGTGTGAACAACAGCCACAGCTCTGACACTATATTTACTGTCCGCAGTGTGAACAACAGCCACAGCTCTGACACTATATTTACTGTCCGCAGTGTGAACAACAGCCACAGCTCTGACACTATATTTACTGTCCGCAGTGTGAACAACAGCCACAGCTCTGACACTATATTTACTGTCCGCAGTGTGAACAACAGCCACAGCTCTGACACTATATTTACTGTCCGCAGTGTGAACAACAGCCACAGCTCTGACACTATATTTACTGTCCGCAGTGTGAACAACAGCCACAGCTCTGACACTATATTTACTGTCCGCAGTGTGAACAACAGCCACAGCTCTGACACTATATTTACTGTCCGCAGTGTGAACAACAGCCACAGCTCTGACACTATATTTACTGTCCGCAGTGTGAACAACAGCCACAGCTCTGACACTATATTTACTGTCCGCAGTGTGAACAACAGCCACAGCTCTGACACTATATTTACTGTCCGCAGTGTGAACAACAGCCACAGCTCTGACACTATATTTACTGTCCGCAGTGTGAACAACAGCCACAGCTCTGACACTATATTTACTGTCCGCAGTGTGAACAACAGCCACAGCTCTGACACTATATTTACTGTCCGCAGTGTGAACAACAGCCACAGCTCTGACACTATATTTACTGTCCGCAGTCTGAACAACAGCCACAGCTCTGACACTATATTTACTGTCAGCAGAGTGAACAACAGCCACAGCTCTGACACTATATTTACTGTCCGCAGTGTGAACAACAGCCACAGCTCTGACACTATATTTACTGTCCGCAGTGTGAACAACAGCCACAGCTCTGACACTATATTTACTGTCCGCAGTGTGAACAACAGCCACAGCTCTGACACTATATTTACTGTCCGCAGTGTGAACAACAGCCACAGCTCTGACACTATGTGAACAACAGCCACAGCTCTGACACTATATTTAATGTCCGCAGTGTGAACAACAGCCACAGCTCTGACACTATATTTAATGTCCGCAGTGTGAACAACAGCCACAGCTCTGATACTATATTTACTGTCCGCAGTGTGAACAACAGCCACAGCTCTGACACTGTATCTATGGCCCCAGTGTAAGGATGTAGTCCCTGTATCTATGGCCCCAGTGTAAGGATGTAGTCCCTGTATCTATGGCCCCAGTGTAAGGATGTAGTCCCTGTATCTATGGCCCCAGTGTAAGGATGTAGTCCCTGTATCTATGGCCCCAGTGTAAGGATGTAGTCCCTGTATCTATGGCCCCAGTGTAAGGATGTAGTCCCTGTATCTATGGCCCCAGTGTAAGGATGTAGTCCCTGTATCTATGGCCCCAGTGTAAGGATGTAGTCCCTGTATCTATGGCCCCAGTGTAAGGATGTAGTCCCTGTATCTATGGCCCCAGTGTACGGGTGTAGTCCCTGTATCTATGGCCCCAGTGTACGGTGTAGTCCCTGTATCTATGGCCCCAGTGTACGGGTGTAGCAGGGTAGTCCCTGTATCTTTGGCCCCAGTGTACGGGTGTAGCAGGGTAGTACCTGTATCTTTGGCCCCAGTGTACGGGTGTAGCAGGGTAGTACCTGTATCATTGGCCACCAGGCCAGTGTGAGGGGTAGGAGAACTCAAGCTGTCCCTCTGTCCAGACCCTCTGCTGTTACTGAACTCCCAACGCTTCTGCTGCAGCTGCTGGAGCCAGTACTGCATCACCTGGCGGTTAGGGGCCTGACACACAGAGACACAGGGTTAGGGGCCTGACACACAGAGACACAGGGTTAGGGGCCTGACACAGAGACACAGGGTTAGGAGCCTGACACAGAGACACAGGGTTAGGGGCCTGACACACAGAGACACAGGGTTAGGGGCCTGACACACAGAGACACAGGGTTAGGGGCCTGACACACAGAGACACAGGGTTAGGGGCCTGACACACAGAGACACAGGGTTAGGGGCCTGACACACAGAGACACAGGGTTAGGGGTTGTCTCAGGTTTAGGCTAGGATATCCTGGAGTCAGGTTGGGAGCCTGAGGAGTGGGGACAAACCATGTTAACATCTTTAGAACTCAAAACAAACACCCACAAAATGTTACACTGCAAAATATAAATCTAACATTTCCTTTGCATAGAGTGTTAAACAGGACGTGAGAGTTGTCTGGAGAGGACAGACTCCATGCTAGTGCAGGTGGGAAAAAAGGCTGACCCTTTCAACCTGATTGGTCGGCAGCCCTGTCAATCATCCTTCAAGCTTACACTCATTCCAACCAAACAGGGAGCTTGGACTCACTCCAGGGCACCGCCCCGCACACCTCACATTAGAGTGTGCTCTGCAGTATGGAGAAGATAAGTTTTTGATGCTGACAGACTTTCACATGCTGTTTCCTAGCCCAACTGCTGTGTGCGTCCATTGGCATGTAAGGATATTCTCTGGGGGTGTTCTACTCCTCCAGCCAGCACCTCTCCTAAACAGGTGTTCTACTCCTCCAGCCAGCACCTCTCCTAAACAGGTGTTCTACTCCTCCAGCCAGCACCTCTCCTAAACAGGTGTTCTACTCCTCCAGCCAGCACCTCTCCTAAACAGGTGTTCTACTCCTCCAGCCAGCACCTCTCCTAAACAGGTGTTCTACTCCTCCAGCCAGCACCTCTCCTAAACAGGTGTTCTACTCTGCTGGCCAGCACCTCTCCTAAACAGGTGTTCTACTCCTCCAGCCAGCACCTCTCCTAAACAGGTGTTCTACTCCTCCAGCCAGCACCTCTCCTAAACAGGTGTTCTACTCTGCTGGCCAGCACCTCTCCTAAACAGGTGTTCTACTCCTCCAGCCAGCACCTCTCTAAACAGGTGTTCTACTCTGCTGGCCAGCACCTCTCCTAAACAGGTGTTCTACTCCTCCAGCCAGCACCTCTCTAAACAGGTGTTCTACTCCTCCAGCCAGCACCTCTCCTAAACAGGTGTTCTACTCTGCTGGCCAGCACCTCTCCTAAACAGGTGTTCTACTCCTCCAGCCAGCACCTCTCCTAAACAGGTGTTCTACTCCGCTAGCCAGCACCTCTCCTAAACAGGTGTTCTACTCCGCTAGCCAGCACCTCTCCTAAACAGGTGTTCTACTCCTCCAGCCAGCACCTCTCCTAAACAGGTGTTCTACTCCTCCAGCCAGCACCTCTCCTAAACAGGTGTTCTACTCCGCTAGCCAGCACCTCTCCTAAACAGGTGTTCTACTCCGCTGGCCAGCACCTCTCCTAAACAGGTGTGAATTTCTTTAGCCTCCAGATGAATGTCGCTAGGTGTTTGTAGATAAGTTGTAGTGTTGTTTGCTAGCACCAGCTAATGCTAGCATTGTTTGTGCATGCTAATAAAGTGTTAGTCATTATCATTGCTGAATGTGTGTTTGAGTGCAACTAGCATACTCAGTATGTGTCTCAGAACAGTTTATATTGTTTGTATGTTACAGCTGCTATATATATTCTCAAAATGTTACTGTTCTATTAGGAGGGAACCATTGATGAGTTTCTAGAGGTTCCAGAATGTTTTATTAGAGGGAACCACTTTAAATAATGCCACTTTAAAAATGTTTACATATCCTACATTACTCATCTCATACACACACATACTGTACTCTATACCATCTACTGCATCTTGCCTACGCCGGTCAGCCATCACTCATCCATATATTTATATGTACATAGTCATATTCATTCCTTTACTCTTGTGTGTATAAGGTAGTTGTTGTGGAATTGTTAGATTACTTGTTATATACTACTGCATGGTCGGAACTAGAAGCACAAGCATTTCGCTACACTCGCATTAACATCTGCTAACCATGTGTATGTGACAAATAAAATTTGATTTGGTCCGAACAAAGAATCTGCTTCGGGAAAATGGTATTCCTGGTCGTAATGTTGGTAAGTTGACTTTGCTCTTATATCCAATAGTTCTTCCCGGCTGTCTGTAATAAGACTTCAGATTTCCTGGGGTAACAATGTAAGAAATAATATATAAAAAAAAACTAAATACAGCAGAGTTTCCTAAGGACTCCAAGCGAGGCGACCATCTCTGTCGATGCCATCTTGAAAAAGGGGTATTGTGTGTAGATTGGAGGACATCTTTTATTAAATCCATTTTAGAGAAAGGCTGTAACTTAACAAAATGTGAAGGGGTCTGAATACGTTCAGAATGCATATGTGGGAACTCCTTCAAGACTGTTGGAAAAGCATTCCTCATGAAGCTGGTTGAGAGAATGCGAGAGAGTGTGCAAAGCTGTCATCAAGGCAAAGGGTGGAAGAATCTCACATCTAGAATCTCAAATATTAAGTATACACTATCGTTCAAAAGTTGAGGTCACTTAGAAATGTCCTTGTTTTTGAAAGAAAAGCACATTGTGTCTGTTAAAATAACATCAAATTGATCAGAAATACAATGTAGACATTGTTAATGTTGTAAATGACTCTTGTAGCTGGAAACATAATTTCTTTAATGGAATATCTACATAGGCGTACAGAGGCCCATTATCAGCAACCATCACTCCTGTGTTCCAATGGCACGTTGTGTTAGCTAATCCAAGTTTATCACTTTAAAAGGCTAATTTATCATTAGAAAACCCTTTTACAATTATGTTAGCACAGCTGAAAATGCCTCAACTGGCAGCTTCATTAAATAGTACCCGCAAAACACCAGTCTCAACGTCAACAGTGAAGAGGCGACTCCGGGCTGCTGGCCTTCTAAGCAGTTGCAAAGAAAAAGCCATATCTCAGACTGGCCAATAAAAATAAAATATTAAGATGTGCAAAAGAACACAGACACTGTATGGACTATTTAATGAAGCTGCCAGTTGAGGATTTATGAGGCGTCTGTTTCTCAAACTAGACACACTAATGTACTTGTCCTCTTGCTCAGTTGTGCACCGGGGCCTCCTACTCCTCTTTCTATTGTGGTTAGAGCCAGTTTGCGCTGTTCTGTGAAGGGAGTAGTAGGAGATCTTCAGTTTCTTGGCAATTTCTCACACGGAATAGCCTTCATTTCTCAGAACAAGAATAGACTGACGAGTTTCAGAAGAAAGTACTTTGTTTCTGGCCATTTTGAGCCTGTAATCGAACCCACAAATGCTGATGCTCCAGATACTCAACTAGTCTAAAGAAGGCCAGTTTTATTGTTTCTTTAATCAGAACAAGAGTTTTCAGCTGTGCTAACATAATTAGCAAAAGGGTTTTCTAATGATCAATTTGCCTTTTAAAATGATAAACTTGGATTAGCTAACACAACGTGCCATTGGAACACAGGAGTGATGGTTGCTGATAATGGGCCTCTGTACGCCTATGTAGATATTCCATTAAAAAGTATGCCGTTTCCAGCTACAATAGTCATTTACAACATTAACAATGTCTACACTGTATTTCTTTTTTATTTTACCTTTATTTAACTAGGCAAGTCAGTTAAGAACACATTATTATTTTCAATGACGGCCTAGGAACAGTGAGTTAACTGCCTGTTCAAGGGCAGGACGACAGATTTGTACCTTGTCAGCTCTGGGATTTGAACTTGCAACCTTTCGGTTACTAGTCCAATGCTCTAACCACTAGGCCACCTGCCACCCCATTTCTGATCAGTTTGATGTTATTTTAATGGGGGGAAAAGTGATTTTCTTTCAAAAACAAGGACATATCAAAGTCACCCCAAACTTAGGAAAGGTGGTGTATTGGACCCCAAACTTAGGAAAGGTGGTGTATCTGACCCCAAACTTAGGAAAGGTGGTGTATTGGACCCCAAACTTAGGAAAGGTGGTGTATCTGACCCCAAACTTAGGAAAGGTGGTGTATTGGACCCCAAACTTAGGAAAGGTGGTGTATTGGACCCCAAACTTAGGAAAGGTGGTGTATCTGACCCCAAACTTAGGAAAGGTGGTGTATCGGACCCCAAACTTAGGAAAGGTGGTGTATCTGACCCCAAACTTAGGAAAGGGGGTGTATCTGACCCCAAACTTAGGAAAGGTGGTGTATTGGACCCCAAACTTAGGAAAGGTGGTGTATCTGACCCCAAACTTAGGAAAGGGGGTGTATCTGACCCCAAACTTAGGAAAGGGTGTATCTGACCCCAAACTTAGGAAAGGTGGTGTATTGGACCCCAAACTTAGGAAAGGTGGTGTATCTGACCCCAAACTTAGGAAAGGTGGTGTATTGGACCCCAAACTTAGGAAAGGTGGTGTATCTGACCCCCAAACTTAGGAAAGGTGGTGTATTGGACCCCAAACTTAGGAAAGGTGGTGTATCTGACCCCAAACTTAGGAAAGGTGGTGTATTGGACCCCAAACTTAGGAAAGGTGGTGTATTGACCCCAAACTTAGGAAAGGTGGTGTATCTGACCCCAAACTTAGGAAAGGTGGTGTATCGGACCCCAAACTTAGGAAAGGTGGTGTATCTGACCCCCAAACTTAGGAAAGGGGGTGTATTGGACCCCAAACTTAGGAAAGGTGGTGTATCTGACCCCAAACTTAGGAAAGGTGTGTATTTGACCCCAAACTTAGGAAAGGTGGTGTATCTGACCCCAAACTTAGGAAAGGGGTGTATCTGACCCCAAACTTAGGAAAGGTGGTGTATTGGACCCCAAACTTAGGAAAGGTGGTGTATTGGACCCCAAACTTAGGAAAGGTGGTGTATCTGACCCCAAACTTAGGAAAGGTGGTGTATCTGACCCCAAACTTAGGAAAGGGGGTGTATCTGACCCCAAACTTAGGAAAGGTGGTGTATCTGACCCCAAACTTAGGAAAGGTGGTGTATCTGACCCCAAACTTAGGAAAGGGGTGTATCTGACCCCAAACTTAGGAAAGGTGGTGTATCTGACCCCAAACTTAGGAAAGGTGGTGTATCTGACCCCAAACTTAGGAAAGGGGTGTATCTGACCCCAAACTTAGGAAAGGTGGTGTATCTGACCCCAAACTTAGGAAAGGTGGTGCATCTGACCCCAAACTTAGGAAAGGTGGTGTATCTGACCCCAAACTTAGGAAAGGGTGTATCTGACCCCAAACTTAGGAAAGGGTGTATTGGACCCCAAACTTAGGAAAGGGGGTGTATTGGACCCCAAACTTAGGAAAGGGGGTGTATCTGACCCCAAACTTAGGAAAGGTGGTGTATTGGACCCCAAACTTAGGAAAGGTGGTGTATCTGACCCCAAACTTAGGAAAGGTGGTGTATCTGACCCCAAACTTAGGAAAGGGGTGTATCTGACCCCAAACTTAGGAAAGGTGGTGTATCTGACCCCAAACTTAGGAAAAGGTGTATCTGACCCCAAACTTAGGAAAGGGGTGTATCTGACCCCAAACTTAGGAAAGGTGGTGTATCTGACCCCAAACTTAGGAAAGGTGGTGTATCTGACCCCAAACTTAGGAAAGGGGGTGTATCTGACCCCAAACTTAGGAAAGGTGGTGTATCTGACCCCAAACTTAGGAAAGGTGGTGTATCTGACCCCAAACTTAGGAAAGGTGGTGTATCTGACCCCAAACTTAGGAAAGGGGGTGTATCTGACCCCAAACTTAGGAAAGGGTGTATTGGACCCCAAACTTAGGAAAGGGTGTATTGGACCCCAAACTTAGGAAAGGGGTGTATCTGACCCCAAACTTAGGAAAGGGGGTGTATCTGACCCCAAACTTAGGAAAGGGTGTATCTGACCCCAAACTTAGGAAAGGTGGTGTATCTGACCCCAAACTTAGGAAAGGGGGTGTATCTGACCCCAAACTTAGGAAAGGTGGTGTATCTGACCCCAAACTTAGGAAAGGGGGTGTATTGGACCCCAAACTTAGGAAAGGGGGTGTATCTGACCCCAAACTTAGGAAAGGGGGTGTATCTGACCCCAAACTTAGGAAAGGTGGTGTATCTGACCCCAAACTTAGGAAAGGTGGTGTATTGGACCCCAAACTTAGGAAAGGTGGTGTATTGGACCCCAAACTTAGGAAAGGTGGTGTATCTGACCCCAAACTTAGGAAAGGTGGTGTATCTGACCCCAAACTTAGGAAAGGTGGTGTATCTGACCCCAAACTTAGGAAAGGTGGTGTATTGGACCCCAAACTTAGGAAAGGTGGTGTATTGGACCCCAAACTTAGGAAAGGTGGTGTATCTGACCCCAAACTTAGGAAAGGTGGTGTATCTGACCCCAAACTTAGGAAAGGTGGTGTATTGGACCCCAAACTTAGGAAAGGTGGTGTATTGGACCCCAAACTTAGGAAAGGTGGTGTATCTGACCCCAAACTTAGGAAAGGTGGTGTATCTGACAAAACTTAGGAAAGGTGGTGTATCTGACCCCAAACTTAGGAAAGGTGGTGTATTGGACCCCAAACTTAGGAAAGGGGGTGTATTTGACCCCAAACTTAGGAAAGGTGGTGTATCTGACCCCAAACTTAGGAAAGGTGGTGTATCTGACCCCAAACTTAGGAAAGGTGGTGTATCTGACCCCAAACTTAGGAAAGGTGGTGTATCTGACCCCAAACTTAGGAAAGGTGGTGTATCTGACCCCAAACTTAGGAAAGGTGGTGTATTTGACCCCAAACTTAGGAAAGGTGGTGTATTTGACCCCAAACTTAGGAAAGGTGGTGTATTTGACCCCAAACTTAGGAAAGGTGGTGTATCGGACCCCCAAACTTAGGAAAGGTGGTGTATCTGACCCCAAACTTAGGAAAGGTGGTGTATCTGACCCCAAACTTAGGAAAGGTGGTGTATCTGACCCCAAACTTAGGAAAGGTGGTGTATCTGACCCCAAACTTAGGAAAGGTGGTGTATTGGACCCCAAACTTAGGAAAGGTGGTGTATTTGACCCCAAACTTAGGAAAGGTGGTGTATCTGACCCCAAACTTAGGAAAGGTGGTGTATCGGACCCCAAACTTAGGAAAGGTGGTGTATCTGACCCCAAACTTAGGAAAGGTGGTGTATCTGACCCCAAACTTAGGAAAGGTGGTGTATCGGACCCCCAAACTTAGGAAAGGTGGTGTATTGGACCCCAAACTTAGGAAAGGTGGTGTATTGGACCCCAAACTTAGGAAAGGTGGTGTATCTGACCCCAAACTTAGGAAAGGTGGTGTATCTGACCCCAAACTTAGGAAAGGTGGTGTATCTGACCCCAAACTTAGGAAAGGTGGTGTATCGGACCCCAAACTTAGGAAAGGTGGTGTATTGGACCCCAAACTTAGGAAAGGTGGTGTATCTGACCCCAAACTTAGGAAAGGTGGTGTATCTGACCCCAAACTTAGGAAAGGTGGTGTATCTGACCCCAAACTTAGGAAAGGTGGTGTATTGGACCCCAAACTTAGGAAAGGTGGTGTATTTGACCCCAAACTTAGGAAAGGTGGTGTATCTGACCCCAAACTTAGGAAAGGTGGTGTATCGGACCCCAAACTTAGGAAAGGTGGTGTATCTGACCCCAAACTTAGGAAAGGTGGTGTATCTGACCCCAAACTTAGGAAAGGTGGTGTATTGGACCCCAAACTTAGGAAAGGTGGTGTATCTGACCCCAAACTTAGGAAAGGTGGTGTATTGGACCCCAAACTTAGGAAAGGGGGTGTATCTGACCCCAAACTTAGGAAAGGTGGTGTATCTGACCCCAAACTTAGGAAAGGTGGTGTATTGGACCCCAAACTTAGGAAAGGTGGTGTATCTGACCCCAAACTTAGGAAAGGTGGTGTATCTGACCCCAAACTTAGGAAAGGTGGTGTATTTGACCCCAAACTTAGGAAAGGTGGTGTATTTGACCCCAAACTTAGGAAAGGTGGTGTATCTGACCCCAAACTTAGGAAAGGTGGTGTATTGGACCCCAAACTTAGGAAAGGGGGTGTATTTGACCCCAAACTTAGGAAAGGTGGTGTATCTGACCCCAAACTTAGGAAAGGTGGTGTATCTGACCCCAAACTTAGGAAAGGTGGTGTATCTGACCCCAAACTTAGGAAAGGTGGTGTATTTGACCCCAAACTTAGGAAAGGTGGTGTATTGGACCCCAAACTTAGGAAAGGGGGTGTATTGGACCCCAAACTTAGGAAAGGGGGTGTATTGGACCCCAAACTTAGGAAAGGTGGTGTATTGGACCCCAAACTTAGGAAAGGTGGTGTATTTGACCCCAAACTTAGGAAAGGTGGTGTATTGGACCCCAAACTTAGGAAAGGTGGTGTATTGGACCCCAAACTTAGGAAAGGTGGTGTATTGGACCCCAAACTTAGGAAAGGTGGTGTATTGGACCCCAAACTTAGGAAAGGTGGTGTATTTGACCCCAAACTTAGGAAAGGGGGTGTATCTGACCCCAAACTTAGGAAAGGGGGTGTATTGGACCCCAAACTTAGGAAAGGTGGTGTATTGGACCCCAAACTTAGGAAAGGTGGTGTATTTGACCCCAAACTTAGGAAAGGTGGTGTATTGGACCCCAAACTTAGGAAAGGTGGTGTATCTGACCCCAAACTTAGGAAAGGTGGTGTATTTGACCCCAAACTTAGGAAAGGTGGTGTATTTGACCCCAAACTTAGGAAAGGTGGTGTATCTGACCCCAAACTTAGGAAAGGTGGTGTATTGGACCCCAAACTTAGGAAAGGTGGTGTATTGGACCCCAAACTTAGGAAAGGTGGTGTATCTGACCCCCAAACTTAGGAAAGGTGGTGTATCTGACCCCAAACTTAGGAAAGGTGGTGTATCTGACCCCAAACTTAGGAAAGGTGGTGTATCTGACCCCAAACTTAGGAAAGGTGGTGTATCTGACCCCAAACTTAGGAAAGGTGGTGTATCGGACCCCAAACTTAGGAAAGGTGGTGTATCGGACCCCAAACTTAGGAAAGGTGGTGTATCTGACCCCAAACTTAGGAAAGGTGGTGTATCTGACCCCAAACTTAGGAAAGGTGGTGTATTGGACCCCAAACTTAGGAAAGGTGGTGTATTTGACCCCAAACTTAGGAAAGGTGGTGTATCTGACCCCAAACTTAGGAAAGGTGGTGTATCGGACCCCAAACTTAGGAAAGGTGGTGTATCTGACCCCAAACTTAGGAAAGGTGGTGTATCTGACCCCAAACTTAGGAAAGGTGGTGTATTGGACCCCAAACTTAGGAAAGGTGGTGTATCTGACCCCAAACTTAGGAAAGGTGGTGTATTGGACCCCAAACTTAGGAAAGGGGGTATCTGACCCCAAACTTAGGAAAGGTGGTGTATCTGACCCCAAACTTAGGAAAGGTGGTATTGGACCCCAAACTTAGGAAAGGTGGTGTATCTGACCCCAAACTTAGGAAAGGTGGTGTATTTGACCCCAAACTTAGGAAAGGTGGTGTATTTGACCCCAAACTTAGGAAAGGTGGTGTATCTGACCCCAAACTTAGGAAAGGTGGTGTATTGGACCCCAAACTTAGGAAAGGTGGTGTATCTGACCCCAAACTTAGGAAAGGTGGTGTATTGGACCCCAAACTTAGGAAAGGTGGTGTATTTGACCCCAAACTTAGGAAAGGTGTATCTGACCCCAAACTTAGGAAAGGTGGTGTATCTGACCCCAAACTTAGGAAAGGTGGTGTATCTGACCCCAAACTTAGGAAAGGTGGTGTATTTGACCCCAAACTTAGGAAAGGTGGTGTATTGGACCCCAAACTTAGGAAAGGGGGTGTATTGGACCCCAAACTTAGGAAAGGGGGTGTATTGGACCCCAAACTTAGGAAAGGTGGTGTATTGGACCCCAAACTTAGGAAAGGTGGTGTATTTGACCCCAAACTTAGGAAAGGTGGTGTATTGGACCCCAAACTTAGGAAAGGTGGTGTATTGGACCCCAAACTTAGGAAAGGTGGTGTATTGGACCCCAAACTTAGGAAAGGTGGTGTATTGGACCCCAAACTTAGGAAAGGTGGTGTATTTGACCCCAAACTTAGGAAGCTTAGGAAAGGGTGTATTTGACCCCCAAACTTAGGAAAGGTGGTGTATTGGACTGGGAAAGGTGGTGTATTTGGACCCCAAACTTAGGAAAGGTGGTGTATTTGACCCCAAACTTAGGAAAGGTGGTGTACCCCAAACTTAGGAAAGGTGGTGTATTTGGACCCCAAACTTAGGAAAGGTGGTGTATTTGACCCCAAACTTAGGAAAGGTGGTGTATCTGACCCCAAACTTAGGAAAGGTGGTGTATTTGACCCCAAACTTAGGAAAGGTGGTGTATTGGACCCCAAACTTAGGAAAGGTGGTGTATCTGACCCCAAACTTAGGAAAGGTGGTGTATTTGACCCCAAACTTAGGAAAGGTGGTGTATTTGACCCCAAACTTAGGAAAGGTGGTGTATCTGACCCCAAACTTAGGAAAGGTGGTGTATCTGACCCCAAACTTAGGAAAGGTGGTGTATCTGGACCCCAAACTTAGGAAAGGTGGTGTATCTGACCCCAAACTTAGGAAAGGTGGTGTATCTGACCCCAAACTTAGGAAAGGTGGTGTATCTGGACCCCAAACTTAGGAAAGGTGGTGTATTGGACCCCAAACTTAGGAAAGGTGGTGTATCTGACCCCAAACTTAGGAAAGGTGGTGTATCTGGACCCCCAAACTTAGGAAAGGTGGTGTATTGGACCCCAAACTTAGGAAAGGTGGTGTATTTGACCCCAAACTTAGGAAAGGTGGTGTATCTGACCCCAAACTTAGGAAAGGTGGTGTATTGGACCCCAAACTTAGGAAAGGTGGTGTATCTTGACCCCAAACTTAGGAAAGGTGGTGTATTTGACCCCAAACTTAGGAAAGGTGGTGTATCTGGACCCCAAACTTAGGAAAGGTGGTGTATCTGACCCCAAACTTAGGAAAGGTGGTGTATCTGGACCCCAAACTTAGGAAAGGTGGTGTATCTGGACCCCAAACTTAGGAAAGGTGGTGTATCTTGACCCCAAACTTAGGAAAGGTGGTGTATTGGACCTCAAACTTAGGAAAGGTGGTGTATTGACCCCAAACTTAGGAAAGGTGGTATTTGACCCCAAACTTAGGAAAGGTGTGTATTTGGACCCCAAACTTAGGAAAGGTGGTGTATCTGACCCCAAACTTAGGAAAGGTGGTGTATTTGACCCCAAACTTAGGAAAGGTGGTGTATTTGACCCCAAACTTAGGAAAGGTGGTGTATCTGACCCCAAACTTAGGAAAGGTGGTGTATTGACCCCAAACTTAGGAAAGGTGGTGTATCTGACCCCAAACTTAGGAAAGGTGGTGTATCTGACCCCAAACTTAGGAAAGGTGGTGTATCTGACCCCCAAACTTAGGAAAGGTGGTGTATTGGACCTCAAACTTAGGAAAGGTGGTGTATCTGACCCCAAACTTAGGAAAGGTGGTGTATTTGACCCCAAACTTAGGAAAGGTGGTGTATTTGACCTCAAACTTAGGAAAGGTGGTGTATTTGACCCCAAACTTAGGAAAGGTGGTGTATTTGACCCCAAACTTAGGAAAGGTGGTGTATTTGACCCCAAACTTAGGAAAGGTGTGTATCTGACCCCAAACTTAGGAAAGGTGGTGTATCTGACCCCAAACTTAGAAAGGTGGTGTATCTGACCCCAAACTTAGGAAAGGTGGTGTATTTGACCCCAAACTTAGGAAAGGTGGTGTATTTGACCCCAAACTTAGGAAAGGTGGTGTATTGGACCCCAAACTTAGGAAAGAAAGGGGTGTATTGGACCCCAAACTTAGGAAAGGTGGTGTATTTGGACCCCAAACTTAGGAAAGGGGTGTATTGGACCCCAAACTTAGGAAAGGTGGTGTATTGGACCCCAAACTTAGGAAAGGGTGTATTGGACCCCAAACTTAGAAAGGTGGTGTATTGGACCCCAAACTTAGGAAAGGTGGTGTATTTGACCCCAAACTTAGGAAAGGTGGTGTATTTGACCCCAAACTTAGGAAAGGTGGTGTATTTGACCTCAAACTTAGGAAAGGTGGTGTATTTGACCCCAAACTTAGGAAAGGTGGTGTATTTGACCCCAAACTTAGGAAAGGGGTGTATCTGACCCCAAACTTAGGAAAGGGGGTGTATTTGACCCCAAACTTAGGAAAGGTGGTGTATCTGACCCCAAACTTAGGAAAGGGGGTGTATTTGACCCCAAACTTAGGAAAGGGGGTGTATTTGACCCCAAACTTAGGAAAGGGGGTGTATTTGACCCCAAACTTAGGAAAGGTGGTGTATTTGACCCCAAACTTAGGAAAGGGGGTGTATCTGACCCCAAACTTAGGAAAGGGGGTGTATTTGACCCCAAACTTAGGAAAGGGGGTGTATTTGACCCCAAACTTAGGAAAGGGGGTGTATTTGACCCCAAACTTAGGAAAGGGGGTGTATTTGACCCCAAACTTAGGAAAGGGGGTGTATTTGACCCCAAACTTAGGAAAGGGGGTGTATTTGACCCCAAACTTAGGAAAGGTGGTGTATTTGACCCCAAACTTAGGAAAGGGGGTGTATTTGACCCCAAACTTAGGAAAGGTGGTGTATTTGACCCCAAACTTAGGAAAGGGGGTGTATTTGACCCCAAACTTAGGAAAGGTGGTGTATTTGACCCCAAACTTAGGAAAGGTGGTGTATTTGACCCCAAACTTAGGAAAGGGGGTGTATCTGACCCCAAACTTAGGAAAGGGGGTGTATCTGACCCCAAACTTAGGAAAGGGGGTGTATTTGACCCCAAACTTAGGAAAGGGGGTGTATTGGACCCCAAACTTAGGAAAGGTGGTGTATTTGACCCCAAACTTAGGAAAGGGGGTGTATTGGACCCCAAACTTAGGAAAGGGGGTGTATTGGACCCCAAACTTAGGAAAGGGGGTGTATTGGACCCCAAACTTAGGAAAGGGGGTGTATTGGACCCCAAACTTAGGAAAGGGGGTGTATCTGACCCCAAACTTAGGAAAGGGGGTGTATCTGACCCCAAACTTAGGAAAGGGGGTGTATCTGACCCCAAACTTAGGAAAGGGGGTGTATCTGACCCCAAACTTAGGAAAGGGGGTGTATCTGACCCCAAACTTAGGAAAGGGGGTGTATCTGGTTACTACATGACTCCATGTGTGTTATTGTTTTGTTCTGATGTCTTCACTATTATTCTAGTAGAAAATAGTACAAAATAAAGAACTTGAATGAGTAGGTGTCCCAACTTCTTACTGGTACTGTACACACACACATCAACATAAAGAATATTCAGGATTGACTGCAAAATTATTCTATGTAGCATCATGAGGTGTGAGAGAGTCACTGCTGAGTGCAACAGGCAGAAAGACAGCAGGGAATAGATCCAAACCTACAGAGGTACTTTCCACGTGATTCAACAGGCAGAGAGACAGCAGGGAATAGATCCAAACCTACAGAGGTACTTTCCACGTGATTCAACAGGCAGAAAGACAGCAGGGAATAGATCCAGACCTACAGAGGTACTTTCCACGTGATTCAACAGGCAGAGAGACAGCAGGGAATAGATCCAGACCTACAGAGGTACTTTCCACGTGATTCAACAGGCAGAGAGACAGCAGGGAATAGATCCAGACCTACAGAGGTACTTTCCACGTGATTCAACAGGCAGAGAGACAGCAGGGAATAGATCCAGACCTACAGAGGTACTTTCCACGTGATTCAACAGGCAGAGAGACAGCAGGGAATAGATCCAGACCTACAGAGGTACTTTCCACGTGATTCAACAGGCAGAGAGACAGTAGGGAATAGATCCAGACCTACAGAGGTACTTTCCACGTGATTCAACAGGCAGAGAGACAGCAGGGAATAGATCCAGACCTACAGAGGTACTTTCCACGTGATTCAACAGGCAGAAAGACAGCAGGGAATAGATCCAGACCTACAGAGGTACTTTCCACGTGATTCAACAGGCAGAGAGACAGCAGGGAATAGATCCAGACCTACAGAGGTACTTTCCACGTGATTCAACAGGCAGAGAGACAGCAGGGAATAGATCCAGACTTACAGAGGTACTTTCCACGTGATTCAACAGGCAGAGAGACAGCAGGGAATAGATCCAGACCTACAGAGGTACTTTCCACAGGATTCAACAGGCTACATCCTATCCCACAGGATTCAACAGGCTACATCCTACCCCACATGATTCAACAGGCTACAATCTACCCCACGTGATTCAACAGGCTACATCCTACCCCACGTGATTCAACAGGCTACATCCTACCCCACGTGATTCAACAGGCTACATCCTATCCCACAGGATTCAACAGGCTACAATCTACCCCACGTGATTCAACAGGCTACATCCTATCCCACAGGATTCAACAGGCTACATCCTATCCCACAGGATTCAACAGGCTACATCCTATCCCACATGATTCAACAGGCTACATCCTAACCCACGTGATTCAACAGGCTACATCCTACCCCACATGATTCAACAGGCTACATCCTACCCCACGTGATTCAACAGGCTACATCCTACCCCACGTGATTCAACAGGCTTCATCCTACCCCACGTGATTCAACAGGCTACATTCTACCCCACGTGATTCAACAGGCTACATTCTACCCCACGTGATTCAACAGGCTACATCCTATCCCACGTGATTCAACAGGCTACATTCTACCCCACGTGATTCAACAGGCTACATTCTACCCCATGTGATTCAACAGGCTACATCCTATCCCACGTGATTCAACAGGCTACATCCTACCACACGTGATTCAAAAGGCTACATCCTACCCCACGTGATTAAACAGGCTACATCCTATCCCACGTGATTCAACAGGCTAAATCCTATCCCACGTGATTCAACAGGCTACATCCTACCCCACGTGATTCAACAATCTACATCCTATCCCACGTGATTCAACAGGCTACAATCTACCCCACGTGATTCAACAGCCTACATCCTACCCTACGTGATTCAACAGGCTACAATCTACCCCACGTGATTCAACAGCCTACATCCTACCCCACGTGATTCAACAGGCTACATCCTACCCCACGTGATTCAACAGGCTACATCCTACCCCACGTGATTCAACAGGCTACAATCTACCCCACGTGATTCAACAGGCTACATCCTATCCCACGTGATTCAACAGGCTACAATCTACCCCACGTGATTCAACAGGCTACAATCTACCCCACGTGATTCAACAGGCTACATCCTATTCCACGTGATTCAACAGGCTACATCCTACCCCACGTGATTCAACAGGCTGGCTACATCCTACCCCACGTGATTCAACAGGCTGGCTACATCCTATCCCACGTGATTCAACAGGCTACATCCTACCCCACGTAATTCAACAGGCTACAATCTACCCCACGTGATTCAACAGGCTACATCCTACCCCACGTGATTCAACAGGCTGGCTACATCCTACCCCACGTGATTCAACAGGCTGGCTACATCCTACCCCACGTGATTCAACAGGCTGGCTACATCCTATCCCACGTGATTCAACAGGCTACATCCTACCCCACGTGATTCAACAGGCTACATCCTACCCCACGTGATTCAACAGGCTACATTCTACCCCACGTGATTCAACAGGCTACATCCTATCCCACGTGATTCAACAGGCTACATCCTACCCCACGTGATTCAACAGGCTACATCCTATCCCACGTGATTCAACAGGCTACATCCTACCCCACGTGATTCAACAGGCTACATCCTATCCCACGTGATTCAACAGGCTACATCCTATCCCACAGGATTCAACAGGCTACAATCTACCCCACGTGATTCAACAGGCTACATCCTATCCCACAGGATTCAACAGGCTACATCCTATCCCACAGGATTCAACAGGCTACATCCTATCCCACGTGATTCAACAGGCTACATCCTACCCCACGTGATTCAACAGGCTACATCCTACTCCCCACGGATTCAACAGGCTACATCCTACCCCACGTGATTCAACAGGCTACATTCTACCCCACGTGATTCAACAGGCTACATTCTACCCCACGTGATTCAACAGGCTACATCCTATCCCACGTGATTCAACAGGCTACATCCTACCACACGTGATTCAAAAGGCTACATCCTACCCCACGTGATTCAACAGGCTACAAATCTACCCCACGTGATTCAACAAGCTACATCCTATCCCAAGTGATTCAACAGGCTACATCCTACCCCACGTGATTCAACAGGCTACATCCTACCCCACGTGATTCAACAGGCTACATCCTACCCCACGTGATTCAACAGGCTACATCCTACCCCACGTGATTCAACAGGCTACATCCTACCCCACGTGATTCAACAGGCTACATCCTACCCCACGTGATTCAACAGGCTACATCCTACCCTCAACAGGCTACAATCTACACGTGATTCAACAGGCTACATCCTACCCCATGATTCAACAGGCTACCCCACGTGATTCAACACATCTCACCCCAGGCTACATCCTACACGTGATTCAACAGGCTACATCTACCCCACGTGATTCAACAGGCTACAATCTACCCACGTGATTCAACAGGCTACATCTACCCCACGTGATTCAACAGGCTACATCCTACCCCACGTGATTCAACAGGCTACGCTGATTCAACCTACATCCTACGTGATTCAACAGGCTACATCCTACCCCACGTGATTCAACAGGCTACATCCTACCCCACGTGATTCAACAGGCTGGCTACATCCTACCCCACGTGATTCAACAGGCTACATCCTACCCACGTGATTCAACAGGCTACATCCTACCCCACGTGATTCAACAGGCTACATCCTACCCACGTGATTCAACAGGCTACAATCTACCCCACGGATTCAACAGGCTACATCCTACCCCACGTGATTCAACAGGCTGGCACATCCTACCCACGTGATTCAACAGGCTACATCCTACCCCACGTGATTCAACAGGCTACATCCTACCCCACGTGATTCAACAGGCTACATCCTATCCCACGTGATTCAACAGGCTGGCTACAATCTACCCCACGTGATTCAACAGGCTACATCCTACCCACGTGGATTCAACAGGCTACATCCTACCCCACGTGATTCAACAGGCTACATCCTACCCCACGTGATTCAACAGGCTACTACATCCTACCCACGTGATTCAACAGGCTACATCCTACCCACGGATTCAACAGGCTACATCCTACCCCATTGATTCAACAGGCTACATCCTATCCCACGTGATTCAACAGGCTACATCCTACCCCACGTGATTCAACAGGCTACATCCTACCTACCACGTGATTCAACAGGCTACATCCTACCCCACGTGATTCAACAGGCTACATCCTATCCCACGCGTGATTCAACAGGCTACATCCTACCCCACGTGATTCAACAGGCTACATCCTACCCCACGTGATTCAACAGGCTACATCCTACCCCACGTGATTCAACAGGCTACATCCTATCCCCACGTGATTCAACAGGCTACATCCTACCCACATTGATTCAACAGGCTACAATCTACCCCACGTGATTCAACAGGCTACATCCTATCCCCACGGATTCAACAGGCTACATCCTACCCCACGTGATTCAACAGGCTACAATCCTACCCCACGTGATTCAACAGGCTTACATCCTATCCCACGTGATTCAACAGGCTACAATCCTACCCCACGTGATTCAACAGGCTACATCCTATCCCACGTGATTCAACAGGCTACATCCTATCCCACGTGATTCAACAGGCTACAATCTACCCCACGTGATTCAACAGCCTACATCCTACCCCACGTGATTCAACAGGCTACAATCTACCCCACGTGATTCAACAGGCTACATCCTACCCCACGTGATTCAACAGGCTACATCCTACCCAACGTGATTCAACAGGCTACATCCTACCCCACATGATTCAACAGGCTACAATCTACCCCACGTGATTCAACAGGCTACATCCTACCCCATGTGATTCAACAGGCTACATCCTACCCCCCGTGATTCAACAGGCTACATCCTACCCCACGTGATTCAACAGGCTGCTACATCCTACCCCACGTGGATTCAACAGGCTACAATCTACCCCATTGATTCAACAGGCTACACATCCTACCCCACGTGATTCAACAGGCTACATCCTATCCTACGTGATTCAACAGGCTACATCCTACCCCACGTGATTCAACAGGCTACAATCTACATGCATTGATTCAACAGGCTACATCCTACCCCACGGATTCAACAGGCTCCTACCCCACTTGATTCAACAGGCTGGCTACATCCTACCCCACGTGATTCAACAGGCTACATCCTACCCCACGTGATTCAACAGGCTACATCCTACCCCACGTGATTCAACAGGCTACAATCCTACCCCACGTGATTCAACAGGCTACATCCTACCATGATTCAACAGGCTACAATCTACCCCACGTGATTCAACAGGCTACATCCTACCCCACGTGATTCAACAGGCTACATCCTACCCCACGTGATTCAACAGGCTGGCTACATCCTACCCCACGTGATTCAACAGGCTGGCTACATCCTATCCCATTGATTCAACAGGCTACATCCTACCCCACGTGATTCAACAGGCTACATCCTACCCCACGTGATTCAACAGGCTACATTCTACCCCACATGATTCAACAGGCTACAATCTACCCCACGTGATTCAACAGCCTACATCCTACCCCATGTGATTCAACAGGCTACATCCTACCCCACGTGATTCAACAGGCTACATCCTACCCCACGTGATTCAACAGGCTACAATCTACCCCACGTGATTCAACAGGCTACATCCTACCCCACGTGATTCAACAGGCTACATCCTACCCCACGTGATTCAACAGGCTGGCTACATCCTACCCCACGTGATTCAACAGGCTGGCTACATCCTATCCCACGTGATTCAACAGGCTGGCTACATCCTATCCCACGTGATTCAACAGGCTACATCCTACCCCACGTGATTCAACAGGCTACATCCTACCCCACGTGATTCAACAGGCTACATTCTACCCCACGTGATTCAACAGGCTACATCCTATCCCACGTGATTCAACAGGCTACATCCTACCCCACGTGATTCAACAGGCTACATCCTACCCCACGTGATTCAACAGGCTACATCCTACCCCACGTGATTCAACAGGCTACATCCTATCCCACGTGATTCAACAGGCTAAATCCTATCCCACGTGATTCAACAGGCTACATCCTACCCCACGTGATTCAACAGGCTACAATCTACCCCACGTGATTCAACAGGCTACATCCTACCCCACGTGATTCAACAGGCTACAATCTACCCCACGTGATTCAACAGGCTACATCCTATCCCACATGATTCAACAGGCTACATCCTACCCTACGTGATTCAACAGGCTACATCCTACCCCACGTGATTCAACAGGCTACAATCTACCGCACGTGATTCAACAGGTTACATCCTATCCCACGTGATTCAACAGGCTACAATCTACCCCACGTGATTCAACAGGCTACAATCTACCCCACGTGATTCAACAGGCTACATCCTATCCCACGTGATTCAACAGGCTACAATCTACCCCACGTGATTCAACAGCCTACATCCTACCCCACGTGATTCAACAGGCTACAATCTACCCCACGTGATTCAACAGCCTACATCCTACCCCACGTGATTCAACAGGCTACATCCTACCCCACGTGATTCAACAGGCTACATTCTACCCCACATGATTCAACAGGCTACAATCTACCCCACGTGATTCAACAGCCTACATCCTACCCCATGTGATTCAACAGGCTACATCCTACCCCACGTGATTCAACAGGCTACATCCTACCCCACGTGATTCAACAGGCTACAATCTACCCCACGTGATTCAACAGGCTACATCCTACCCCACGTGATTCAACAGGCTACAATCTACCCCACGTGATTCAACAGGCTACATCCTACCCCACGGATTCAACAGGCTACATCCTACCCCTACATGTGGATTCAACAGGCTGAGCAACTACATCCTACCCCACGTGATTCAACAGGCTACATCCTATCCCACGTGATTCAACAGGCTACATCCTATCCCACGTGATTCAACAGGCTACATCCTACCCCACGTGATTCAACAGGCTGGCTACATCTACCCCACGTGATTCAACAGGCTACATCCTATCACGTGATTCAACAGGCCTACATCCTACACGTGATTCAACAGGCTACTACATCCTACCCCACGTGATTCAACAGGCTACATCCTACCCCACGTGATTCAACAGGCTACAATCTACCCCACGTGATTCAACAGGCTGGCTACATCCTACCCCACGTGATTCAACAGGCTGGCTACATCCTACCCCACGTGATTCAACAGGCTGGCTACATCCTACCCCACGTGATTCAACAGGCTGGCTACATCCTATCCCACGTGATTCAACAGGCTGGCTACATCCTATCCCACGTGATTCAACAGGCTACATCCTATCCCACGTGATTCAACAGGCTACAATCTACCCCACGTGATTCAACAGGTTACAATCTACCCCACGTGGTTCAACAGGCTACAATCTACCCCACGTGATTCAACAGGCTACAATCTACCCCATGTGATTCAACAGGCTACATCCTATCCCACGTGATTCAACAGGCTACATCCTACCCCACGTGATTCAACAGGCTGGCTACATCCTACCCCACGTGATTCAACAGGCTGGCTACATCCTATCCCACGTGATTCAACAGGCTACATCCTACCCCACGTGATTCAACAGGCTACAATCTACCCCACGTGATTCAACAGGCTACATCCTACCCCACGTGATTCAACAGGCTACATCCTACCCCACGGATTCAACAGGCTGGCTACATCCTACCCCACGTGATTCAACAGGCTGGCTACATCCTACCCCACGTGATTCAACAGGCTGGCTACATCCTACCCCACGTGATTCAACAGGCTGGCTACATCCTATCCCACGTGATTCAACAGGCTGGCTACATCCTATCCCACGTGATTCAACAGGCTACAATCTACCCCACGTGATTCAACAGGTTACAATCTACCCCACGTGATTCAACAGGCTACAATCTACCCCACGTGATTCAACAGGCTACATCCTATCCCACATGATTCAACAGGCTAAATCCTATCCCACGTGATTCAACAGGCTACAATCTAACCCACGTGATTCAACAGGCTGGCTACATCCTATCCCACGTGATTCAACAGGCTACATCCTACCCCACGTGATTCAACAGGCTACAATCTACCCCACGTGATTCAACAGGCTACATCCTACCCTACGTGATTCAACAGGCTACATCCTACCCCACGTGATTCAACAGGCTGGCTACATCCTACCCCACGTGATTCAACAGGCTGGCTACATCCTATCCCACGTGATTCAACAGGCTGGCTACATCCTATCCCACGGATTCAACAGGCTACATCCTACCCCACGTGATTCAACAGGCTACATCCTACCCCACGTGATTCAACAGGCTACATTCTACCCCACGTGATTCAACAGGCTACATCCTATCCCACGTGATTCAACAGGCTACATCCTACCCCACGTGATTCAAAAGGCTACATCCTACCCCACGTGATTCAACAGGCTACAATCTACCCCACGTGATTCAACAGGCTACATCCTAATCCACGTGATTCAACAGGCTACAATCTACCCCACGTGATTCAACAGGCTACATCCTATCCCACATGATTCAACAGGCTACATCCTACCCCACGTGATTCAACAGGCTACATCCTACCGCACGTGATTCAACAGGCTACAATCTACCGCACGTGATTCAACAGGTTACATCCTATCCCACGTGATTCAACAGGCTACAATCTACCCCACGTGATTCAACAGGCTACAATCTACCCCACGTGATTCAACAGGCTACATCCTATCCCACGTGATTCAACAGGCTACAATCTACCCCACGTGATTCAACAGCCTACATCCTACCCCACGTGATTCAACAGGCTACAATCTACCCCACGTGATTCAACAGCCTACATCCTACCCCACGTGATTCAACAGGCTACATCCTACCCCACGTGATTCAACAGGCTGGCTACATCCTACCCCACGTGATTCAACAGGCTGGCTACATCCTCCCCACGTGATTCAACAGGCTGGCTACATCCTACCCCACGTGATTCAACAGGCTGGCTACATCCTACCCCACGTGATTCAACAGGCTGGCTACATCCTACCCCACGTGATTCAACAGGCTGGCTACATCCTACCCCACGTGATTCAACAGGCTGGCTACATCCTACCCCACGTGATTCAACAGGCTGGCTACATCCTATCCCACGTGATTCAACAGGCTGGCTACATCCTATCCCACGTGATTCAACAGGCTACATCCTATCCCACGTGATTCAACAGGCTACAATCTACCCCACGTGATTCAACAGGTTACAATCTACCCCAAGTGATTCAACAGGCTACATCCTACCCTACGTGATTCAACAGGCTACAATCTACCCCATGTGATTCAACAGGCTACATCCTATCCCACGTGATTCAACAGGCTACATCCTACCCCACGTGATTCAACAGGCTGGCTACATCCTACCCCACGTGATTCAACAGGCTGGCTACATCCTATCCCACGTGATTCAACAGGCTACATCCTACCCCACGTGATTCAACAGGCTACAATCTACCCCACGTGATTCAACAGGCTACATCCTACCCTACGTGATTCAACAGGCTACATCCTACCCCACGTGATTCAACAGGCTGGCTACATCCTACCCCACGTGATTCAACAGGCTGGCTACATCCTACCCCACGTGATTCAACAGGCTGGCTACATCCTACCCCACGTGATTCAACAGGCTGGCTACATCCTATCCCACGTGATTCAACAGGCTGGCTACATCCTATCCCACGTGATTCAACAGGCTACAATCTACCCCACGTGATTCAACAGGTTACAATCTACCCCACGTGATTCAACAGGCTACAATCTACCCCACGTGATTCAACAGGCTACATCCTATCCCACATGATTCAACAGGCTAAATCCTATCCCACGTGATTCAACAGGCTACAATCTAACCCACGTGATTCAACAGGCTGGCTACATCCTATCCCACGTGATTCAACAGGCTACATCCTACCCCACGTGATTCAACAGGCTACAATCTACCCCACGTGATTCAACAGGCTACATCCTACCCTACGTGATTCAACAGGCTACATCCTACCCCACGTGATTCAACAGGCTGGCTACATCCTACCCCACGTGATTCAACAGGCTGGCTACATCCTATCCCACGTGATTCAACAGGCTGGCTACATCCTATCCCACGTGATTCAACAGGCTACATCCTACCCCACGTGATTCAACAGGCTACATCCTACCCCACGTGATTCAACAGGCTACATTCTACCCCACGTGATTCAACAGGCTACATCCTATCCCACGTGATTCAACAGGCTACATCCTACCCCACGTGATTCAAAAGGCTACATCCTACCCCACGTGATTCAACAGGCTACAATCTACCCCACGTGATTCAACAGGCTACATCCTAATCCACGTGATTCAACAGGCTACAATCTACCCCACGTGATTCAACAGGCTACATCCTATCCCACATGATTCAACAGGCTACATCCTACCCTACGTGATTCAACAGGCTACATCCTACCGCACGTGATTCAACAGGCTACAATCTACCGCACGTGATTCAACAGGTTACATCCTATCCCACGTGATTCAACAGGCTACAATCTACCCCACGTGATTCAACAGGCTACAATCTACCCCACGTGATTTAACAGGCTACATCCTATCCCACGTGATTCAACAGGCTACAATCTACCCCACGTGATTCAACAGCCTACATCCTACCCTACGTGATTCAACAGGCTACAATCTACCCCACGTGATTCAACAGCCTACATCCTACCCCACGTGATTCAACAGGCTACATCCTACCCCACGTGATTCAACAGGCTGGCTACATCCTACCCCACGTGATTCAACAGGCTGGCTACATCCTCCCCCACGTGATTCAACAGGCTGGCTACATCCTACCCCACGTGATTCAACAGGCTGGCTACATCCTACCCCACGTGATTCAACAGGCTGGCTACATCCTACCCCACGTGATTCAACAGGCTACAATCTACCCCACGTGATTCAACAGGCTACATCCTACCCCACGTGATTCAACAGGCTGGCTACATCCTACCCCACGTGATTCAACAGGCTGGCTACATCCTACCCCACGTGATTCAACAGGCTGGCTACATCCTATCCCACGTGATTCAACAGGCTACATCCTATCCCACGTGATTCAACAGGCTACAATCTACCCCACGTGATTCAACAGGATACATCCTACCCTACGTGATTCAACAGGCTACATCCTACCCCACGTGATTCAACAGGCTACATCCTACCCCACGTGATTCAACAGGCTACATCCTACCCCACGTGATTCAACAGGCTACATCCTACCCCACGTGATTCAACAGGCTACATCCTACCCCACGTGATTCAACAGGCTACATCCTACCCCACGTGATTCAACAGGCTACATCCTACCCCACGTGATTCAACAGGCTACATCCTATCCCACGTGATTCAACAGGCTACATCCTACCCCACGTGATTCAACAGGCTACATCCTATCCCACGTGATTCAACAGGCTAAATCCTATCCCACGTGATTCAACAGGCTACATCCTACCCCACGTGATTCAACAGGCTACAATCTACCCCACGTGATTCAACAGGCTACAATCTACCCCACGTGATTCAACAGGCTACAATCTACCCCACGTGATTCAACAGGCTACAATCTACCCCACGTGATTCAACAGGCTGGCTACATCCTACCCCACGTGATTCAACAGGCTGGCTACATCCTACCCCACGTGATTCAACAGGCTGGCTACATCCTATCCCACGTGATTCAACAGGCTACATCCTACCCCACGTGATTCAACAGGCTACAATCTACCCCACGTGATTCAACAGGCTACATCCTACCCCACGTGATTCAACAGGCTACATCCTACCCCACGTGATTCAACAGGCTGGCTACATCCTACCCCACGTGATTCAACAGGCTGGCTACATCCTATCCCACGTGATTCAACAGGCTGGCTACATCCTATCCCACGTGATTCAACAGGCTACATCCTATCCCACGTGATTCAACAGGCTACAATCTACCCCACGTGATTCAACAGGTTACAATCTACCCCAAGTGATTCAACAGGCTACATCCTACCCCACGTGATTCAACAGGCTACATCCTACCCCACGTGATTCAACAGGCTACATCCTACCCCACGTGATTCAACAGGCTACATCCTACCCCACGTGATTCAACAGGCTACATCCTACCCCACGTGATTCAACAGGCTACATCCTACCCCACGTGATTCAACAGGCTACATCCTATCCCCCGTGATTCAACAGGCTACATCCTATCCCCCGTGATTCAACAGGCTACATCCTATCCCCCGTGATTCAACAGGCTACATCCTATCCCACAGGATTCAACAGGCTACATCCTATCCCACAGGATTCAACAGGCTACATCCTATCCCACAGGATTCAACAGGCTACATCCTATCCCACATGATTCAACAGGCTACATCCTACCCCACGTGATTCAACAGGCTACATCCTACCCCACGTGATTCAACAGGCTACATCCTACCCCACGTGATTCAACAGGCTACATCCTACCCCACGTGATTCAACAGGCTACAATCTACCCCACGTGATTCAACAGGCTACATCCTACCCCACGTGATTCAACAGGCTACATCCTACCCCACGTGATTCAACAGGCTACATCCTACCCCACGTGATTCAACAGGCTACATCCTACCCCACGTGATTCAACAGGCTACATCCTACCCCACGTGATTCAACAGGCTACATCCTACCCCACGTGATTCAACAGGCTACATCCTACCCCACGTGATTCAACAGGCTACATCCTACCCCACGTGATTCAACAGGCTACATCCTATCCCCCGTGATTCAACAGGCTACATCCTATCCCCCGTGATTCAACAGGCTACATCCTATCCCCCGTGATTCAACAGGCTACATCCTATCCCCCGTGATTCAACAGGCTACATCCTATCCCCCGTGATTCAACAGGCTACATCCTATCCCACAGGATTCAACAGGCTACATCCTATCCCACAGGATTCAACAGGCTACATCCTATCCCACATGATTCAACAGGCTACATCCTACCCCACGTGATTCAACAGGCTACATCCTACCCCACGTGATTCAACAGGCTACATCCTACCCCACGTGATTCAACAGGCTACATCCTACCCCACGTGATTCAACAGGCTACATCCTACCCTGTAAGATGAGATGCAGTTGACACATTGTAACAGCACAGACCAGTGCCAGTTTCCCAACATAGTCGCCATGTAGCATTGCATGCAGGCCATACTTCCTAAAACTAGAGGCCGTATTAAAGGGTGTGTCTGCAACTACTTGTTGTGCTAGTGACACTGTGACAGATACTGTTAGGTCAAATAACTCTGTCAAGTGTAGGCGTATATTCCCTCATCATGACATGGACACGCATTTGACATCAAACTTCAAGTAACTGTAGAACTGTAAAGAATGTAGACCTTGAGGAGAAACTCCTTCCCCGCGGTGCGGATCTCAAACTGGCCCTCATCCCCGTCCACATCATAGCTGAAGCTGGCTTCGCCTATCGCGATGTGGCCCAGCGGCAAGGCGTCCTGGGGAGTCTTGAAGTAATACAGATAACATTTCCTCTGGTCGTACACAAACCAGCGGAGTTTAAACCCCCGCAGCGGCCCTTTCCCAGCGAGTTTAGTCAAATAACCGCATAGTTTCGCAACCGGGTCCTTCGGTGATTCGGGTTCGCCTGCGTCCACCGAACTGGAGGCCAGAACCCGTAGGTCTTGTGTAGAGTTCTCCTCTCCGCCATCCTCTGCATGCATCTTTCCCCAACTTTCTTCGTCTTGGCTTGGCTTGCACCACAGCGGACGGACGGTCACAGATGATCCATTCTACTGACCAGATACTCAAGTGACCGCTCCAACAATGAAAATAACGTCTTCAAAAATGGAAGGCAGTCGGAAGGAGACCAAATTAGGAGGGATCATTCAGCCTTGTGAACCTAGCGACATTAAGGTCACGTCAGCATACGGCTACATTTCAAAATAAAAGTCAACCCGAATGGTTTTTTTTCACGATTTACCGGACGTTTTTCTCATTTAAATCCCAGAGGTTGTAGTTTAATTGACTTAAACATACATTTTTGGAAAAAAAAAAATATATATTATTGAAATCAATTACCAAATATCGATTTACTGTCTTTTTATTAATTTTTTACTATAATGATAAAACAATAACAACACAATGCCAGCACTGTTACTGGAAGTATTCATGGTTTTAAAATTCTATCGACATGTTTTGAAGAGAACATTTTCACATTGACCCCGTCCAAGCGTAACTGTTTACAGGGCCACAGTGTCCCCCGACCCCCCTTGTTTCTGTCCTCAAATGCTGCAATTGCATAGGTGCCGGGGGTTAGGGTCAGTCACTGGCCTATATGGGTTTGCTCTCTCTAATTCCCCTCTATCTATCTATCTCTCTTTCTCCCTCTGTCTCACCTCCTGGAGGACCTGAGCCCTAGGACCATGCCTCAGGAACACCTGGCCTGACGAGTCCAGGCTGTCCTTGTCCCCAGTCCACTGCTGGCCTAGTTCTGCTGTTCTGCCTGCAGCTGTGGACCACTGACCTGATTCACCGGGCCTGCTGTTTCGACCCCTTCTCTCCCTCTCTCTCTCTCTCTCTCTCTATCGCTTGCTATGTCTCTCGCTATCTCTCTCGCTCTCTCTCTCTCGCTATCTCTCTCTCTCTCGCTCGCTGTCTCTTTCTGTATTTGAGTCATTCAAACGTTTTTTGGAGAAAAAGCTACTGTCAACTGTTACCCAAAAACTTTTTTCATTATAGCACTTTATAGCTATTTGCCACTGTACTGTTAATTCTACAGAAGTTGTGTCCAAAAAAAGTGGAGATATTGAATCCTCAGACACCCTGCTAATAGGATCTGCTTTCATACCATGAAGATGTGCATCGTTCCATAGATTTTTGGAGGAAAACCAACTGTCTACTGTTAACAGATTATTGGGGGGATGTGCATAGTGACACACTGCTGGAGCCCATTGTCTGCATGCTGATAAACACATTCACAGCAATGACAAACTCACTATGTTCACTGACATTCACATGAACTGCTCAGAAACATACTGCACCTCGCTGCTTTAGCACTGCAAACTGACACTCACAACCTGCTGAACCAGGCTCATGCTTTGGTTTGTCTGCTCCCCTGCCCTCCAGTCTGCCTTGCTGCACTCACCATCCACCACTAGACCCACAGTCAACACATCACCATCCACCACTAGACCACAGTCAACACATCACTATCCACCACTAGACCCATAGTCAACACATCACCATCCACCACTAGACCCATAGTCAACACATCACCATCCACCACTAGACCCACAGTCAACACATCACTATCCACCACTAGACCCATAGTCAAAACATCACTATCCACCACTAGACCCATAGTCAACACATCACTATCCACCACTAGACCCATAGTCAACACATCACTATCCACCACTAGACCCATAGTCAACACATCACTATCCACCACTAGACCCATAGTCAACACATCACTATCCACCACTAGACCACAGTCAACACATCACTATCCACCACTAGACCCACAGTCAACACATCACTATCCACCACTAGACCCATAGTCAACACATCACTATCCACCACTAGACCACAGTCAACACATCACTATCCACCACTAGACCCATAGTCAACACATCACTATCCACCACTAGACCCACAGTCAACACATCACTATCCACCACTAGACCCATAGTCAACACATCACTATCCACCACTAGACCCATAGTCAACACATCACTATCCACCACTAGACCACAGTCAACACATCACTATCCACCACTAGAACCACAGTCAACACATCACCATCCACCACTAGACCCACAGTCAACACATCACTATCCACCACTAGACCCATAGTCAACACATCACTATCCACCACTAGACCCATAGTCAACACATCACTATCCACCACTAGACCCATAGTCAACACATCACTATCCACCACTAGACCCATAGTCAACACATCACTATCCACCACTAGACCCATAGTCAACACATCACTATCCACCACTAGACCCATAGTCAACACATCACCATCCACCACTAGACCCATAGTCAACACATCACTATCCACCACTAGACCATAGTCAACACCTCACTATCCACCACTAGACCCACAGTCAACACATCACTATCCACCACTAGACCCATAGTCAACACATCACTATCCACCACTAGACCCATAGTCAACACATCACTATCCACCACTAGACCCACAGTCAACACCTCACTATCCACCACTAGACCCACAGTCAACACATCACTATCCACCACTAGACCCATAGTCAACACATCACTATCCACCACTAGACCCATAGTCAACACATCACTATCCACCACGAGACCACAGTCAACACATCACTATCCACCACTAGACCATAGTCAACACCTCACTATCCACCACTAGACCCATAGTCAACACATCACTATCCACCACGAGACCACAGTCAACACATCACTATCCACCACTAGACCCACAGTCAACACATCACTATCCACCACTAGACCCATAGTCAACACATCACCATCCACCACTAGACCCATAGTCAACACATCACTATCCACCACTAGACCCATAGTCAACACATCACCATCCACCACTAGACCCATAGTCAACACATCACTATCCACCACTAGACCCATAGTCAACACATCACTATCCACCACTAGACCCATAGTCAACACATCACTATCCACCACTAGACCCATAGTCAACACATCACTATCCACCACTAGACCCATAGTCAACACATCACTATCCACCACTAGACCACAGTCAACACCTCACTATCCACCACTAGACCACAGTCAACACCTCACTATCCACCACTAGACCCATAGTCAACACCTCACTATCCACCACTAGACCACAGTCAACACCTCACTATCCACCACTAGACCCACAGTCAACACATCACTATCCACCACTAGACCACAGTCAACACCTCACTATCCACCACTAGACCCATAGTCAACACATCACTATCCACCACTAGACCACAGTCAACACATCACTATCCACCACTAGACCACAGTCAACACCTCACTATCCACCACTAGACCACAGTCAACACCTCACTATCCACCACTAGACCACAGTCAACACCTCACAATCCATCACTAGACCACAGTCAACACCTCACTATCCACCACGAGACATACAGTCAACACCTCACTATCCACCAATAGACCAACAGTCAACACATCACTATCCACCACGAGACCTACAGTCAACACCTCACTATCCACCACTAGACCACAGTCAACACCTCACAATCCATCACTAGACCACAGTCAACACCTCACTATCCACCACGAGACATACAGTCAACACCTCACTATCCACCAATAGACCAACAGTCAACACATCACTATCCACCACGAGACCTACAGTCAACACCTCACTATCCACCACGAGACCCAGAGTCAACACAACACTATCCACCACGAGACCTACAGTCAACATATCAATTTCCACCACGAGACCTAAAGTCAACACCTCACTATCCACCAGGAGACCTACAGTCAACACCTCACTATCCGCCACGAGACCCAGAGTCAACCCAACACTATCCATTATACAGACTGCACCCTTCCCTTATTTATAACCTGTATTACAGTAGATCACTGGTTAATACAGACTGCACCCTTCCCTTATTTATAACCTGTATTACAGTAGATCACTGGTTAATACAGACTGCAATTCCTTCCCTTATTTATAACCTGTATTACAGTAGATCACTGGTTAATACAGACTGCACCCTTCCCTTATTTATAACCTGTATTACAGTAGATCACTGGTTAATACAGACTGCACCCTTCCCTTATTTATAACCTGTATTACAGTAGATCACTGGTTAATACAGACTGCACCCTTCCCTTATTTATAACCTGTATTACAGTAGATCACTGGTTAATACAGACTGCACCCTTCCCTTATTTATAACCTGTATTACAGTAGATCACTGGTTAATACAGACTGCACCCTTCCCTTATGTATAACCTGTATTACAGTAGATCACTGGTTAATACAGACTGCACCCTTCCCTTATTTATAACCTGTATTACAGTAGATAACTGGTTAATACAGACTGCACCCTTCCCTTATTTATAACCTGTATTACAGTAGATCACTGGTTAATACAGACTGCACCCTTCCCTTATTTATAACCTGTATTACAGTAGATCACTGGTTAATACAGACTGCACCCTTCCCTTATTTATAACCTGTATTACAGTAGATCACTGGTTAATACACACTGCACCCTTCCCTTATTTATAACCTGTATTACAGTAGATCACTGGTTAATACAGACTGCACCCTTCCCTTATTTATAACCTGTATTACAGTAGATCACTGGTTAATACACACTGCACCTTACCCAATTATAACGTAATACGTGTCTATAGCAGTCAATAACAGTGATAATAACAGTCTATAGGAGTGTAACAGAACTGTTTTTGAATGTTCCGCAGATCTGCCAACGCACATGTGTCTGAAGAGCACAAACTATTTTATTTCTGAATCTTTAAGCTGACTGGGAGCAGCATCTTGTGGAATGGAAATCTAAATATTATTTATTATTTAATGAGGAATATTGAACTTTCAATAATGAATTCCATTTCAACTCATTAATAACGTCAATTACGTTTTTGGACATGTTCTGATGGTATTTTTCATTTCGTTTACCCACCCAGTACCTATTTACAAATAACCACTAGAAGTCGACAATAAGCCTCAATCTCTCCTAAAATAGGAGAGGGTAGAATCAGAGAAAAAGAAGGCATCTTGAAACAGGCAAACTATACTACGATTTGTGATCTTGTAGTCAAGTAAAGGGACGACTATTATTTTGAAGCTTTTTTCGCGATTTGGACGGTGACGTTAATGTCGCTTAATGTCGGTAAATGTCGCTGATTTCACGTAGCTGAACCATTCTAGCCAATAAAAAGGCAGATATGCGTGAACACAACAGGCACAACTCCAATGAAGTGTTTTTTCTCCAAGTTGTCCTACTTATATCAACTACACTCGTAACAACCTAAGCAGTACGAAACGTCTATTCGATCATTTAATCCACACGTAGCACATTAACCATTACATTTTTTGTTAACAAAATTCGACCCTCTCTCATTGACCTCCATACAAAAACTCCTAGCTTGGTGAGCAACAAAAACCCAAAACGCCACCTACTGGAGAAGACATTATTTGGGCCCAGTTATGACTCTCGCTTGGCCTCTTCTTCTCTGGCAAGGGTCTGTTTCCGACCGCATGACTGCTTGGATTCTAGGGGATTCCGCTGATGATGGTAGTTGTAGTTTTAGAGGGAAGGATTTAGAACCGTAATGTAGCCTACAGCAAGGTGGAAACATTCAGAAGTTCCTTTCTGAAGAGATGGCGGTAGCCTACTGAAATCATGGGGAGGGGACTGTGGATCTGGCTGTTCGACATTTACTGTTGGAAAGGCTTGGCTTGACAAACTCCCAATGTCATTCAACTTTTTGGTGTTTTGTAACAGAGGTCTCTTTACATTCATTGAATGGCTGGTGCACTGTTTGAATGCAGGAATGATATTAGAGTGGATGAACGTGTGCAGGTAGCCTACAGGAGACTTTTCAAATAGCCTAATCAGATTAAACATTGTGACTTGTTGTGTTTATGACACACATAAAAGATAATACATCTGAAAAGTTAAAATACACATATTTAAGTTATATTAAAGCGCTACGTTCTAGGTCAAGGAATAGCCACTCAGACCAGAAAGGAGGCAGAACGCACGTTAAGCTCTCCTGAATAACTGGGCCTGCCGGAGGCATTAAGCTATCCTGAATAACTGGGCCTGCTGGAGGCATTAAGCTATCCTGAATAACTGGGCCTGCCAGAGGCATTAAGCTCTCCTGAATAACTGGGCCTGCAGGAGGCATTAAGCTCTCCTGAATAACTGGGCCTGCTGGAGGCATTAAGCTCTCCTGAATAACTGGGCCTGCTGGAGGCATTAAGCTATCCTGAATAACTGGGCCTGCCAGAGGCATTAAGCTCTCCTGATTAACTGGGCCTGCTGGAGGCATTAAGCTATCCTGAATAACTGGGCCTGCTGGAGGCATTAAGCTCTCCTGAATAACTGGGCCTGCTGGAGGCATTAAGCTATCCTGAATAACTGGGCCTGCCAGAGGCATTAAGCTCTCCTGATTAACTGGGCCTGCAGGAGGCATTAAGCTCTCCTGAATAACTGGGCCTGCTGGAGGCATTAAGCTATCCTGAATAACTGGGCCTGCCGGAGGCATTAAGCTATCCTGAATAACTGGGCCTGCAGGAGGCATTAAGCTCTCCTGAATAACTGGGCCTGCAGGAGGCATTAAGCTCTCCTGATTAACTGGGCCTGCAGGAGGCATTAAGCTCTCCTGAATAACTGGGCCTGCAGGAGGCATTAAGCTCTCTTGAATAACTGGGCCTGCAGGAGGCATTAAGCTCTCCTGAATAACTGGGCCTGCAGGAGGCATTAAGCTCTCCTGAATAACTGGGCCTGCAGGAGGCATTAAGCTCTCCTGAATAACTGGGCCTGCCGGAGGCATTAAGCTATCCTGAATAACTGGGCCTGCTGGAGGCATAAAGCTATCCTGAATAACTGGGCCTGCAGGAGGCATTAAGCTCTCCTGAATAACTGGGCCTGCCAGAGGCATTAAGCTCTCCTGAATAACTGGGCCTGCCAGAGGCATTAAGCTCTCCTGAATAACTGGGCCTGCAGGAGGCATTAAGCTCTCCTGAATAACTGGGCCTGCTGGAGGCATTAAGCTCTCCTGAATAACTGGGCCTGCCGGAGGCATTAAGCTATCCTGAATAACTGGGCCTGCCGGAGGCTTTAAGCTCTCCTGAATAACTGGGCCTGCCGGAGGCATTAAGCTATCCTGAATAACTGGGCCTGCCGGAGGCATTAAGCTCTCCTGATTAACTGGGCCTGCAGGAGGCATTAAGCTCTCCTGAATAACTGGGCCTGCTGGAGGCATTAAGCTCTCCTGAATAACTGGGCCTTCCGGAGGCATTAAGCTATCCTGAATAACTGGGCCTGCCGGAGGCTTTAAGCTCTCCTGAATAACTGGGCCTGCCGGAGGCATTAAGCTATCCTGAATAACTGGGCCTGCCGGAGGCATTAAGCTCTCCTGATTAACTGGGCCTGCAGGAGGCATTAAGCTCTCCTGAATAACTGGGCCTGCTGGAGGCATTAAGCTCTCCTGAATAACTGGGCCTGCAGGAGGCATTAAGCTCTCCTGAATAACTGGGCCTGCAGGAGGCATTAAGCTCTCCTGAATAACTGGGCCTGCTGGAGGCATTAAGCTATCCTGAATAACTGGGCCTGCAGGAGGCATTAAGCTCTCTTGAATAACTGGGCCTGCCGGAGGCATTAAGCTCTCCTGAATAACTGGGCCTGCTGGAGGCATTAAGCTCTCCTGATTAACTGGGCCTGCAGGAGGCATTAAGCTCTCCTGAATAACTGCTGGCCGAGGCAGCTATCCTGAATAACTGGGCCTGCAGTGGCATTAAGCTCTCCTGAATAACTGGGCCTGCAGGAGGCATTAAGCTCTCCTGAATAACTGCCTGCCAGAGGCATTAAGCTCTCTGAATAACTGGGCCTGCCAGAGGCATTAAGCTCTCCTGAATCCTGAACTGGGCCTGCAGGAGGCATTAGCTCTCTGAACAACTGGGCCTGCCAGGAGGCATTAAGCTCTCCTGAATAACTGGGCCTGCCGGAGGCATTAAGGCTATCCTGAATAACTGGGCCTGCTGGAGGCATTAAGCTCTCCTGAATAACTGGGCCTGCAGGAGGCATTGCTATCCTGAATAACTGGGCCTGCTGGAGGCATTAAGCTATCCTGAATAACTGGGCCTGCCAGGCATTAAGCTATCCTGAATAACTGGGCCTGCAGGAGGCATTAAGCCTCCTGAATAACTGGGCCTGCCGGAGGCATTAAGCTCTCCTGAATAACTGGGCCTGCTGGAGGCATTAAGCTCTCCTGAATAACTGGGCCTGCAGGAGGCATTAAGCTCTCCTGAATAACTGGGCCTGCTGGAGGCATTAAGCTCTCCTGAATAACTGGGCCTGCAGGAGGCATTAAGCTCTCCTGAATAACTGCCTGCAGGAGGCATTAAGCTCTCCTGAATAACTGGGCCTGCAGGAGGCATTAAGCTCTCCTGAATAACTGGGCCTGCTGGAGGCATTGCTCTCCTGAATAACTGGGCCTGCAGGAGGCATTAAGCTCTCCTGAATAACTGGGCCTGCTGGAGGCATAAAGCTCATCCTGAATAACTGGGCCTGCAGGAGGCATTAAGCTATCCTGAATAACTGGGCCTGCCTGGAGGCATTAAGCTCTCCTGAATAACTGGGCTGCCAGATTAAGCTTATCCTGAATAACTTTGGGCTGCAGGAGGCATTAAGCTCTCCTGAATAACTGGGCCTGCAGGAGGCATTAAGCTCTCCTGAATAACTGGGCCTGCTGGAGGCATTAAGCTCTCCTGATTAACTGGGCCTGCAGGAGGCATTAAGCTCTCCTGAACTGGGCCTGCAGGAGGCACAAGCTCTCTTGAATAACTGGGCCTGCAGGAGGCATTAAGCCTCTGGGCCTGAATAATAACTGGGCCTGCAGGAGGCATTAAGCTCTCCTGAATAACTGGGCCTGCAGGAGGCATTAGCTCTCCTGAATAACTGGGCCTGCAGGAGGCATTAAGCTCTCTGAATAACTGGGCCTGCAGGAGGCATTAAGCTCTCCTGAATAACTGGGCCTGCAGAGGCATTAAGCTCTCCTGAATAACTGGGCCTGCAGGAGGCATTAAGCTCTCCTGAATAACTGGGCCTGCAGGAGGCATTAAGCTCTCCTGAATAACTGGGCCTGCTGGAGGCATTAAGCTCTCCTGAATAACTGGGCCTGCCGGAGGCATTAAGCTCTCCTGAATAACTGGGCCTGCTGGAGGCATTAAGCTCTCCTGATTAACTGGGCCTGCAGGAGGCATTAAGCTCTCCTGAATAACTGGGCCTGCCGGAGGCATTAAGCTATCCTGAATAACTGGGCCTGCAGGAGGCATTAAGCTCTCCTGAATAACTGGGCCTGCAGGAGGCATTAAGCTCTCCTGAATAACTGGGCCTGCCAGAGGCATTAAGCTCTCCTGAATAACTGGGCCTGCCAGAGGCATTAAGCTCTCCTGAATAACTGGGCCTGCAGGAGGCATTAAGCTCTCCTGAATAACTGGGCCTGCTGGAGGCATTAAGCTCTCCTGAATAACTGGGCCTGCCGGAGGCATTAAGCTATCCTGAATAACTGGGCCTGCTGGAGGCATAAAGCTATCCTGAATAACTGGGCCTGCAGGAGGCATTAAGCTATCCTGAATAACTGGGCCTGCCGGAGGCATTAAGCTCTCCTGAATAACTGGGCCTGCCAGAGTCATTAAGCTATCCTGAATAACTGGGCCTGCAGGAGGCATTAAGCTCTCCTGAATAACTGGGCCTGCCGGAGGCATTAAGCTCTCCTGAATAACTGGGCCTGCTGGAGGCATTAAGCTCTCCTGATTAACTGGGCCTGCAGGAGGCATTAAGCTCTCCTGAATAACTGGGCCTGCAGGAGGCATTAAGCTCTCTGAATAACTGGGCCTGCAGGAGGCATTAAGCTCTCCTGAATAACTGGGCCTGCAGGAGGCATTAAGCTCTCCTGAATAACTGGGCCTGCAGGAGGCATTAAGCTCTCCTGAATAACTGGGCCTGCTGGAGGCATTAAGCTCTCCTGAATAACTGGGCCTGCCGGAGGCATTAAGCTATCCTGAATAACTGGGCCTGCTGGAGGCATAAAGCTATCCTGAATAACTGGGCCTGCAGGAGGCATTAAGCTATCCTGAATAACTGGGCCTGCCGGAGGCATTAAGCTCTCCTGAATAACTGGGCCTGCCAGAGTCATTAAGCTATCCTGAATAACTGGGCCTGCTGGAGGCTTAAGCTCTCCTGAATAACTGGGCCTGCCGGAGGCATTAAGCTATCCTGAATAACTGGACATGCCGGAGGCATTAAGCTCTCCTGAATAACTGGGCCTGCCGGAGGCATTAAGCTCTCCTGAATAACTGGGCCTGCAGGAGGCATTAAGCTCTCCTGAATAACTGGGCCTGCAGGAGGCGTTAAGCTCTCCTGAATAACTGGGCCTGCCGGAGGCATTAAGCTCTCCTGAATAACTGGGCCTGCTGGAGGCTTAAGCTCTCCTGAATAACTGGGCCTGCCGGAGGCATTAAGCTATCCTGAATAACTGGACATGCCGGAGGCATTAAGCTCTCCTGAATAACTGGGCCTGCCGGAGGCATTAAGCTATCCTGAATAACTGGGCCTGCAGGAGGCATTAAGCTCTCCTGAATAACTGGGCCTGCTGGAGGCATTAAGCTATCCTGAATAACTGGACCTGCTGGAGGCATTAAGCTATCCTGAATAACTGGACCTGCCGGAGGCATTAAGCTCTCCTGAATAACTGGGCCTGCTGGAGGCATTAAGCTATCCTGAATAACTGGGCCTGCAGGAGGCATTAAGCTATCCTGAATAACTGGGCCTGCAGGAGGCGTTAAGCTCTCCTGAATAACTGGGCCTGCAGGAGGCATTAAGCTCTCTTGAATAACTGGGCCTGCAGGAGGCATTAAGCTCTCCTGAATAACTGGGCCTGCAGGAGGCATTAAGCTCTCCTGAATAACTGGGCCTGCAGGAGGCATTAAGCTCTCCTGAATAACTGGGCCTGCTGGAGGCATTAAGCTCTCCTGAATAACTGGGCCTTCCGGAGGCATTAAGCTATCCTGAATAACTGGGCCTGCTGGAGGCATAAAGCTATCCTGAATAACTGGGCCTGCAGGAGGCATTAAGCTCTCCTGAATAACTGGGCCTGCAGGAGGCTTAAGCTCTCCTGAATAACTGGGCCTGCCAGAGGCATTAAGCTCTCCTGAATAACTGGGCCTGCCAGAGTCATTAAGCTATCCTGAATAACTGGGCCTGCAGGAGGCATTAAGCTCTCCTGAATAACTGGGCCTGCCGGAGGCATTAAGCTATCCTGAATAACTGGGCCTGCTGGAGGCATTAAGCTCTCCTGATTAACTGGGCCTGCAGGAGGCATTAAGCTCTCTTGAATAACTGGGCCTGCAGGAGGCATTAAGCTCTCCTGAATAACTGGGCCTGCAGGAGGCATTAAGCTCTCCTGAATAACTGGGCCTGCAGGAGGCATTAAGCTCTCCTGAATAACTGGGCCTGCTGGAGGCATTAAGCTCTCCTGAATAACTGGGCCTGCAGGAGGCATTAAGCTCTCCTGAATAACTGGGCCTGCTGGAGGCATTAAGCTCTCCTGAATAACTGGGCCTGCCGGAGGCATTAAGCTATCCTGAATAACTGGACCTGCCTTAGGCATTAAGCTCTCCTGAATAACTGGGCCTGCTGGAGGCATTAAGCTATCCTGAATAACTGGGCCTGCAGGAGGCATTAAGCTCTCCTGAATAACTGGGCCTGCTGGAGGCATTAAGCTATCCTGAATAACTGGACCTGCCGGAGGCATTAAGCTCTCCTGAATAACTGGGCCTGCTGGAGGCATTAAGCTATCCTGAATAACTGGGCCTGCAGGAGGCATTAAGCTATCCTGAATAACTGGGCCTGCAGGAGGCATTAAGCTCTCCTGAATAACTGGGCCTGCCGGAGGCATTAAGCTCTCTTGAATAACTGGGCCTGCAGGAGGCATTAAGCTCTCCTGAATAACTGGGCCTGCAGGAGGCATTAAGCTCTCCTGAATAACTGGGCCTGCAGGAGGCATTAAGCTCTCCTGAATAACTGGGCCTGCTGGAGGCATTAAGCTCTCCTGAATAACTGGGCCTGCCGGAGGCATTAAGCTATCCTGAATAACTGGGCCTGCTGGAGGCATAAAGCTCTCCTGAATAACTGGGCCTGCAGGAGGCATTAAGCTCTCCTGAATAACTGGGCCTGCTGGAGGCATTAAGCTCTCCTGAATAACTGGGCCTGCCGGAGGCATTAAGCTATCCTGAATAACTGGGCCTGCTGGAGGCATAAAGCTATCCTGAATAACTGGGCCTGCAGGAGGCATTAAGCTCTCCTGAATAACTGGGCCTGCCAGAGGCATTAAGCTCTCCTGAATAACTGGGCCTGCCAGAGGCATTAAGCTCTCCTGAATAACTGGGCCTGCAGGAGGCATTAAGCTCTCCTGAATAACTGGGCCTGCTGGAGGCATTAAGCTCTCCTGAATAACTGGGCCTGCTGGAGGCATGAAGCTATCCTGAATAACTGGACCTGCCGGAGGCATTAAGCTCTCCTGATTAACTGGGCCTGCAGGAGGCATTAAGCTCTCCTGAATAACTGGGCCTGCAGGAGGCATTAAGCTCTCTTGAATAACTGGGCCTGCAGGAGGCATTAAGCTCTCCTGAATAACTGGGCCTGCAGGAGGCATTAAGCTCTCCTGAATAACTGGGCCTGCTGGAGGCATTAAGCTCTCCTGAATAACTGGGCCTGCTGGAGGCATTAAGCTCTCCTGAATAACTGGGCCTGCTGGAGGCATTAAGCTCTCCTGATTAACTGGGCCTGCTGGAGGCATTAAGCTCTCCTGATTAACTGGGCCTGCAGGAGGCATTAAGCTCTCCTGATTAACTGGGCCTGCTGTCATTATTCAAATGACATTTCACTGCAGTTTCAGCCTAAAGTAGAATTATACATTTACATTGACTCACTGCTTTGTTTTTACACTGCTGCTACTTACTGTTTACTATTTATGCAAAGTCATTTCACAAATTACCTCGACTAACCTGTTCCCCCGCACATTGACTCGGTACCGGTACCCCCTGTATATAGCCTCGTTACTGTTATGTACATTTCTTGAGATTTGATTTGATAATTATTATAGCTCACTCTCCCTACCGGCTCACTCTCCCTACCGGTTCACTCTCCCTACCGGCTCACTCTCCCTACCGGTTCACTCTCCCTACCGGCTCACTCTCCCTACCGGCTCAATCTCCCTACCGCTCACTCTCCCTACCGGCTCACTCTCCCTACCGGTTCACTCTCCCTACCGGCTCACTCTCCCTACCGGTTCACTCTCCCTACCGGCTCACTCTCCCTACCGGCTCAATCTCCCTACCGGTTCACTCTCCCTACCGGCTCACTCTCCCTACCGGCTCACTCTCCCTACCGGTTCACTCTCCCTACCGGCTGCAGTTAATGACCATCTCACTCTCCCTACCGGCTGCAGTTAATGACCATCTCACTCTCCCTACCGGCTGCAGTTAATGACCATCTCACTCTGCATACCGGCTGCAGTTAATGACCATCTCACTCTGCATACCGGCTGCAGTTAATGACCATCTCACTCTCCCTACCGGCTCACTCTCCCTACCGGCTGCAGTTAATGACCATCTCACTCTCCCTACCGGCTGCAGTTAATGACCATCTCACTCTCCCTACCGGCTGCAGTTAATGACCATCTCACTCTGCATACCGGCTGCAGTTAATGACCATCTCACTCTCCCTACCGGCTCACTCTCCCTACCGGTTCACTCTCCCTACCGGCTCACTCTCCCTACCGGGTTCACTCTCCCTACCGCTCACTCTCCCTACCGGCTCAATCTCCCTACCGGTTCACTCTCCCTACCGGCTCACTCTCCCTACCGGCTCACTCTCCCTACCGGTTCACTCTCCCTACCGGCTGCAGTTAATGACCATCTCACTCTCCCTACCGGCTGCAGTTAATGACCATTTCACTCTCCCTACCGGCTGCAGTTAATGACCATCTCACTCTCCATACCGGCTGCAGTTAATGACCATCTCACTCTGCATACCGGCTGCAGTTAATGACCATCTCACTCTCCCTACCGGCTGCAGTTAATGACCATCTCACTCTCCCTACCGGCTGCAGTTAATGACCATCTCACTCTCCCTACCGGCTGCAGTTAATGACCATCTCACTCTCCCTACCGGCTGCAGTTAATGACCATCTCACTCTCCCTACCGGCTGCAGTTAATGACCATCTCACTCTCCCTACCGGCTGCAGTTAATGACCATCTCACTCTGCATACCGGCTGCAGTTAATGACCATCTCACTCTCCCTACTGGCTGCAGTTAATGACCATCTCACTCTCCATACCGGCTGCAGTTAATGACCATCTCACTCTCCCTACCGGCTGCAGTTAATGACCATCTCACTCTCCCTACCGGCTGCAGTTAATGACCATCTCACTCTCCCTACCGGCTGCAGTTAATGACCATCTCACTCTCCATACCGGCTGCAGTTAATGACCATCTCACTCTGCATACCTGCTGCAGTTAATGACCATCTCACTCTCCATACCGGCTGCAGTTAATGACCATCTCACTCTCCCTACCGGCTGCAGTTAATGACCATCTCACTCTCCCTACCGGCTGCAGTTAATGACCGTCTCACTCTCCATACCGGCTGCAGTTAATGACCATCTCACTCTCCCTACCGGCTGCAGTTAATGACCATCTCACTCTCCCTACCGGCTGCAGTTAATGACCATCTCACTCTCCCTACCGGCTGCAGTTAATGACCATCTAGGGGAAAATCTGATTTTCCACATTAATTATATATTAATGATCTAAAATATATGCATTGATTTTCCACCAACATGTTTCTGTGCCAAAGCACCACACAATGATTCGATTCACCGCTATTTAACCAAATCCCAACTACTACAATGGCAAAGTATATAATTCCATTTGTCAAAAATATTTGTTTAAAAATAATAGTATCTTATGAATTAAATTATCAATCACTTATTTGTATTAGTTTATTTTAAGGGGAGTGGGCATCCGTTATCTAGTACATCACCTGACCTCTCCCTTGCCTATCACCTGATCTCTCCCCTGCCTATCACCTGACCTCTCCCCTGCCTATTGTTACGGAGTCTAGTTGATAGGTAATCGACTAGCCGGACTGTTCCCCGGACTCCGCGTGTAGGGATTTGTACAATGCTCGAACAAGGCTATTGAACTAGACATTGGTGTCTGTCTTTATTCCTTTATCCAACATATCATACTGAAACATGGTATCAGAAGTGGCTCGAAAACCACACGTTTGTTATTTTGGTAACTGAGTACAGTATAGGCGCAGTTACGTTCCATATGCGAACACACGCCGTGTCCTACTCACAGCACTGATCAACTCGTTGTTAGCTGGCTAGCTAGCATCACTACCTACCTCAATGGCTGAAGGCAAAGATATATCCTACTCCATCGCTATGGCAGCGAACATTCCGCCACCAAATCCCATGGTTCTCACAGGGGACTGGAATACTAATTGGGACAACTTCAGGATGAATTCGAGGACTATGCGCTGGCGACCGGTCTACATGAGAAACCCAACGAGGTACAAGCGGCAACTCTGAGGAGTTTAATGGGCAGCGAATGCAGGCACATCTACCGGCACAATCTCACCCTCACAGCACGACAACAGGGTGATGCAAATGCTATATTGATGCATTGGAGAATTACTTCAAACCCGCCAGGAACGTCATTTACGAGCGGTTTGTTTTTGAAAGCTGCAAACAGGAAGAGGGCGAGTCAGTAAACAACTTTGTGACCCGTTTGAGAGAAAGATCCGCTACTTGTGAATACGGGGGATTGAAAGATGAACTGATTCGGGACAAAATAGTACTGGGAATTGCAAATGAGGATACGCGCCGGCGTCTACTGAGAGAGAGAGGCTTAACATTAGTAACTGCCATTGAAATGTGCCGCACTGCTGAAGTCCCTGACATGAAAATGAGAGCGATGGAAATGGAAACCCCACACACCGACGTCGATACTGTTCACGCTGTTGCCAGGCAGACATTCAGACAAAACCAATCGAGGCAGAGTAATTCACCACGAACGGTGGACACAGAGAGCCCCATAGCATGTAAATACTGTGGGAATACACACACACACGTGGCAAAGAGCACTGCCCTGCCTACGGAAAACCCTGCAGAGCTTGTGGAACTAATCATCACTTTGCAAAAGTGTGTCTCAAAAGCAAAAGAAGGGTGAGTGGAGGGGAAGATTCACTGTGTTGATGATGTCACTCAATGTTCAGAGCAGAACAGTGAAAGGGATATTTACATGCATGAATCCATTGGGGCTGTACACTCAAGAGGGAAGAAATGGTTTGTGACACTACGATTACACAACAAGCAACAACAATGTCGACTGGATTCTGGTGCTACATGCAACGTAATGAGCTACAAAGACAAAATCAATCTGGCACCTGACACACATCTATTGCCCAGCGATACTTCACTAAAGCTGTACTCAGGAGAGCTAATGAGCTCTATGGGCATCTTTGAGACAGAATGTGCTATTCGGGGGCGCAAACACAAGCTGGAGTTTGAGATTGTGAAAACCAGTCAACATCCTCTCCTCTCAGGCTCTACATGCGAACGCCTGGGACTGATGCAGTTCACCGTACCAAATGACCTGCACATTGTGGAGCATGTCCAGCATGGACGCCTGTCCAAAGAACAACTACTCAGCAGATATGACGATGTATTCAACAGCCCCGTTGAATCAGTACCTGGGGAGGTACACTTTGAATTGGATGAGAGCGTCACTCCAGTCCAGTGTGCTCCTCGCAATGTGCCCATTGCAATGAAAGTGGCTGTGAAGGCCCAGCTGGACAAGTATGAGGCCGATGGCCACATGACATCTGTGACTGAACCAACCGACTGGATCAGCAATATGGTCATAGTGAAAAAACCAGAGAAGCTGAGGGTCTGCATTGACCCAAAGCATCTGAACCAAGCACTGAAACGATCACACTACATCATGCCGACACTAGAGGATGTCCTCTACAAGCTTCCCAAGGCCAGGATTTTCACCTTGGTGGATGCCCGAGATGCATTCCTTCAATGCAAGCTGGATGAAGAAAGCAGCTTCATGACTACCTTCTGGACCCCCTGGGGTCGGAAACGCTGGCTCAAACTCCAGTTTGGTGTCTCAGTGGCACCTGAGGTATACCAACGCAAGCAGCACGAGTTACTGGCTGGGCTCAAGGGCATTGAACCCATTGCTGATGATGTCCTGATCGTAGGCTGTGGTGACACAGACGAAGAAGCAGAACGCGACCATGATGTGAAGCTCCTGGCACTGATGGAGCGCTGCCGATCAGTTGCTTCGCCTTGGCCTGAAGAAGCTGCAGTTCAAGGTGAAAAACGTCCACTTCCATGGCCACATTCTTCTCGGCCAAAGGCCTGAAGCGGACCCAGAGAAGGTCAGAGCGATCCTTGACATGCCAAACCCGACCGATGCAAAAGGGGTACAGCGCTCATCGGCTTTGCAAACTATCTTGCAAAGTTCATGCCACACATATCAGCAGTCTGTGAGCCTCTGCGCCGGTTGCTGGACAAAGACACACCATGGCACTGGCTACCCAAGCACGAGGCCGCAGTACAGGAGATGAAATCTCTGGCTTCATCCATGCCAGTGTTGCGCTACTACGATGTCACGAAGCCCGTCACAATCCAGAGCGACTCTAGCCAAAGGGGACTGGGATGCTGCCTTATGCAGGAAGGCCAGCCCGTTGCGCTTGCCTCGAGAGCGCCACCCCACTGAACAGAACTATGCACAAATTGAGAAAGAGTGCCTCAGCATTGTCTTCTCCTGCCAGCGCTTCCACCACTACTTATATGGTCGAGAGCTGGTCACCGCTGAAACTGACCACAAACCACTCATTGCCATTTTCAGTAAACCTCTCCTCAACGCGCCCAAGAGGCTTCAAAGCATGCTCCTGACTCTGCAAAACTACAGCCTGAAGGTCATTTACAAGCCAGGACCAGAGATGTACATCAGCGACACGCTGAGCAGGGCAACAGCACAATGTACAGGCAGAGGCACTGCCTATCAGCGGCATGCTATCTGTTCGCTACAGCAGGAACAACAAGATGTTCAACAGATCAATCAGGCAGACAACTTAAACGTCACAGATCACCGCCTAGCCCAGATCAGGCAACACACTGACAAGGACGAACACCTACAGTCACTGAAGTCCATGGCTCTTGCAGGTTGGCCACACCTGAAAGAGGAGACACCTTTCACAGTGAGAGAATACTGGACCTTTCGAGATGAGATCAGCTGCAAAATGGCATCTTGTTCAGAGGTCAGAAGGTCATTATTCCCAAATCACTACGCCCAGAGATGCTTACCCGCATACACTCCAGTCACGTTGGAGGTGATGCATGCTACCGCAGGCTCGTGAAACGTTATACTGGCCAAACATGCAAGCAGAAATTAAAGACTTTGTCAGCAGCTGTACCACATGCAACGAGTACGCTCATGAACAGCAAAAGGAAACCATGATGTCACATGAACTGCCCACAAGGGCTTGGCAAATCGTCAGCATGGACTTATTCAGCCACAGACAAAAGGACTACCTTGTCATTGTTGATCACTACTCTGACTTTTGGGAAATTGAACTGCTCCCTGACTTGTCTGCAGAGACGGTCATAAACGCTGCAAGGCGCAGTTTGCAAGGCAAGGTCAGCCTGACAAGGTAATCACGGACAATGGCCCACAATTCACTGCACAGTTCAAGCGTTTCGCCTCAGAGTGGGAGTTTGACCACGTGACCTCCTCTCCAAGACACCCAAAAGCAAATGGCAAGGCAGAGTCAGCTGTCAAGATTGCAAAAAACCTGTTAGGCCTTGCGTGACGGCAACGACCCATGGAAAGCGATCTTACAGTGGAGGAACACACCCACCGAAAACATGGACAGCAGCCCAGCACAACGCCTTCTGTCCAGACGTCTGAAGACCACTCATCCCTGTAGCTAACAAGCTACTTGAGCCCCGCGCCATGGTTGGTGTCACGGATAAACTGCGTCACAGAAAGCAGCTCGCTAAGTGCTTCTACAACCGGACTGCTCGAGACCTACCAGAGCTGGAGGTGGGTGAAACGATAAGGATGAAACCGCTGCCGGGAGACCACACAGGACTTTGGAGGCTGGGCACGTGCCTCACAGAGAGTTGCACCACGTTCGCACCTGGTAGATGTTGGTGGCTCCTCTATCGCCGCAATCGGGTGGATCTGCGCAGCAGAGCAGACACACCAGAACACACCATACACTCACCTAGATGAGCTGGATCACAGTCCAGGCCTAAGGGCAAGGGGCGCAGAATTGAGACATGAGCCAACTGAATGTGAGGCTTCTACCCCACCAAGCTCTCCAGCTCGTGGCCCTAATCCTACCCCTGTCAGAGCCTATACTTACTCACGGGTGGGTCGGCTGTGCAAGCCACCGGACAGGCTTACTCTGTAAGCAAGAGATTGTGTTAACTTGTCCTCTGTTTCTAAAAAAATGAAATATATAAAAAAAATATATATAATAATAATAAAAAAAAACAACGTAAGAGGAAGATGACAAAATATAATGTTTTCTCAATTGTTTTGACTTGACTGTTAAGAACTTAATGTTATGCTGTTATGTTTGCACTTTCTTTTGAAAAGGATGATGTTACGGAGTCTAGTTGATAGGTAATCGACTAGCCGGACTGTTCCCCGGACTCCGCGTGTAGGGATTTGTACAATGCTCGAACAAGGCTATTGAACTAGACATTGGTGTCTGTCTTTATTCCTTTATCCAACATATCATACTGAAACACCTATCACCTGATCTCTCCCCTGCCTATCGCCTGACCTCTCCCCTGCCTATCGCCTGATCTCTCCCCTGCCTATCGCCTGACCTCTCCCCTGCCTATCGCCTGACCTCTCCCCTGCCTATCGCCTGACCTCTCCCCTGCCTATCGCCTGATCTCTCCCCTGCCTATCGCCTGACCTCTCCCCTGCCTATCGCCTGATCTCTCCCCTGCCTATCGCCTGACCTCTCCCCTGCCTATCACCTGACCTCTCCCCTGCCTATCACCTGATCTCTCCCCTGCCTATCACCTGACCTCTCCCCTGCCTATCACCTGATCTCTCCCCTGCCTATCACCTGACCTCTCCCCTGCCTATCACCTGATCTCTCCCCTGCCTAACACCTGACATGAAAGAAAATAAAAAAAAAAGTTTTATTATGAAATTATGACAAATATGAATAACATTCCTCCCATGAGGCTGCAGGAAAGGGGTCTACCTTGTTGCAGATCTGGACAAACGATCCACCTACAACTATTGCCACTATGAATAGAGGGCAGGATTGAGTTGATTTATAGTAAGCATGCAGAAAGTACACAAAACAGTTCGATAGGGGAGGCTTATGCAAGCAGATGAGATCATGTGACTATATGGAAGACATATAGTAAAACCTGCAGAAGAGCGAATGTAAACCAGGAAACAAACACACTACCCTCCCCTGTGCCCAATAAAAAATGACACAACCCTGCCGTGCCCAATAAAAATAGACACAACCATCCCCAAAGCAAAGACATAATGCCTCCCCACCCCAGTACATTTCAAACAGTCCCTTTGTACTTTCGTTCATCACACGTGATATCTCAGACAGCACTGGTTCGATTTGAATGAAACTTGGGTGAATGATGCACATCAACACCTAGGGCCAAACCCAAACCCTTCAAAGCTGTGTCAACACCCAGGACAAAACCCTTCAAAGCTGTGTCAACACCCAGGGCCAACCCCTCAAAGCTGTGTCAACACCCAGGACCAAACCCTTCAAAGCTGTGTCAACACCCAGACCAAACCCTCAAAGCTGTGTCAACACCCAGGACCAAACCCTCAAAGCTGTGTCAACACCCAACACCCAGGGCCAACCCCTCAAAGCTGTGTCAACACCCAGGACAAAACCCTTCAAAGCTGTGTCAACACCCAGGGCCAACCCCTCAAAGCTGTGTCAACACCCAGGACCAAACCCTTCAAAGCTGTGTCAACACCCAGACCAAACCCCTCAAAGCTGTGTCAACACCCAGGACCAAACCCCTCAAAGCTGTGTCAACACCCAGGGCCAACCCCTCAAAGCTGTGTCAACACCCAGGGCAAAACCCTTCAAAGCTGTGTCAACACCCAGGGCCAACCCCTCAAAGCTGTGTCAACACCCAGGACCAAACCCCTCAAAGCTGTGTCAACACCCAGGACCAAACCCCTCAAAGCTGTGTCAACACCCAGGGCCAACCCCTCAAAGCTGTGTCAACACCCAGGACCAAACCCCTCAAAGCTGTGTCAACACCCAGGACCAAACCCTTCAAAGCTGTGTCAACACCCAGGACCAAACCCTTCAAAGCTGTGTCAACACCCAGACCAAACCCCTCAAAGCTGTGTCAACACCCAGGACCAAACCCTCAAAGCTGTGTCAACACCCAGGGCCAACCCTCAAAGCTGTGTCAACACCCAGGACCAAACCCTTCAAAGCTGTGTCAACACCCAGACCAAACCCTCAAAGCTGTGTCAACACCCAGGACCAAACCCTCAAAGCTGTGTCAACACCCAGGGCCAACCCCTCAAAGCTGTGTCAACACCCAGGGCAAAACCCTTCAAAGCTGTGTCAACACCCAGGGCCAACCCCTCAAAGCTGTGTCAACACCCAGGACCAAACCCCTCAAAGCTGTGTCAACACCCAGGGCCAACCCCTCAAAGCTGTGTCAACACCCAGGACCAAACCCCTCAAAGCTGTGTCAACACCCAGGACCAAACCCTTCAAAGCTGTGTCAACACCCAGGACCAAACCCTTCAAAGCTGTGTCAACACCCAGGACCAAACCCTTCAAAGCTGTGTCAACACCCAGGACCAAACCCTTCAAAGCTGTGTTTTTGATCTACACTGTTGGAGTTCGGAGCATAAGAATTTCACTGTACCCTGCGATTACATCTGCAGTGCTACCCTTCCTAACCCATGGAAGGGTAGAACTGACTAATAAACTCATCTAATCTATTAAAGACTCTCTCTGTGGGTAAAACCATTTCCTGTTGCCTAGTAACACTCAGATACAGTGTCTCAGAAACCACAGTTTCTCCTCCACAGGTTTACTTTCCACTTACCTTCTTGAACACACCCGGTAATCATACCCTAACAAATCAAATCAAAGTTTATTTGTCACACGCGCCGAGTACAACAGGTGTAGACCTTACAGTAAAATGCTGAATTACGAGGCTCTAACCAACAGGTGTAGACCTTACAGTGAAATGCTGACTTACAGGCTCTAACCAACAGGGCAAAAAAGGTATTAGGTGAACCCCACTCATAGGCAGGGGAACAGGCTGCTCACACTACTACTGACCACAGATCAGATCAGCAGTGGAACAGGCTGCTCACACTACTACTGACCACAGATCAGATTAGATCAGTCCTTCATAGGCAGGGGAACAGGCTGCTCACACTACTACTGACCCCCAGTTCAGAGTAGATTAGATCAGCCCTTCATAGGCAGGGGAACAGGCTGCTCACACTACTACTGACCCCAGGCTGTTAACCATATTCTCATTTTGATTGTTCATACACTCATCAAGCCCCATATTAAGGCCCATTTGACCTAGGCTGGCTGGTTTTGGTAATGATAAATGGGCCTACTGTGCCAATGCTAATCTGTTCCATGATTCACAAGCTCTGAAAATTCCAAGTCAGACAGTTTACAGAAAATGTACTAACAAACTCAACCGTGTTTTGGAAGTTAGTCTCCCACAGTTACACTAAACAGACTTTCTCTGTGAGTAGATGTAGAATCTAATTCTAGTTCTGTGGGTAAAACCATCTCCTGTTGCCTAGGGATACTGAAATATAGCGGCTCAGAAACCACAGTTTCTCCTCCACAGGTTCACTTTCCACTCATCTTCAGGAAACTGTTGCTTGGTGGAGGCCCTTCTCTCTCTGATGCAAATTTCAACAGTACAGTAGATTCTACCATTGCACAATGCCGCCTTCACTTTCCTAACCCATGGGAGGGTAGAGTAGACGTGGTATGTATATCAGACATGTTCAGAGGTGTACTCCTGCAGTACTCCCCTCCTCAGAGACCCTAAACACACAGACGAGGATTAACTTCAACAGACTGAGGTGACTCCAGGATCGCACCAACACACTGTAGAGATCAGGTACGGCTACGTCTACACTTTCTCTAGCTTTCTCATGACTGAACTCAAGCTCTTTCTGCCTTACAAAGTTTTCAATGTGTTTTTGTTATCTTATTGGATGTTATTACACCGTCTGTTATTACAACCTGTCAATTATTAGCTTTTCTTACAGTTGACCTGTATTTTTCATGTTGTTTGAACAGGGACCTTGTGGAACTGCTGTCTGCTCTCTAGACTCCTCAGGTCTCAGAACGCCCTGTCTCAGCCCTGCTACCCTCCTTGGTACCTGACAGGGAAAGACCTGGACCAGACCCTGTCTCAGACCAGCTACCCTCCTTGGTACCTGACAGAGAAAGACCTGGACCAGACCCTGTCTCAGCCCTGCTACCCTCCTTGGTACCTGACAGGGAAACAGCTGGACCAGACCCTGTCTCAGCCCTGCTACCCTCCTTGGTACCTGGCAGGGAAACAGCTGGACCAGACCCTGTCTCAGCCCTGCTACCCTCCTTGGTACCTGGCAGGGAAACAGCTGGGCCAGACCCTGTCTCAGCCCTGCTACCCTCCTTGGTACCTGGCAGGGAAACAGCTGGGCCAGACCCTGTCTCAGCCCTGCTACCCTCCTTGGTACCTGGCAGGGAAACAGCTGGACCAGAGACAGCCTATAGCAGACCGCTTCAAGGTACATAACATACAGAATAGTCCAGATCTGATGATAAAACTCTTGAACAGTCTTTCATCTGTATGACGCATGAGTCACATAACTTTGATAACTTGAATGCGCTTTTTTTTTGTCAATACAGAGATGTTAACAGTCAATACAGAGATGTTAACAGTCAATACAGAGATGTTAACAGTAATACAGAGATGTTAACAGTCAATACAGAGATGTTAACAGTAATACAGAGATGTTAACAGTCAATACAGAGATGTTAACAGTAATACAGAGATGTTAACAGTAATACAGAGATGTTAACAGTCAATACAGAGATGTTAAAACAGTAATACAGAGATGTTAACAGTCAATACAGAGATGTTAACAGTCAATACAGAGATGTTAACAGTCAATACAGAGATGTTAACAGTCAATACAGAGATGTTAACAGTAATACAGAGATGTTAACAGTCAATACAGAGATGTTAACAGTAATACAGAGTTGTTAACAGTAATACAGAGATGTTAACAGTAGTACAGAGATGTTAACAGTAATACAGAGATGCTAAAAAGTAATAGGTTAATGGTTAATTTAAGGCTTTCAGCTTGTGAGTCCAGTTTTTTGCTCCGATAATAAGGTAGTTAGTAAGTTAGTTAGTTAGTTTGCTAGCTAGTTACTTAGTTACAGTGTGAACCAGCCACAACCACTTTTTAAAAGAATGTCAAAAGCTGGCTAATGACTGAACAGTATAACTTTTTTTGACTCTAAGTATCTATGTAATATGTCTGTATCTATGTCACGTGTCTGTATCTATGTAATGTGTCTGTATCTATGTAATGTGTCTGTATCTATGTAATATGTCTGTATCTATGTCACGTGTCTGTATCTATGTAATGTGTCTGTATCTATGTCATGTGTCTGTATCTATGTCACGTGTCTGTATCTATGTAATGTGTCTGTATCTATGTCACGTGTCTGTATCTATGTAATATGTCTGTATCTATGTCACGTGTCTGTATCTATGTCATGTGTCTGTATCTATGTAATGTGTCTGTATCTATGTCATGTGTCTGTATCTCTGTAATGTGTCTGTATCTCTGTAATGTGTCTGTATCTATGTAATGTGTCTGTATCTATGTAATGTGTCTGTATCTATGTAATGTGTCTGTATCTATGTAATATGTCTGTATTTATGTAATATGTCTGTATCTATATCTATGTAATGTGTCTGTATCTATGTCATGTGTCTGTATCTATGTCATGTGTCTGTATTTATGTAATGTGTCTGTATCTATGTAATGTGTCTGTATTTATGTAATGTGTCTGTATCTATGTAATGTGTCTGTATCTATGTAATATGTCTGTATCTATGTAATGTATCTGTATCTATGTAATATGTCTGTATCTATGTAATGTGTCTTTATTTATGTAATGTGTCTGTATCTATGTAATATATCTGTATCTATGTAATGTGTCTGTATCTATGTAATGTGTCTGTATCTATGTAATGTGTCTGTATCTATGTAATGTGTCTGTATTTATGTAATGTGTCTGTATCTATGTAATATGTATGTATCTATGTAATGTGTCTGTATCTATGTAATGTGTCTGTATCTATGTAATGTGTCTGTATCTATGTAATGTGGGCTATCTTAATGTCCTGATCCTGACCAGTATTAACAGGTAGTGGGTTATCTTAATGTCCTGATCCTGACCAGTATTAACAGGCAGTGGGTTATCTTAATGTCCTGATCCTGACCAGTATTAACAGGCAGTAGGTTATCTTAATGTCCTCATCCTGACCAGTATTAACAGGCAGTGGGTTATCTTAATGTCCTGATCCTGACCAGTATTAACAGGCAGTAGGTTATCTTAATGTCCTGATCCTGACCAGTATTAACAGGCAGTGGGTTATCTTAATGTCCTGATCCTGACCAGTATTAACAGGCAGTGGGTTATCTTAATGTCCTGATCCTGACCAGTATTAACAGGCAGTAGGTTATCTTAATGTCCTGATCCTGACCAGTATTAACAGGCAGTGGGTTATCTTAATGTCCTGATCCTGACCAGTATTAACAGGCAGTGGGTTATCTTAATGTCCTGATCCTGACCAGTATTAACAGGGAGTGGGTTATCGTAATGTCCTGATCCTGACCAGTATTAACAGGCAGTGGGTTATCGTAATGTCCTGATCCTGACCAGTATTAACAGGCAGTGGGTTATCTTAATGTCCTGATCCTGACCAGTATTAACAGGCAGTGGGTTATCTTAATGTCCTGATCCTGACCAGTATTAACAGGCAGTAGGTTATCTTAATGTCCTGATCCTGACCAGTATTAACAGGCAGTGGGTTATCTTAATGTCCTGATCCTGACCAGTATTAACAGGCAGTGGGTTATCTTAATGTCCTGATCCTGACCAGTATTAACAGGCAGTGGGTTATCTTAATGTCCTGATCCTGACCAGTATTAACAGGCAGTGGGTTATCTTAATGTCCTGATCCTGACCAGTATTAACAGGCAGTGGGTTATCTTAATGTCCTGATCCTGACCAGTATTAACAGGCAGTAGGTTATCTTAATGTCCTGATCCTGACCAGTATTAACAGGCAGTGGGTTATCTTAATGTCCTGATCCTGACCAGTATTAACAGGCAGTGGGTTATCTTAATGTCCTGATCCTGACCAGTATTAACAGGCAGTGGGTTATCTTAATGTCCTGATCCTGACCAGTATTAACAGGCAGTGGGTTATCTTAATGTCCTGATCCTGACCAGTATTAACAGGCAGTGAGAGTAGTACAGTAACCAGGGAAGATAAACTGGAACAATGGACACTTTCAGCTGGCCTCGCTCTCAGGGTGACGTCTAACGGAAAATAGGCAAATCAGTCTGCTGCCCTTCAACCTGCAGCCTCACTAGACTGACTGTTCCACTGTTTAGGATTATGTTAACATTAGGTCTACGCTTGGGTTAGGATTAGGTTAACATTAGGTCTACGCTTGGGTTAGGATTAGGTTAACATTAGGTCTATGCTTGGGTTAGGATTAGGTTAACATTAGGTCTATGCTTGGGTTAGGATTAGGTTAACATTAGGTCTATGCTTGGGTTAGGATTAGGTTAACATTAGGTCTATGTTTGGGTTAGGATTAGGTTATCTCTGCTCATTGTTCTAATCTGTGCTGACTGCTGTCCTGCTTGGTGGGGTGGGGATAGGACCGGGTCAGGATGGACCAGAACCTGCCGGCGGTGGAGTCCCAGCAGGACCAGGGGACAGAGGGGAGTCTGGGGATAGGGTGCAGGCACAGAGAAATGACCCTGAAGTGGTTCATGGAGACTCAAGCTCCTCTCATCCTCCAGGAGGGAAATTTACCCTCCTGGATCGAAGGATTCATCACCAGAAGGTAAGTACTTCTACATACAGGTCCATTGAGAGATTGATTGGCAAATCATGTCTGTTTGTGGAATGTAGTGCATGCCAGCACGACCATACGGTGGCGACTCACAGTATGATTCCTTTTCCAGCAACTGGAAGGATTTATGATTTATATTTTAATTTGAAATAACGAACTTTGAACTCTATTAAATGAGACAAGCTGCATTAATTTCCTATCCAGCGTTTTCATAAATTACAGCTAACTTCTGTTTGTGATTTTTTGTCATTGTGTTTGTGAGATGTTGATATTGATATTACCTCCCTATAACATATCAATATTACCTCCCTATAACATATCAATATTACCTCCCTATAACATATCAATAATACCTCCCAATAACATATCGATATTACCTCCCTATCAATAATACCTCCCTATAACATATCAATAATACCTCCCTATAACAGATCAATAATACCTCCCTATAACAGAACAATATTACCTCCCTATAACATATCAATATTACCTCCCTATAACATATCAACAATACCTCCCTATAACATATCAATAATACCTCCCTATAACATATCAATAATACCTCCGTATAACATATCAATAATACCTCCCTATAACATATCAATAACACCTCCCTATAACATAAAAATAATACCTCCCTATAACATATCAATAATACCTCCTATAACATATCAATATTACCTCCTATAACATATCAATAATACCTCCGTATAACAGATCAATAATACCTCCCTATAACAGAACAATATTACCTCCTATAACATATCAATATTACCTCCCTATAACATATCAATAATACCTCCGTATAACAGATCAATAATACCTCCCTATAACATATCAATATTACCTCCCTATAACATATCAATAACACCTCCCTATAACATATCAATAATACCTCCCTATAACATATCAATATTACCTCCCTATAACATATCAATAATACCTCCGTATAACAGATCAATAACACCTCCCTATAACATAAAAATAATACCTCCCTATAACATATCAATAATACCTCCCTATAACATATCAATATTACCTCCCTATAACATATCAATAATACCTCCGTATAACAGATCAATAATACCTCCCTATAACATATCAATAATACCTCCCTATAACATATCAATATTACCTCCCTATAACATATCAATAATACCTCCGTATAACAGATCAATAATACCTCCCTATAACAGAACAATATTACCTCCCTATAACATATCAATATTACCTCCCTATAACATATCAACAATACCTCCCTATAACATATCAATAATACCTCCCTATAACATATCAATAATACCTCCCTATAACATATCAATAATACCTCCGTATAACATATCAATATTACCTCCCTATAACATATCAACAATACCTCCCTATAACATATCAATAATACCTCCCTATAACATATCAATAATACCTCCCTATAACATATCAATAATACCTCCCTATAACATATCAATATTACCTCCCTATAACATATCAATAACACCTCCCTATAACATAAAAATAATACCTCCCTATAACATATCAATAATACCTCCCTATAACATATCAATATTACCTCCCTATAACATATCAATATTACCTCCCTGTAACATATCAATATTACCTCCCTATAACATATCAATAATACCTCCCTATAACATATCAATAATACCTCCCTATAACATATCAATATTACCTCCCTATAACATATCAATAATACCTCCGTATAACAGATCAATAATACCTCCCTATAACAGAACAATATTACCTCCCTATAACATATCAATATTACCTCCCTATAACATATCAATAATACCTCCGTATAACAGATCAATAATACCTCCCTATAACATATCAATATTACCTCCCTATAACATATCAATAATACCTCCGTATAACAGATCAATAATACCTCCGTATAACAGATCAATAATACCTCCCTATAACATATCAATAATACCTCCCTATAACAGATCAATAATACCTCCGTATAACAGATCAATAATACCTCCCTATAACATATCAATAATACCTCCCTATAACATATCAATATTACCTCCCTATAACATATCAATAACACCTCCCTATAACATATCAATAATACCTCCCTATAACATATCAATATTACCTCCCTATAACATATCAATAATACCTCCGTATAACAGATCAATAACACCTCCCTATAACATAAAAATAATACCTCCCTATAACATATCAATAATACCTCCCTATAACATATCAATATTACCTCCCTATAACATATCAATAATACCTCCGTATAACAGATCAATAATACCTCCCTATAACATATCAATAATACCTCCCTATAACATATCAATATTACCTCCCTATAACATATCAATAATACCTCCCTATAACATATCAATAATACCTCCCTATAACATATCAATATTACCTCCCTATAACATATCAACAATACCTCCCTATAACATATCAATAATACCTCCCTATAACATATCAATAATACCTCCCTATAACATATCAATAATACCTCCCAGTAACATATCAATATTACCTCCCTATAACATATCAATAATACCTCCCTATAACATATCAATAATACCTCCCTATAACATATCAATAATACCTCCCTATAACATATCAATAATACCTCCCTATAACATATCAATATTACCTCCCTATAACATATCAATAATACCTCCTATAACATATCAATATTACCTCCCTATAACATATCAATAATACCTCCCTATAACATATCAATAATACCTCCCTATAACATATCAATAATACCTCCCTATAACATATCAATAATACCTCCCTATAACATATCAATAATACCTCCCTATAACATATCAATATTACCTCCCTATAACATATCAATAATACCTCCCTATAACATATCAATAATACCTCCCTATAACATATCAATAATACCTCCTATAACATATCAATAATACCTCCCTATAACATATCAATAATACCTCCCTATAACATATCAATATTATACCTCCTATAACATATCAATAATACCTCCCTATAACATATCAATAATACCTCCCTATAACATATCAATAATACCTCCCTATAACATATCAATATTACCTCCCTATAACATATCAATAATACCTCCCTATAACATATCAATAATACCTCCCTATAACATATCAATAATACCTCCCTATAACATATATATCAATAATACCTCCCTATAACATATCAATAATACCTCCCTATAACATATCAATAATACCTCCCTATAACATATCAATAAACATATCAATAATTACCTCCTATAACATATCAATAATACCTCCCTATAACATATCAATAATACCTCCCTATAACATATCAATAATACCTCCCTATAACATATCAATAATACCTCCCTATAACATATCAATATTACCTCCCTATAACATATCAATAATACCTCCTATAACATATCAATAATACCTCCTATAACATATCAATATTACCTCCTATAACATATCAATAATACCTCCCTATAACATATCAATAATACCTCCCTATAACATATCAATAATACCTCCCTATAACATATCAATAATACCTCCCTATAACATATCAATAATACCTCCCTATAACATATCAATAATACCTCCCTATAACATATCAATAATACCTCCTATAACATATCAATAATACTCTCCCTATAACATATCAATAATACCTCCCTATAACATATCAATAATACCTCCCTATAACATATCAATAATACCTCCCTATAACATATCAATAATACCTCCCTATAACATATCAATAATACCTCCCTATAACATATCAATAATACCTCCCTATAACATATCAATAATACCTCCCTATAACATATCAATAATACCTCCCTATAACATATCAATAATACCTCCCTATAACATATCAATAATACCTCCCTATAACATATCAATAATACCTCCCTATAACATATCAATAATACCTCCCTATAACATATCAATAATACCTCCCTATAACATATCAATAATACCTCCCTATAACATATCAATAATACCTCCTATAACATATCAATAATACCTCCCTATAACATATCAATAATACCTCCCTATAACATATCAATAATACCTCCCTATAACATATCAATAATACCTCCCTATAACATATCAATATTACCTCCCTATAACATATCAATAATACCTCCCTATAACATATCAATATTACCTCCCTATAACATATCAATAATACCTCCCTATAACATATCAATAATACCTCCTATAACATATCAATAATACCTCCCTATAACATATCAATAATACCTCCCTATAACATATCAATAATACCTCCCTATAACATATCAATATTACCTCCCTATAACATATCAATAATACTCCCTATAACATATCAATAATACCTCCCTATAACATATCAATAATACCTCCCTATAACATATCAATAATACCTCCCTATAACATATCAATATTACCTCCCTATAACATATCAATAATACCTCCCTATAACATATCAATATTACCTCCCTATAACATATCAATAATACCTCCCTATAACATATCAATATTACCTCCCTATAACATATCAATAATACCTCCCTATAACATATCAATAATACCTCCCTATAACATATCAATAATACCTCCCTATAACATATCAATAATACCTCCCTATAACATATCAATATTACCTCCCTATAACATATCAATAATACCTCCCTATAACATATCAATATTACCTCCCTATAACATATCAATAATACCTCCTATAACATATCAATATTACCTCCCTATAACATATCAATAATACCTCCCTATAACATATCAATATTACCTCCCTATAACATATCAATAATACCTCCCTATAACATATCAATATTACCTCCTATAACATATCAATAATACCTCCTATAACATATCAATATTACCTCCCTATAACATATCAATAATACCTCCCTATAACATATCAATATTACCTCCCTATAACATATCAATAATACCTCCCTATAACATATCAATATTACCTCCCTATAACATATCAATAATACCTCCCTATAACATATCAATATTACCTCCCTATAACATATCAATAATACCTCCTATAACATATCAATAATACCTCCCTATAACATATCAATAATACCTCCCTATAACATATCAATATTACCTCCCTATAACATATCAATAATACCTCCCTATAACATATCAATATTACCTCCCTATAACATATCAATATTACCTCCCTATAACATATCAATAATCCCTCCCTGTAGCATATCAATATTATAACATATCTCCTATAACATATCAATAATACCTCCCTATAACATATCAATAATACCTCCTATAACATATCAATCCTCCTATAACATATCAATAATACCTCCCTATAACATATCAATATTACCTCCCTATAACATATCAATATTACCTCCCTATAACATATCAATAATCCCTCCCTGTAGCATATCAATATTACCTCCCTATAACAGGTTTATTTAGCTTTTTAATGCTTCTGTAGAGATGCTGAGGAGGTGCTGAGAGACAAGGAAATGGGCTGTTTCTTGATCCGACTAAGTGACAAAGCCATGGGATACATCCTGTCATACAGGTCAGTTGTAGGTGTTGTTCTTCTATCGTAGATAACAGAGATAACAGTGGAGATAACAGAGATAACAGTGGAGATAACAGAGATAACAGTGGAGATAACAGGCTTCCCAAGTGGCACAGCGGTCTGAGGGACTGCACCTCAGTGCTAGAAGCGTTACTACAGACCCTGGTTTGATACCGGGCTGTATCATAACCGGCCGTGATTGGGAGTCCCATAGGGCAGCGCACAACTGGCTCAGCCTCGTCAGGGTTAGGGGAGAGTTGGGCCGGAGAAGGTCGTCATTGTAAATAAGAATTTGTTCTTTAAAAAACAGTGAAGATAACATAGATATCAGTGGAGATACCAGTTGAAATAACATAGATAACAGTGGAGATACCAGTGGAGATTATTTATTGAACTTTTATTTAACAGTGGAGATAAAATAGATAACGGTGGAGATAACATAGATAACAGTGGAGATAGCATAGATAACAGTGGAGATAGCATAGATAACAGTGGATATAACATAGATACCTGTGGTGATAACATAGATAACAGTGGAGATAACAGTGGGGATAACAATGGAGAAAACATAGATAACAGCGGAGATAACAGTTGAGATAACACATATAACAGTTGAGATAACATAGGCAACAGTGGAGATAACATAAATAATCGTGGAGATAAGAGTGGAGATAACATATATAACAGTGGAGATAACATACCAGTGGAAATAACATAGATGCCAGTGGAGATAACAAAGTTACCAGTGGAGATAACAGTGGAGATAACAGTGGAGATAGCATAGACAGTAGTGGATATAACTGTGGAGAAAACATATATAACAGTTGAGATAACATAGATAACAGTGGAGATAACATAGTTAACAGTGGAGAAAACATACCAGTGGAGATAACAAAGATACCAGTGGAGATAACATAGATTGATTCAGAGGGGTTGGGTTAAATGCGGAAGACACATTTCAGTTGAAGGCATTCGGTTGTACAACTGACTAATAATGGTGACTTTGACTTTGACATTGTAGATAACAGTGGAGATAGCATAGATAACAGTGGAGATAACATAGATAAAAGTGGAGATAGCAATGGAGATAACAGTGGAGATAACAGTGGAGACAAGATATATAACAATGGATATAACATAGATAACAGTGGAGATAACATAGATAACAGTGGAGATAAATAGATAACAGTGGAGATAAATAGATAACAGTGGAGATAAATAGATAACAGTGGAGATAACAGTGGAGATAGCATAGATAATAGTGGCGATAACAGTGGAGATAACATATATAACAGTGGAGATAACATATATAACAGTGGAGATAACATAGATAACAGTGGAGATAACATAGATAACTGTGGAGATAACAGTGGAGACAAGATATATAACAATGGATATAACATAGATAACAGTGGAGATAACATAGATAACAGCGGGTGATAACATAGATAACAGTACAGATAACAGTGGAGACAACATATATACCAGTGGAGATAACATATATAACAGTGGAGATAACAATGGAGATAACAGTGGACCATAGTAGAACACAGCAGCATACCCCGGACTTACCAGTGTTATTTTTGTCTTCTAGAGGTCGTGATCGATGCAGACACTTTGTAATTAACCAGAGTAAGTCAGGCCAGTTCATAGTGTCTGGAGACACAGAGGAGCATGAGACCCTGGGACAACTGATAGAACACTACAAGACCAGCCCTATAGAGCCCTTCAGAGAGTACCTGACCTGTTCCTGTCTAGAGGTGAGGAGAGACTTAGTCTCTAGCCTGGTCCCAGACCAGTTGTTTAACCCTTCAGAGAGTACCTGACCTGATCCTGTCTAGAGGTGAGGAGAGACTTAGTCTCTAGCCTGGTCCCAGACCAGTTGTTTAACCCTTCAGAGAGTACCTGATCTGCTTCTGTCTAGAGGTGAGGAGAGACTGTCTCTAGCCTGGTCCCAGACCAGTTGTTTAACCCTTCAGAGAGTACCTGATCTGCTTCTGTCTAGAGGTGAGGAGAGACTGTCTCTAGCCTGGTCTATTTGTGCTGTCTTGCCAACTTCACAGATCTGGGACCAAGCTACACAGTCTTTATGTTATCATTTTGAATTCAAGAAGGTATTCAAGAAGGCATTTTGTAAGATAGTGTGTGTCTAACTGGTTCCAGTAGGTATCTTGTCAGTTATAATGGTAGTGTTCACAGAATACAGTATATCAGTAAATATATATTGTCAGTTATAATGGTAGTGTTCACAGAATACAGTATATCAGTAAATATATATTGTCAGTTATAATGGTAGTGTTCACAGAATACAGTATATCAGTAAATATATATTGTCAGTTATAATGGTGGTGTGCACTGTACCTGTTAGTAAAACTGATGATGTCGTGCTCATTCAGTCTTCCAGAGGAGACGTCTATGACATCATTCAAGTCAACCCCAGAGAGAAGCCTGTGGTCAGTGTGAGAGCTGTGAGGAGCCTGTGGGACACACAGAGTGACCAGCAGGGTGACTGGACCAGGGCTAGTCCTAGTGACCACGCCGGGGAGCATTCTCCTCCTCCCCCCACACTGCCTCTCAAAAGCAGCAGGAAACCAGAGGTAAGTGTACAAATCATATGTTTATTCAACATATGATTGTAAGGCAACCCGCTGAAATAGGATTGTGAGTTTGCTCATCAAAATGTTCACACACAAACTACAGTCCTATTGCAGCTGGTTTATTGTAACGTACAACACTACAGCTTTATAGGGGGGGGTTGGTAGAACATTCAACTAACAGATGTCAAAGTCAAAGGGCCTCTTTGTAAAACTCAGGCCAACGATTTGTTTTGATTACTTGCTGGCGATTGCAAATAAAGATTCAAAGTTCATCAGTGTAACCAAATCACTTCCTCATGTCTCTCTAACCAGGAAGTACCCCCTGTGCCAACTGTACCTAGAGTACCACCTGTGCCTAGAAGGGCCAGTCCTTTGAAGAGCAGTTCCCTGGATGACCACCAGGGTAGTGCTCAGAGAAGGGTGTTGTATGCCCAGCTGGAGAAGCACAAGGCCATAGATCCCCAACCCAAGAGCCTGGAGGGTCTACCCAGAGCTCCAGAAGGAAGGGCTGAAGGCCTGGGTCCTGCAGCCCAACATCAGACCCCTCAGGGGGGAGGCATCCCCAGTGGTAGACCTGGAGCCCCAGGCCCTGCCTCAGCCCCTGGACCAGGCCCATGCACGGTCTACTCAGAGCTACTCAGTCTGCTGGACTGCAAGAGCAAGTCTCTGCCTCTCCTGGACCTGGATCCTGACTCAGAGGAGGGGGCCAATAACACCTACAGGCTGAGCGCACCTTCTTTCACCCCCCCAAGACTCTCTCCCAACCCCACCAAACGGACCACTAGCCCCTCCCTTCTGGACCAGAGGCACCAGAAGGATACCTCCAAGGGACCTCCCATAATCAGCCACAGTCTGGAAGATCTATGTAACAGCCCCATACCTGCCCTCGTGTATCAACTGGCAGGTAGACCCAGGGACCAGGAAGGACCCATGACATCATTAATGACATCATCCATGACATCATCACCACAGGAAGAGGAAGAGGTAGCTAACAGTCTGTACGCTGAGGTCCCTTGTGAGCCGGTCCTCCGTCTCCTACAGGACAACACCTACGAACACATACCAGAGTTAGGACTGAAAGGATCAGCCAGACCTTATGAACACATACCAGAGTTAGGACTGAAAGGATCAGCCAGACCTTATGAACACATACCAGAGTTAGGACTGAAAGGATCAGCCAGACCTTATGAACACATGCCAGAGTTAGGACTGAAAGGATCAGCCAGACCTTATGAACACATACCAGAGTTAGGACTGAAAGGATCAGCCAGACCTTCTGCTAACAACCACACCTACGAGTCAGTGGAGGAGCTCAAGTCCAAACACACCACCTCTTCTTGGGGTATAAAGGTGGGTACCACATCCAGACATGTCCATGGTAATGGTAGTATGGTAGTGGCAGTAATGCACTGCTAGATCTGATTTGACTGTGATGTCTGATGTTTCATCTGTATAATGACTTTTCCTCATCTGTATAATGACTGACTGTTCCTCAGCTGAATAATGACTGACTGTTCCTCCAGCTGTATAATGACTGACTGTTCCTGATCTGTATGATGACTGACTGTTCCTCCAGCGGTATAATGACTGACTGTTCCTCAGCTGTATAATGACTGACTGACTGTTCTTAATCTGTATAATGACTGGCTGTTCCTCAGCTGTATAATGACTGACTGACTTACTCCAGCTGTATGACTGACTGTTCCTACATCTGTATAATGACTGACTGACTGTTCCTGATCTGTATGATGACTGACTGTTCCTCCAGCTGTAAAATGACTGACTGTTCCTCCAGCTGTATGATGACTGACTGTTCCTCATCTGTATAATGACTGACTGTTCCTCAGCTGTATAATGACTGACTGTTCCTCCAGCTGTATAATGACTGACTGTTCCTCAGCTGTATAATGACTGTTCCTCATCTGTATAATGAATGACTGTTCCTCCAGCGGTATAATGAGTGACTGTTCCTAAGCTGTATGATGACTGACTGTTCCTCATCTGTAAATTGACTGACTGTTCCTCAGCTGTATAATGACTGACTGACTGTTCTTCATCTGTATAATGACTGGCTGTTCCTCAGCTGTATAATGACTGACTGTTCCTACATCTGTATAATGACTGACTGACTGTTCCTGATCTGTATGATGACTGGCTGTTCCTCCAGCTGTAAAATGACTGACTTTTCCTCCAGCTGTATGATGACTGACTGTTCCTCATCTGTATAATGACTGACTGTTCCTCATCTGTATAATGACTGTTCCTCATCTGTATAATGACTGACTGTTCCTCAGCTGTATAATGACTGACTGTTTCTCAGCTGTATAATGACTGTTCCTCATCTGTATAATGACTGACTGTTCCTCCAGCTGTATAATGACTGACTGTTCCTGATCTGTATGATGACTGACTGTTCCTGATCTGTATGATGACTGACTGTTCCTCCAGCTGTATGATGACTGACTGTTCCTCATCTGTATAATGACTGACTGTTCCTCAGCTGTATAATGACTGACTGTTCCTCAGCTGTATAATGACTGTTCCTCATCTGTATAATGACTGACTGTTCCTCAGCTGTATAATGACTGACTGTTCCTCAGCTGTATAATGACTGTTCCTCAGCTGTATAATGACTGACTGTTCCTCAGCTGTATAATGACTGACTGTTCCTCAGCTGTATAATGACTGACTGTTCCTCATCTGTATAATGAATGACTGTTTTCCTCCAGCGGTATAATGACTGACTGTTCCTCAGCTGTATGATGACTGACTGTTCCTCATCTGTAAATTGACTGACAGTTCCTCAGCTGTATCATGACTGACTGTTTCTCCAGCTGTATAATGACTGACTGTTCCTCCAGCTGTAAAATGACTGACTGTTCCTACATCTGTATAATGAATGACTGTTCCTCAGCTGTATAATGACTGACTGTTCCTCAGCTGTAAAATGACTGACTGATCCTCAGCTGTATAATGACTGACTGTTCCTACGTCTGTATAATGACTGGGTGTTCCTCCAGCTGTATAATGGACTGACTGTTCCTCCAGATGTAATAATGAATGACTGTTCCTCATCTGTATAATGACTGACTGTAACTCAGCTGTATGATGACTGACTGTTCCTCCAGCTGTATAATGACTGACTGTTCCTCATCTGTATAATGACTGACTGTTCCTCATCTGTATAATGACTGACTGTTCCTCAGTTGTAAAATGACTGACTGTTTCTACATCTGTATAATGACTGACTGTCCCTCAGCTGTATAATGAACGACTGTTTCTCCAGCTGTATAAATACTGACTAACTCATCTGTATAATGGCTGACTGTTCTTCCAGCTGTATAATGACTGGCTGTTCCTCAGCTGTATAAAGACTGACTGACTTTTACTCCAGCTGTGTAATGACTGACTGTTCCTACATCTGTATAATGACTGACTGACTGTTCTTCAGCTGTATAATGACTGACTGTTCCTCAGCTGTATAATGACTGACTGACTGTTCTTCAGCTGTATAATGACTGGCTGTTCCTCAGCTGTATAATGACTGACTGACTTACTCCAGCTGTATAATGACTGACTGTTCCTACATCTGTATAATGACTGACTGACTGTTCTTCATCTGTATAATGACTGACTGACTGTTCTTCAGCTGTATAATGACTGACTGTTCCTCAGCTGTATAATGGCTGACTGTTCCTCAGCTGTATAATGACTGTTCCTCATCTGTAAAATTACTGACTGACTGTTCTTCAGCTGTAAAATAACTGACTGACTGTTCTTCAGCTGTATAATGACTAACTGTTCCTCAGCTGTATAATGACTGTTCCTCATCTGTAAAATTACTGACTGACTGTTCTTCAGCTGTAAAATAACTGACTGACTGTTCTTCAGCTGTATAATGACTAACTGTTCCTCAGCTGTATAATGACTGTTCCTCATCTGTAAAATTACTGACTGACTGTTCTTCAGCTGTAAAATAACTGACTGACTGTTCCTCAGCTGTATAATGGCTGACTGTTCCTCAGCTGAATAATGACTGACTGTTCCTCAGCTGTATAATGACTGACTGTTCCTCAGCTGTATAATGACTGACTGTTCCTCCAGTTGTATAATGACTGACTGTTCCTCAGCTGTATAATGGCTGACTGTTCCTCAGCTGTATAATGACTGACTGTTCCTCCAGTTGTATAATGACTGACTGTTCCTCAGCTGTATAATGGCTGACTGTTCCTCAGCTGTATAATGACTGACTGTTCCTCCAGTTGTATAATGACTGACTGTTCCTCAGCTGTATAATGGCTGACTGTTCTTCAGCTGTATAATGGCTGACTGTTCCTCAGCTGAATAATGACTGACTTTTTCTCCAGCTGTATAATGACTGACTGTTCCTTGTCTGTATAATGGCTGACTGTTCCTAAAATGTACAATGACTGTTCCTCAGCTGTATATTGACTGACTGTTACTCACCTGTATAAAGACTGACTGTTCCTCAGCTGTATATTGACTGACTGTTCCTCACCTGTATAAAGACTGACTGTTCCTCAGCTGTATATTGACTGACTGTTCCTCACCTGTATAAAGACTGACTGTTCCTCAGCTGTATATTGACTGACTGTTCCTCACCTGTATAAAGACTGACTGTTCCTCATCTGTTTAATGGCGGACTCTTCTTCAGCTGTAAAATGACTGATTGTTCTTCCTGCTGTATAATGACTGACTTTTAATCTAGCTGTATAATAACTAGCTGTTCCACCAGCTGTAAAATGACTGACTGTTCCTCCAGCTGTATAAAGACTGACCTTTTTTACATCTGTGTAATGACTTACTGTTCCTCAGCTGTATAATGACTGACTGTTTCTCCAGCTGTATAATGACTGACTGTTCCTCAGCTGTATAATGACTGACTGTTCCTCCAGGTGTACAATGACTGATTGTTCATCAGCTGTATAATGACTGACTGTTCCTCAGCTGTATAATGACTGGGTGTTCCTCCAGCTGTATAATGACTGACTGTTCCTCAGCTGTATAATGACTGACTGTTCCTCCAGCTGTATAATGACTTCCTGTTTTTCTTTCTGCATAATGAGAAATGGAGATGGCTGTTCCCTGAGAAACAGAAGAAATAATGGAGAAGCAACTCATCAACCCAACACTTCTGGACACCACAGTGTACTATCCCAATAACCCAACACTACTGGACACCACAGTGTACTATCCCATCAACCCAACACTACTGGACACCACAGTGTGCTATCCCATCAACCCAACACTACTGGACACCACAGTGTGCTATCCCATCAACCCAACACTACTGGACTCCACAGTGTGCTATCCCATCAACCCAACACTACTGGACACCACAGTGTACTATCCCACCACCCAATACTACTGGACAGTGTCCTATCCCACCAACCCAATACTACTGGACAGTGTACTATCCCATCAACCCAATACTACTGGACAGTGTACTATCCCATCAACCCAATACTACTGAACAGTGTACTATCCCACCAACCCAATACTACTGGACAGTGTACTATCCCACCAACCCAATACTACTGGACAGTGTCCTATCCCACCACCCCAATACTACTGGACAGTGTACTATCCCATCAACCCAATACTACTGGACAGTGTCCTATCCCATCAACCCAATACTACTGGACAGTGTCCTATCCCATCAACCCAATACTACTGGCCAGTGTCCTATCCCATCAACCCAATACTACTGGCCAGTGTCCTATCCCATCAACCCAATACTACTGGACAGTGTCCTATCCCACCACCCCAATACTACTGGCCAGTGTCCTATCCCACCACCCCAATACAACTGGACAGTGTCCTATCCCACCAACCCAATACTACTGAACAGTGTACTATCCCACCAACCCAATACTACAACACACTACACACATTATTATTTTTATTTTGCAGGGTGCCATTCAAACTGAACTTTGAGCCATTTATGAGCTGTCTCACAACCAAATGTAACCATTCTTTTTTCAAAGTGCTGGGCACTATGCAGGTTGAAAACATCAACGTTATTTTAATGTTATTTTATTAAAATATGTATTTTCTTTTGCAAGGTTTTCCTTATCTTTTGCACTAGCCTGGGTCTTTTTATAAACTAAACTACAAAGTAATTAATCATAATTTGCCTTTGTTTTCATGTGATTACATTCAGATATAAAGGGGAACATGGATACATTCAGATATAAAGGGGAACATGGATACATTCAGATATAAAGGGGAACATGGACACATTCAGATATAAAGGGGAACATGGACACATTCCGATATAAAGGGGAACATGGACACATTCAGATATAAAGGGGAACATGGATACATTCAGATATAAAGGGGAACATGGATACATTCAGATATAAAGGGGAACATGGACACGTTCAGATATAAAGGGGAACATGGACACGTTCAGATATAAAGGGGAACATGGACACGTTCAGATATAAAGGGGAACATGGATACATTCAGATATAAAGGGGAACATGGACACATTCAGATATAAAGGGAACATGGATACATTCAGATATAAAGGGGACATGGATACATTCAGATATAAAGGGGAACATGGATACATTCAGATATAAAGGGGAACATGGACACATTCAGATATAAAGGGGAACATGGATACATTCAGATATAAAGGGGAACATGGACACATTCAGATATAAAGGGGAACATGGACACATTCAGATATAAAGGGGAACATGGACACATTCAGATATAAAGGGGAACATGGATACATTCAGATATAAAGGGGAACATGGATACATTCAGATATAAAGGGGGAACATGGATACATTCAGATATAAAGGGAACATGGATACATTCAGATATAAAGGGGAACATGGATACATTCAGATATAAAGGGGAACATGGATACATTCAGATATAAAGGGAACATGGATACATTCAGATATAAAGGGGAACATGGACACATTCAGATATAAAGGGGAACATGGACACATTCAGATATAAAGGGGAACATGGATACATTCAGATATAAAGGGGAACATGGATACATTCAGATATAAAGGGGAACATGGATACATTCAGATATAAAGGGGAACATGGATACATTCAGATATAAAGGGAACATGGATACATTCAGATATAAAGGGGAACATGGATACATTCAGATATAAAGGGAACATGGATACATTCAGATATAAAGGAACATGGATACATTCAGATATAAAGGGAACATGGATACATTCAGATATAAAGGGGAACATGGATACATTCAGATATAAAGGGGAACATGGATACATTCAGATATAAAGGGAACATGGATACATTCCAGATATAAAGGGGAACATGGACACATTCAGATATAAAGGGAACATGGACACATTCAGATATAAAGGGAACATGGACACATTCAGATATAAAGGGGAACATGGACACATTCAGATATAAAGGGAACATGGACACATTCAGATATAAAGGGGAACATGGATACATTCAGATATAAAGGGGAACATGGATACATTCAGATATAAAGGGAACATGGACACATTCAGATATAAAGGGAACATGGACACATTCAGATATAAAGGGGAACATGGATACATTCAGATATAAAGGGAACATGGACACATTCAGATATAAAGGGAACATGGACACATTCAGATATAAAGGGGAACATGGACACATTCAGATATAAAGGGGAACATGGACACATTCAGATATAAAGGGGAACATGGACACATTCAGATATAAAGGGGAACATGGACACATTCAGATATAAAGGGGAACATGGATACATTCAGATATAAAGGGGAACATGGATACATTCAGATATAAAGGGGAACATGGACACATTCAGATATAAAGGGAACATGGATACATTCAGATATAAAGGGGAACATGGATACATTCAGATATAAAGGGGAACATGGATACATTCCAGATATAAAGGGGAACATGGATACATTCAGATATAAAGGGGAACATGGATACATTCAGATATAAAGGGGAACATGGACACATTCAGATATAAAGGGAACATGGACACATTCAGATATAAAGGGGAACATGGATACATTCAGATATAAAGGGGAACATGGATACATTCAGATATAAAGGGGAACATGGACACATTCAGATATAAAGGGGAACATGGACACATTCAGATATAAAGGGGAACATGAACACATTCAGATATAAAGGGGAACATGGATACATTCAGATATAAAGGGGAACATGGATACATTCAGATATAAAGGGGGAACATGGATACATTCAGATATAAAGGGGAACATGGATACATAAAGATATAAAGGGGAACATGGATACATTCAGATATAAAGGGGAACATGGATACATTCAGATATAAAGGGGAACATGGACACATTCAGATATAAAGGGGAACATGGATACATTCAGATATAAAGGGGAACATGGATACATTCAGATATAAAGGGGAACATGGACACATTCAGATATAAAGGGGAACATGGATACATTCAGATATAAAGGGGAACATGGATACATTCAGATATAAAGGAACATGGACACATTCAGATATAAAGGGGAACATGGACACATTCAGATATAAAGGGGAACATGAACACATTCAGATATAAAGGGGAACATGGATACATTCAGATATAAAGGGGAACATGGATACATTCAGATATAAAGGGGGAACATGGATACATTCAGATATAAAGGGAACATGGATACATTCAGATATAAAGGGAACATGGATACATTCAGATATAAAGGGAACATGGACACATTCAGATATAAAGGGGAACATGGATACATTCAGATATAAAGGGGAACATGGATACATTCAGATATAAAGGGGAACATGGATACATTCAGATATAAAGGGGAACATGGATACATTCAGATATAAAGGGAACATGGATACATTCAGATATAAAGGGGGAACATGGATACATTCAGATATAAAGGGGAACATGGATACATTCAGATATAAAGGGGAACATGGATACATTCAGATATAAAGGGGAACATGGACACATTCAGATATAAAGGGGAACATGGATACATTCAGATATAAAGGGGAACATGGATACATTCAGATATAAAGGGGAACATGGATACATTCAGATATAAAGGGGAACATGGATACATTCAGATATAAAGGGGAACATGGATACATTCAGATATAAAGGGGAACATGGATACATTCAGATATAAATTGGAACATAGATACATTCAGATTTAATTCATGAATCCTAACCTGTTCATTAAGGGGGAGCATAGATGCATTATATCATATACTAAACATTTAACAATTGAATTACACATCAACCTTTATATTTTACTATTTTCTACATTGTAGGAAGATAGTGAAGACATCAAAACTACAAAATAACACATACGGAATTATGTAGTAACCAAAAAATTGTTCAACAAATCTAAATATATTTTATATTTGAGATTCTTCAAAGTAGCCACCTTTTGCCTTGATGACAGCTTTGTACACTCTTGGCATTCTCTTAATCCAGCTTCACCTGGAATAATTTGGATGAGGTTGGGTTTTGTGGAGGTCAGATCATTTGATGCAGCACTCCATCACTCACCTTCTTGGTCAAATAGCCCTTACACAGCCTGGAGGTGTGTTGGGTCATTGTCCAGTTGAAAAACAAGTGATACAGTGAAGGAAAAAAGTATTTGATCCCCTGCTGATTTTGTACATTTGCCCACTGAAAAAGAAATGATCAGTCTATAATTTTAATGGTAGGTTTTTTGAACAGTGAGAGACAGAATAACAACAACAAAAATCCAGAAAAACGCATGTGAAAAATGTTATAAATTGATTTGCATTTTAATGAGGGAAATAAGTATTTGACCCCTCTGCAAAACATGACTTAGTACTTGGTGGCAAAACCCTTGTTGGCAATCACAGAGGTCAGACGTTTCTTGTTGGCCACCAGGTTTGCACACATCTCAGGAGGGATTTTGTCCCACTCCTCTTTGCAGATCTTCTCCAAGTCATTAAGGTTTCGAGGCTGACGTTTGGCAACTCGAACCTTCAGCTCCCTCCACAGATTTTCTATGGGATTAAGGTCTGGAGACTGGCTAGGCCACTCCAGGACCTTAATGTGCTTCTTCTTGAGCCACTCCTTTGTTGCCTTGGCCGTGTGTTTTGGGTCATTGTCATGCTGGAATACCCATCCACGACCCATTTTCAATGCCCTGGCTGAGGGAAGGAGGTTCTCACCCAAGATTTGATGGTACATGGCCCCGTCCATCGTCCCTTTGATGCGGTGAAGTTGTCCTGTCCCCTTAGCAGAAAAACACCCCCAAAGCATAATGTTTCCACCCCCAATGTTTGATGGTGGGGATGGTGTTCTTGGGGTCATAGGCAGCATTCCTCCTCCTCCAAACACGGCGAGTTGAGTTGATGCCAAAGAGCTCAATTTTGGTCTCATCTGACCACAACACATTCACCCAGTTGTCCTCTGAATCATTCAGATGTTCATTGGCAAACTTCAGACGGGCATGTATATGTTCTTTCTTGAGCAGGGGGACCTTGCGGGCGCTGCAGGATTTCAGTCCTTCACGGCATAGTGTGTTACCAATTGTTTTCTTGGTGACTATGGTCCCAGCTGCTTTGAGATCATTGACAAGATCCTCCCGTGTAGTTCTGGGCTGATTCCTCACCGTTCTCATGATCATTGCAACTCCACGAGGTGAGATCTTGCATGGAGCCCCAGGCCGAGGGATATTGACAGTTATTTTGTGTTTCTTCCATTTGCGAATAATCACACCAACTGTTGTCACCTTCTCACCAAGCTGCTTGGCGATGGTTTTGTAGCCCATTCCAGCCTTGTGTAGGTACAATCTTGTCCCTGACATCCTTGGAGAGCTCTTTGGTCTTGGCCATGGTGGAGAGTTTGGAATCTGATTGATTCATTGCTTCTGTGGACAGGTGTCTTTTATACAGGTAACAAACTGAGATTAGGAGCACTCCCTTTAAGAGTGTGCTCCTAATCTCAGTTTGTTACCTGTATAAAAGACACCTGGGAGCCAGAAATCTTTCTGATTGAGAGGGGGTCAAATACTTATTTCCCTCATTAAAATACAAATCAATTTATAAATTTTTTCACATGCGTTTTTCTGGATTTTTTTGTTGTTATTCTGTCTCTCACTGTTCAAATAAACCTAGCATTAAAATTATAGACTGATAATTTCTTTGTCAGTGGGCAAACATACAAAATCAGCAGGGGATCAAATGCTTTTTTCCCTCACTGTAGTCCCACTAAGTGTTTTACTCACTGCTTTAGCACACTACGCCAACCCGGATGTCCTAGCTGTGTCTGAATCCTGGTTAAGGAAGGTCACCAAAAATCCTGAAATGTCCATCCCCAAACTATAAAATTGTCCGACAAGATAGAGCTGCCAAAGTGGGCGGAGTTGCAATCTACTGCAGAGATAGCCTGCAGAGTTCTGTCATACTATCCAGGTCTGTGGCCAAACAATAAAAAATCCACCTTTCCAGAAACAAGTCTCTCACCGTTGCCGCTTTTTAAAGACCCCCTCAGCCCCCACCTGTGCCCTGGACAAAGTCAAAGTCAAAGTCAGACACCATATTTGAATTGATTGCCCCCCATCTATCTTCAGAGTTCATGCTGTTGGGATATGCTTAACACCCCGGCCGTCCTACAAACTAAGCTAGATGCGCTCAATCTCACACAAATTATCAAGGAACCTACCAGGTACAACCCTAAATCCGTAACCATGGGCACCCTCTTAGATATCATCCTGACCAACTTGCCCTCTAAATACATCTCTACTGTCGTCAACCAGGATCTCAGCGAACACTGCCGCATTGCCTGCGTCTGTAATGGGTCTGCGGTCAAACGACCACCTCTCATCACTGTCAAACACTCCCTAAAACACTTCAGCGAGCAGGCCTTTCTAATCGACCTGGCCCGGGTACCCTGGAAGGATATTGACCTCATCCTGTCAGTAGAGGATGCCTGGTTGCTCTTTAAAAGTGCTTTCCTCACCATCTTAAATAAGCTTGCCCCGTTCAAAAAATGTAGAACTAAGAACAGATATAGCCCTTGGTTCATTCTAGACTTGACTGCCCTTGACCAGCACAAAAACATCCTGTGGCGTTCTGCATTAGCATCAAATGTCACCACCGTTAAATCTACGATAATTGATAATTTCAATAAGCATTTTTCTACGGCTGGCCATGCTTTCCACCTGGCTACCCCTACCCCGGGCCAACAGCTCTGCACCCCCTGCAGCAACTTGCCCAAGCCCCCAACCCCCGCTTCTCCTTCACCCAAATCCAGGCAGCTGATGTTCTGAAAGAGATGCAAAATCTGTATCCCTACAAATCAGCTGGGCTAGACAATCTGGACTCTCTTTCTAAAATTATCCGCTGAAATTATTGCAACCCCTATTACTAGCCTGTTCAACCTCTCTTTCGTATTTTCTGAGATCCCCAAAGATTGGAAAGCTGCAGGGGAGACACTCTAGACCCAAACTTTGGACACTGTGTTAACAAACCTCCAAACGAGCTTCAATGCCGTACGAGCTTCAATGCCAACACTCCTTCCGTGGCCTCCAACTGCTTTTAAATGCTAGTAAAACTAAATGCATGAATATGTGGACAACTACAAATAACTAAGTGTCTGGTTAGACTGTAAACTCTCATTCCAGACTCACATGAAGCATCTCCAATCCACAATAAATCTAGAATCGGCTTCCTATTTCGCAACAAAGCCTCCTTCACTCATGCTGCCAAACATACCCTCATAAAACTGACTATCCTACCGATCCTTGACTTCGGTGATATCATTTTCAAAATAGCCTCCAACACTCTACTCAGCAAACTGGAGGTAGTCTATCACAGTGCCATCTGTTTTTCCACCAAAGCCCCATACTATACTACTCACCACTGCGACCTGTACGCTCACGTTGGCTGGCCCTCGCTTCACACTCGTCGGCAAACCCACTGGCTCCAGATCATCTATAAGTCTTGGTAATTCTTGGCTTGGTAAATCCCCGCCTCATCTCAGCTCACTGGTCACCATAGTAACATCCACCCATAGCACATGCTCCAGCAGGTATATTTCACTGGTCACCCCCAAAGCCTTTCCTTCCAGTTCTCTGCTGCCAACGACTGGAACGAATTGCAAAAAATCACTGAAGTTGGAGACTTATATCTCCCTCACTGACTTTAAGCATCAGCTGTCAGAGCAGCTTACCAATCACTGCACCTGTACACAGCCCATCTGTAAATAGCACACCCAACTACCTTGCACCCCAGTATCTCTACTTGGACATCATCATCTGCAGATCCATCACTCCTCCAGTGTTAATGCTCAATTCTAATTATTTCGCCTCTATGGCCTATTTATTGCCTTACCTCCCTACTCTTCAACATTTGCACACACTGTACAAAGATTTTTTCTATTGTGTTATTGACTGTACGATTATTTATTCCATGTGTAACTCTGTGTTGTTTGTGTTGCACTGCTTTGCTTTATCTTGGCCAGGTCACAGTTGTAAATGAGAACTTGTTCTCAACTGGCCTACCTGGTTAAAGGTGAAAAAAAAAATGTAAAGTAAAAAAATATGTTTAAAAAAAAGCCCAACCAGGTGGAATGGCGTATCACTGCAGAATACTGTGATAGCCATGCTGGTTAAGTATTTCTTGAATTCTAAATAAATCACAGACAGTCTCATCACCAAAGCACCCCCATACCATCACACCTCCTCCTCCATGCTTCACGGTGGGAACCACACATGTGGAAATTATCCATTCACCTTCTCTGCGTCTCACAAAGACACGGCAGTTGGAACCAAAAATCTAAAATTTGGACTCATCAGACCAAAGGACAGATTTCTAATGTCTAATGTCCATTGCTCGTGTTTCTTGACCAAATCAAGTCTATTCTTATTATTGGTGTCCTTTAGTAATGGTTTCTTGCAGCAATTTGACCATGAAGGCCTGATTCATGCAGTCTCCTCTGAACAGTGTCTGTTACTTGAACTCTGTGAAGTATTTATTTGGGCTACAATTTCTGAGGCTGGTAACTCTAATGAACTCGTCCTCTGGGTCTTCCTTTCCTGTGGTGGTCCTCATGAGAGTCAGTTTCATCATAGCACTTGACAGTGGCGATTTTAGCATGTCAATCTTGGTGGGGCAAACAACCCGTTTTTTTTAGATGCATGCCAGCGAAACCACTACACAACTCTAAACAATACATTAAATCCACACACTACAAGTGTAAGGAATATCGCCAAAATTACACCAAGCCTATCAGAAGGTAAGGTGGAGCTCTCTCCATGTTACACATATACATTTCTTGCAGATTTCTACAAGTGTCTAGACTCTGGGCAGTAGGGGCTAGGGGTTATTTCTGGACAGGCCATGGGTATTATGGTAGCTCAGTCGGTCAGTCAGTCAATCCCTCTCTGTCACACATTGATCTGTTTCACCTGTCTTTGTGCTTGTCTCCAACCGACTCCAGGTGTCGCCCATCTTCCCCCATTATCCCATGTGTATTTATACCTGTGTTCTCTGTTTGTCTGTTGCCAGTTCGTTTTGTTTTGTGAAACCTACCAGTGTTTGTTCCCCTGTCTGTTCTTGCTCCTGTTTTCTATTTCTAGTCCTTCCCGGTTTTGACCCTTTGCCTGCCTGCCGTTCTATACCTTGCCCCACCTCACTGGATTATTGACCCCTGCCTGCCCTGACCCTGAGCCTGCCTGCCGTTCTATACCTTGCCCCACCTCACTGGATTATTGACCCCTGCCTGCCCTGACCCTGAGCCTGCCTGCCGTTCTATACCTTGCCCCACCTCACTGGATTATTGAACCCTGCCTGCCCTGACCCTGAGACTGCCTGCCGTTCTATACCTTGCCCCACCTCACTGGATTATTGACCCCTGCCTGCCCTGACCCTGAGACTGCCTGCCGTTCTATACCTTGCCCCACCTCACTGGATTATTGACCCCTGCCTGCCCTGACCCTGAGACTGCCTGCCGTTCTGGACCTTTTGCACCGTCTTTCGGTTATTGACCCCTGCCTGCCTTTGACCTGTCGTTTTCCTGCCCCTGTACTAGAAATAAACTTCTGTTTCTTCGACACTGTCTGCATCTGGGTCATACCTGAAACCTGACAGTATGAACTGGCCATGACTGACCCAGCAGACGGGGACCAGCTCCGCAACGCCCTCTCCTCCCAAGGAAACATCATTGGAAGGCACGAGGAGTTTCTTCGTGGTCTCATGGAAGGGTTCCAGACTTTTGCCAAACCCAATAACCAAGCGTTTAACATATTGCTGGAGCAATTCTGTGGGTTGTCTGTTAGGCAGCATACCACAATGGTGAATAAGCAGCCTCCCTCTCTCCCAGCCTACCTCAGTGTCCCGAGAACCCTGCTTACCTCCTTCTGAGCGCTACACTGGAGATTCTGGAACCTGCCGGGCTTTTCTCTCCCAGTGCTCCCTCATTTTCAAGCTGCAGCCTTCTTCGTTCCCCTCGGACCGCTCGAGGATAGCATACATCATAACGCTGATGTCCGGGAGGGCATTGCCTGGGCCACGGTGGTGAGGGAGTACCAATCTGCCATCTGCCTCAGTCTGGAGGAGTTTGAGGAGGAAGTTCGGAAGGTGTTTGATTCTCCGTTGTCCGGGAGAGGAGGTTGCTCGCAGCTACGTCAAGCCTCCCACAGTGTGGCAGACTACGCGGTAAATTTCTTCACGTTGGCAGCTGAGAGTGCTTGGAGCCCGGAAGCGCTGTTCGACATGTTCCTACAAGAAGAATCGGAGGAAGTAAAGGATGAGCTTGCAGCCCGGGAACTACCGACGGCTCTCGACTCGCTCATCGCCTTGACCATACAGATCGACGGGCAACTACGGGAATGAAGGAAGGAGAAGAGATTTAATTTCACCTCGCCTCCGTGGTATCCCGAAAGTCCCCGACGGCACCGTTGCCGAGAGAACACGAGGCTACCCAAGTTCCCCTGAGAGCCTCAGAAGACTGCTGATTCACCTCTTCCCGAGCCCATGCAATGAGGCAGAGCTAGGCTGTCTCCAGCTGAACGGCTATACAGGCTTCACACTAAGAACTGCCTGTATTGCAGGACTACTGGTCATTTCGTCTCCACCTGTCCACTAAAAGACCAGGCTCACCGGTAGGAGCGAGAACTCTGGTGGGCCATACGGATAACTTTTCCTCTCCCCTTACTTGCATCCCCTTTCATGCCATGTTGCTGTAGGGCAGGTATTCCCAAACTGGGGTTACCAGCAATGCCGTCGGGGGTACGCCAAATAAAAACGTGATTCATTTTTTATTATTTGTTTCTTCACATTTTCAAACAGTACATTTATATTTTCCAACTGGGCTATACATTTGGGTGAGTTTTTTTTCCCCTCGCCTGAGTAGCCTTGTTTCATTGCTAAAAATAAAACTTAACCATCTAGTGTTCAGCGAAATAACAATACAATGTCAAATACAGGTAGCCTAGTCAAATAATTAACATCCAATCACATTAACCGTTACTCTCTCGCGGTAAACCTTCACTCTTGCGCAGACATTTAGAAACGAAACATTACAATTTGAAAAATAAACCACAGGAGTTTATTGAGCTAGAATAAAGACTACTTTCGAGTAGTAAGACTGGTATAAAGCAACAGATACCATTAATAAGAAGGGGCTAGAAGGGTCTTATATGGTGAGCTACTGGTGGAGACGGACAGGCAAGCCCCGTACTATTGTGGAGGACTTCATTCTTCCTGCTACCGCGGATATGGCTGGGACAATGCTGGGGGAAAAGGCCCAAAAAACTATACAGACAATGCCTTCATCAAACAACACTGTTTCACAACGCATCAGTGACATGGCAGGAGATGTTTTGAAACAATTACTGCTTCGCATACAAGCCAGTGAATTATATGCGTTACAGCTGGATGATTCAACAGACATGGCGGGCCTGTCACAGCTCCTGGTATATGTCCGTTACGTTTAGAGTTTCTTGCCTTGGCAAATCGCACTGTTAAGACACTGATGCCCTTTTCAACCACGTACCTACAGTTGAAGTCGAAACTTTACATACACCTTAGCCAAATACATTTAAACTCAGTTTTTCACAATTTCTGACATTTAATCCTAGTAAAAATTCCCTGTCTTAGGTCAGTTAGGATCAACACTTTATTTTAAGAATGTGAAATGTCAGATTAATAGTAGAGAGAATGATTTATTTCAGCTTTTATTTCTTTTATCACATTTCCAGTGGGTCAGAAGCTTACATACACTCAATTAAGTATTTGGTAGGATTGCCTTTAAATTGTTTAACTTGGGTCAAACGTTTTGGGTAGCCTTCCACAAGCTTCCCACAATAAATTGGGTGAATTCTGGCCCATTGCTCCTGACAGAGCTGGTGTAACTGAGTCAGGTTTGTAGGCCTCCTTGCTCGCACACGCTTTTTCAGTTCTGCCCACAAATTTTCTATGGGATTGAGGTCAGGGCTTTGTGATGGCCACTCCAATACCTTGACTTTGTTGTCCTTAAGCCATTTTGCCACAACTTTGGAAGTATGCTTGGGGTCATTGTCCATTTGGAAGACCCATTTGCGACCAAGCTTTAACTTCCTGACTGATGTCTTGAGATGTTGCTTCAATATATCCACATAATTTTACTTTCTCATGCCATCTATTTTGTAAAGTGCACCAGTCCATCCTGCAGCAAAGCACCCCCACAACATGATGCTGCCACCCCCGTGCTTCACGGTTGGGATATTGTTATTCGGCTTGCAAGCCTTCCCCTTTTTCCTCCAAACATAACGATGGTCATTATGGTCAAACTGTTCTATTTTTGTTTCATCAGACCAGAGGACATTTCCCCAAAAAGTGTGATCTTTGTCCCCATGTGCAGTTGCAAACCGTAGACTGGCATTTTTATGGCGGGTTTGGAGCAGTGGCTTCTTCCTTGCTGAGCGGCCTTTCAGGTTATGTCGATATATAGGACTCGTTTTACTGTGGATATAGAAACTTTTGTACCTGTTTCCTCCAGCATCTTCAAAAGGTCCTCTGCTGTTGTTCTGGGGTTGATTTGCACTTTTTGCACCAAAGTACATTCATCTCTAGGAGACAGAACGCGTCTCCTTCCTGAGCGGTATGACGGCTGTGTGGTCCCATGGTGTTTATACTTGCGTACTATTGTTTGTCCAGATGAACGTGGTACCTTCATGTATTTGGAAATTGCTCCCAAGGATGAACCAGACTTGTGGAGGTCTACAATTGTTTTTCTGAGGTCTTGGCTGATTTATTTAGATTTTCCCATGAAAAGAGGCACTGAGTTTGAAGGTAGGCCTTGAAATACATCCACAGGTACACCTCCAATTGACTCAAATGATATCAATTAGCCTATTAGAAGCTTCTAAAGCCATGACATCATTTTCTGGAATTTTACAAGCTGTTTAAAGGCACAGTCAACTTAGTGTATGTAAACTTCTGACCCACTGGAATTGTGATACAGTGAATTATAAGTGAAATAATCTGTCTGTAAACAATTGTTGGAAAAATGACTTGTGTCATGCACAAAGTAGATGTCCTAACCGACTTGCCAAAACTATAGTTTGTTAACAAGAAATTTGTGGAGTGGTTTAAAAACAAGATTTAATGACTCCAACCTAAGAGTATGTAAACTTCCGACTTCAACTGTATGTGAGAGTGGATTCTCGGCCCTTACTAGCATGAAAACTAAATACAGGCACAGACTGTGTGTGGGAAATGATTTAAGACTGAGACTCTCTCCAATACAACACCAACATTGCAGAGTTATGTGCATCCTTTCAAGCACACCCTTCTCATTAACCTGTGGTGAGTTATTCAAAATTTTGGTTGACAAAAAAGATTTTATATGTAAGATGGTTAAATATAGAGCTAAATTAATTATTATTTACTATTATTTGTGCCCGGGTCCTATAAGCGCTCTTTGTCACTTCCCACGAGCCGGGTTGTGACAAAAACTCACACTCATTCTTATGTTTGATAAATGTATCGTATAGTGTGTGTGTGGCAGGCGTACAATGATGGAAAAAAACAACATTTGACAGTGTACTGATCCTGGTGCTAGAGGGGGTACGCAGCTGGAGGTTGAATAGAGGGGTTACGCAGCTGGAGGTTGAATGTTTGAAGGGGTACGGGACTATAAAACGTTTGGGAACCACTGCAGTAGAGGAATCAATTGAAATCTCTCCGGGTACTCATCGATTCTGGGGCCGATGAGAGCTTTATGGACGCTACCCTGGCTTCCGAGCTGGATATCCCCACTCAGCCCCTCTCCATTCCCATGGACGTTAGAGCACTGGACTGTGGGTATTATGGTAGCTCAGTAAGTCAGGCTGGCACTGTAATAGCGGGTAACTACTTGCTTCCTCTGTCCTCAATTTCCTTGATTTCTCTCACCTTCTTATCCAATGGGGTTTGAACAGAAAGAGAGAGGATGTGAGGAATAGAGGAAATGCAATTGAGATTCTTCCCTCGTTTCCTCCATTCCTCACCTCTCAAAGCACATTGGGGGAGAGGAGGGAATGTTCCTCCCCTCGGGCTCCAATGCACTTTCAAGGAGTGGAGGAAACAAGTACAGAGGAAGCAAGAATGTGATGTCTTGTTTTCGCACACACACACACACACACACACACACACACACACACACACACACACACACACACACACACACACACACACACACACACACACACACAGCTTGAAGAGTTTACTGGCTATAATGATGTAATTATTGGTTATTATTGTAATGATTTAGTTGACAGAACCCATTGTTTTATATTATTGTATTAAATTATTATATCAACTATGAGAACATTTTTTTTATCAATTTAATTCTTCTGGAATGTTTAGCATGGCTATACATGATAGAGAAGTCGACTAAACCACAAACAGACCTGCTACTAGGCAGGACAAAGAAACATGCAGTGTCCATGTTTCATCTGACATTTAGAATGACCTGTAGATGTTGTGTTGTTGCTAGGTGGAGTTATGGTCTCATTGTGAGATGTAGATGTTGTGTTGTTGCTAGGTGGAGTTATGGTCTCATTGTGAGATGTAGATGTTGTGTTGTTGCTAGGTGGAGTTATGGTCTCATTGTGAGATGTAGATGTTGTGTTGTTGCTAGGTGGAGTTATGGTCTCATTGTGAGATGTAGATGTTGTGTTGTTGCTAGGTGGAGTTATGGTCTCATTGTGAGATGTAGATGTTGTGTTGTTGCTAGGTGGAGTTATGGTCTCATTGTGACATGTAGAAGTTGTGTTGTTGCTAGGTGGAGTTATGGTCTCATTGTGACATGTAGATGTGTTGTTGCTAGGTAGAGTTCTGGTCTCATTGTTATTGCCACATTCCTTCAGCCTCCTTGAGGTCTTTGTGGGTGGACCATTTCAGTTTGTCCGTGATGTGCACGCCGAGGAACTTAAAACTTTCCACTTTCTCCACTACTGTCCCATCGATGTGCATGGGGGGGTTCTCCCTCTGCTGTTTTCTGAAGTCCGCTATCATCTCCATTGTTTTGTTATGTTGAGTGAGAGGTTGTTTTCCTGACACCACACACACACCACACCTCACCTCCACCCTGTAGGCTTTCTCATCGTTGTTGTTAATCAAGCCCACTACTGCTGTGTCATCTGCAAACTTGATGATTGCGTTGGAGGCGTGCGTGGCCACCCAGGCATGAGTGAACAGGGAGTACAGGAGGGGACTGAGCACACACCCTTGTGGGGCACCAGTGTTGAAGTGGAGATGTTGTTTCCTACCTTCACCACCTGGGGGAGGCCCGTCAGGCAGTCCAGGACCCATTTGCACAGGGCGGGGTTGAGACCCAGGGCCTCAAGCTTAATGATGCGCTTGGACGGTACTATGGTGTGGAATACTGAGCTGTAGTCAATGAACAGCATTCTTACGTAGGTATTCCTCTTGTCCAGATGGGATAGGGCAGTGTGATTGCAATTGCATCGTCTGTGGACCTGTTGGGGCGGTGGTTTGTGCTTTTCAGCCGCCATCTATCCACAGTTTATGGTTAGGGTAGGTTTTAATAGTCACAGTGGGTACAACATCTCCAATGCACTTCCTTATAAACTCACTCATCGAGTCAGCATATAAATCGATGTTATTCCCTGAGGCTTCCCGGAACATTTCCCAGTCCGTGTGATCAAAACAATCTTGAAGTGTGGATTCCGATTGGTCAGACCAGCTTTGAATGGTTCTAGTCACGTGTACATCCTGTTTGAGGTCCTGCCTGTGGGACTGCAGGAGCAAAATGGAGTGGTCGGATTTGCCCGAAGGGAGGGCGGGGGAGGGCCTTGTATGCATCGCGGAAGTTAGAGTGGCAGTGGTCCAGTGTTTTGCCCGCGCGAGTGCTGCTGTCGATGTGCTGATAGAATTTAGGCAGCCTTGTTCTCAAATTAGCTTTATTAAAATCCCCAGCTACAATAAATGCAGCCTCAGGATATATGGTTTCCAGTTTACATAGAGTCCAGTGAAGTTCCTTGAGGGCCGTAGAGGTATCTGCTTGAGGGGGGATATACATGGCTGTGACTATAATCGAAGAGAATTCTCTTGGGAGATAATGTGGTTGGCATTTGATTTTAAGGAATTCTAGGTCTGGTGAACAGAAGGACTTGAGTTCCTGTATGTTGTTATGATTACACCATGAGTCGTTAATCATGAAGCATACACCCCCGCCCTTCTTCTTACCAGAGAGATGTTTGTTTCTGTCGGCGCGACGCATGAAGAAACCCGGTGGCTGTACCGACTCCGACAACATATCCCGAGAGAGCCATGTTTCCATGAAACAGAGAATGCTACAATGTCTCTCTGGAAGGCAACCCTTGCCCTAATTCCGTCCACCTTGTTTTCTAAAGACTGGACATTGGCGAGTAATATACTCGGAAGCTGTGGGTGATGTGCACGCCGTCGAAGTCTGACCAGGAGGCCGCTCCGTCTACCTCTCCGGCGGCGACATTGTTTTGGGTCGGACTCTAGGATTAGATCCATTGTCCTGGGTGGTGGTCCGAACAAAGGATCCACTTCGGGAAAGTCGTATTCCTGGTCGTAATGTTGGTAAGTTGACTTCGCTCTTATATCCAATAGTTCTTCCCGGCTCTATGTAATAACTGTTAAGATTTTCTCGCCTAACAATGTAAGAAATCATACATAAAAAAAACAAAATACTGCATAGTTTCCTAAGGACTCGAAGTGAGGCGAACATCTCTGTTGGCGCCATCTTGATTAACCTGTTTCACTGTTTTGTTGTTGCTAGGTGGAGTTATGGTCTCATGTGCCTATCTAGACTCATATTCCTGCAACTACACATGTGAAGCTGCAAGAAAATCATATTTAAATGTATATCAAACTATTTTGAAATGGGGACCCTGATGTCACACGTTGGCCCCTTTATTTAAAGAAAGACCCAGGTCTCCTGGTTACTACAGCTAGAACACTAGAAGGCTTCAGAAAGAGAGGGGAACATCAGTTAGTTCCTATCAGTTAGTTCTTATTATATTATTGTGGGGACGCTAGACATTGATTGAAGCTCAATGTTAAATTTTGACTGTGTGATCACGCTCTCCATAGCCGATGTGAGCAAGACCTTTAAACAGGTCAACATTCACAAGGCCGCAGGGCCAGACGGATTACCAGAACGTGTACTCAGAGCATGCGCTGACCAACTGGCAAGTGTCTTCACTGACATTTTCAACCTGTTCCTTACCGAATCTGTAATATCAACATGTTTCAAGCAGACCACCATAGTCCCTGTGCCCAAGAACACTAAGGTAACCTGCCTAAATGACTACCGACCCGTAGCACTCACGTCTGTAGCCATGAAGTGCTTTGAAAGGCTGGTCATGGCTCATCATCAACACCATTATCCCAGAAACCCACTCCAATTTGCATACCACCCAAACAGATCCACAGATGATGCAATCTGTATTGCACGCCACAATGCCTTTTCCCACCTGGACAAAAGGAACACCTACGTGACAATGCTATTCAATGACTACAGCTCAGTGTTCAACACCATAGTGCCCTCAAAGCTCATCACTAAGCGAAGGACCTTGGGACTAAACACCTCCCTCTGCAACAGGATCCTGGACTTCCTGACGGGCCGCCCCCAGGTGGTAAGGGTAGGTAACAACACATCCACCATGCTGATCCTCAGCACGGGGCCCTTAGGGGTGTGTGCTCAGGCCCCTCCTGTACTCCCTGTTCACCCATGACTGCATGGCCAAGCACGACTCCAACACCATCATTAAGTTTGCTGACGACACAACAGTGGTAGGCCTGATCACCGACAACTGTGAGACAGGCTATAGGGAGGAGGTCAGAGACCTGACAGTGTGGTGTCAGGACAACAACCTCTCCCTCAATGTGATCAAGACTAAGAAGGTGATTGTGTACTACACTAAAAGGAGGACCGAGCATGCCCCCATTCTCGTCGACAGGGTTGTAGTGGAGCAGGTTGAGAGTTTCATGTTCCTTGGTGTCCACATCACCAACAAACTATAGAACTATGTTCTATAGTATCAGTCATATGGTCCATCACATTAGATGTTCTATAGTATCAGTCCAGTCATATGGTCCATCACATTAGATGTTCTATAGTATCAGTCCAGTCATATGGTCCATCACATTAGATGTTCTATAGTATCAGTCCAGTCATATGGTCCATCACATTAGATGTTCTATAGTATCAGTCCAGTCATATGGTCCATCACATTAGATGTTCTATAGTATCAGTCCAGTCATATGGTCCATCACATTAGATGTTCTATAGTATCAGTCCAGTCATATGGTCCATCACATTAGATGTTCTATAGTATCAGTCCAGTCATATGGTCCATCACATTAGATGTTCTATAGTATCAGTCCAGTCATATGGTCCATCACATTAGATGTTCTATAGTATCAGTCCAGTCATATGGTCCATCACATTAGATGTTCTATAGTATCAGTCCAGTCATATGGTCCATCACATTAGATGTTCTATAGTATCAGTCCAGTCATATGGTCCATCACATTAGATGTTCTATAGTATCAGTCCAGTCATATGGTCCATCACATTAGATGTTCTATAGTATCAGTCCAGTCATATGGTCCATCACATTAGATGTTCTATAGTATCAGTCCAGTCATATGGTCCATCACATTAGATGTTCTATAGTATCAGTCCAGTCATATGGTCCATCACATTAGATGTTCTATAGTATCAGTCCAGTCATATGGTCCATCACATTAGATGTTCTATAGTATCAGTCCAGTCATATGGTCCATCACATTAGATGTTCTATAGTATCAGTCCAGTCATATGGTCCATCACATTAGATGTTCTATAGTATCAGTCCAGTCATATGGTCCATCACATTAGATGTTCTATAGTATCAGTCATATGGTCCATCACATTAGATGTTCTATAGTATCAGTCATATGGTCCATCACATTAGATGTTGTATAGTATCAGTCATATGGTCCATCACATTAGATGTTCTATAGTATCAGTCCAGTCATATGGTCCATCACATTAGATGTTCTATAGTATCAGTCCAGTCATATGGTCCATCACATTAGATGTTCTATAGTATCAGTCCAGTCATATGGTCCATCACATTAGATGTTCTATAGTATCAGTCCAGTCATATGGTCCATCACATTAGATGTTCTATAGTATCAGTCCAGTCATATGGTCCATCACATTAGATGTTCTATAGTATCAGTCATATGGTCCATCACATTAGATGTTCTATAGTATCAGTCATATGGTCCATCACATTAGATGTTGTATAGTATCAGTCATATGGTCCATCACATTAGATGTTCTATAGTATCAGTCCAGTCATATGGTCCATCACATTAGATGTTCTATAGTATCAGTCCAGTCATATGGTCCATCACATTAGATGTTCTATAGTATCAGTCCAGTCATATGGTCCATCACATTAGATGTTCTATAGTATCAGTCCAGTCATATGGTCCATCACATTAGATGTTCTATAGTATCAGTCCAGTCATATGGTCCATCACATTAGATGTTCTATAGTATCAGTCATATGGTCCATCACATTAGATGTTCTATAGTATCAGTCATATGGTCCATCACATTAGATGTTGTATAGTATCAGTCATATGGTCCATCACATTAGATGTTCTATAGTATCAGTCCAGTCATATGGTCCATCACATTAGATGTTCTATAGTATCAGTCATATGGTCCATCACATTAGATGTTCTATAGTATCAGTCCAGTCATATGGTCCATCACATTAGATGTTCTATAGTATCAGTCCAGTCATATGGTCCATCACATTAGATGTTCTATAGTATCAGTCCAGTCATATGGTCCATCACATTAGATGTTCTATAGTATCAGTCATATGGTCCATCACATTAGATGTTCTATAGTATCAGTCATATGGTCCATCACATTAGATGTTGTATAGTATCAGTCATATGGTCCATCACATTAGATGTTCTATAGTATCAGTCCAGTCATATGGTCCATCACATTAGATGTTCTATAGTATCAGTCATATGGTCCATCACATTAGATGTTCTATAGTATCAGTCTAGTCATATGGTCCATCACATTAGATGTTCTATAGTATCAGTCTAGTCATATGGTCCATCACATTATATTAACTGTTATTGTTTTCTTAAAGGGCAACAGAAACTTGCTGCTAACAGATACCTATGTCATGGACACTGTGATTGGCTGGTGAAATGCTAAGAAAAATATTGCAGTAGTAATCAGAGAAGCTCCTGCCTGCTGAGTTATCATAAGATGCTAGTCCTGAGTTACTGTCCGGAGGTATCTTCACCTCAGGATCATGTTTCCAGGATGGTTGCCATGGGACTTCATCATCAGACGGCGTGTCTTCAGACTAACACAGGGACTACTGGTACAGGGGTCTTCTCACATGACACCACTAAGACTACAGTAGATCTTCGAGAGACTGTGAAACCAAACACGTCTCAGGTTTTCAGCTCTCCGTTCAAAAAGGTAAACAGAGATCATAATCAATAATGGAGATATGCCAGATAGAGGCCAATGTGAAGACAACACCTCAACACTCCTTCACCTGTTTATTGTTTGATTCATCCCTTCGTGGCTACAGCATGGCCAGCTGAATTACCACCGACTTTAATACCACCCAGCAAAACATGAAGTCTAACATGTCTGGTAAAGTGATGTTGCATAATTAGCATTATACAACCAAAAACTGTAAGCTGTGCAGGAAAAACCTTTTTAAAAGGTGCTGTAGATGTAATCTCTATTCAGAGATGTGGAAAAAGCTAAAACAGCCTTTAAAAAACACTACCTTGGTAAATATCTTCACCTCAGGATCAAGTTTCCAGGGAGGCTGCTACTCCCTGTTCACTCATGACTGCACGGCCAGGCACAACTCCAACACCATCATTAAGTTTGCTGACGACACAACAGTGGTAGGCCTGATCACCGACAACGATGACACAGCCTATAGGGAGGAGGTCAGAGACCTGGCCATGTGGTGGCAGGACGACAACCTCTCCCTCAATGTGATCAAGACAAATGAGATTGTGGACTTCAAGTTCCTTGGTGTCCACATCACCAACAAACTAACATGGTCCAAACACACCAAGACAGTCGTGAAGAGGGCACGACAAAACCTATTCCCCCTCAGGAGACTGAAAAGTCATGGGTCCTCAGATCCGGTAAAGGTTTTACAGCTGCACCATCGAGAGCATCCTGACGGGTTGCATCACAGCCTGGTATGGCAACTGCTCGGCCTCTGACCACAAGGCACTACAGAGGGCAGTGCGTATGGCCCAATACATCACTGGGGCAAAGCTTCCTGCCATCCAGGACCTCTATACCAGGCGGTGTCAGAGGAAGGCCCTAAAAATTGTCAACTCCAGCCACCCTAGGCATAGACTGTTTATACACCTGCGGTAGCAGAGAGAACAAAGACAATTAATAAGAATAAGATAATAGATACAAAACAAAAACATGAAGAACATCAATCTATAAACTCTGATTAGCACATGTAGGACAGTATGCAATTGTGTGTGCATGGACTTTGCGGGGGCAGAATTGCCATCTCCTCCTCTTGCCTGCCCCAGCTGCAGCCTCAGGTGGATGAGGACAAGATTCAGCCCCCTGAACATTTCTCACAAGCGGCTGCTGTGCGGGGGAGGCGCTCCCTTCTTTGAATGTGTGAGGTTGCAAGTGCCTTTCCCAGCTGCTCCAGGAACACCCGCCTCTTGTTCTGCTTATCAGGCATCCAGGTTTGAACATTATGAACATAAAGATGGAATGCAATAATCAAACTGCATGAGAAAATACATGTTAAAGTGTGTTTATCCGCATGTACGGGCAGCTCTCTTACCTGGTAAGCATCTAGCTGTTCATGAGTAAATATTGTTTGCTTATTGGCCATCTTAGTCTAGTAATTTTCCTCTTGTACAGATTCATCACATTGGAAGTTCGATGCGTTTTCTCAATTCTAGGCATTTAGGGCATGTACACGACATGGTCAGACAAGAATATTACCACTCCGCATATATATGTTCAGTGTCCACAGACTTGTAAGCTCTGAAACAGTGTCGTGGAAAAAATGTATGAGTTGTATGAGTGTCAAATTATGACACTCATACAAGACACTTGTGAATTCAATAAGCCTTTAATACAGAGTAATTAAAGGCGAGCTGGCCTAGGAAACAGCTACCAGCATTAATCCAAAACGTATCATTTATACCCTTACAGCATTTGAGTACAGCCCATATGTAAATGCAGTCACTCCTTCTTTCTCTCATGCCACCTATCATCTTTTGATCTGAGGTCTTGCTTGTTCACGCCCAGTAACGCCCACATCTGTTCCAAGTTTAGATCATACTAGTGGCAAGGCCCTTAATGTAATACAAAAAAGAATACATTTATCGTGGACATATATTTCCTGTGTTGGCCATTCTGTTGTCATCTTCTAGACCTTAATGTATTAAATCAATGGATTAAATCAGCATTATATCTTTCCCTGATACGTCTATGATCTCAATGCCCTGTTCTCTGCATATGGAAAAATAGCTTGTCCTTGCCTCTCTTCACCACATTCTTTGTCTTAACACTTGCTTGCTGTCACTCACACACCTGACAGCTGCTTGGGCTGTATTCGTAGCCCTGCAATCGCCCAAGCATTTAACCTAAGTGTTCCTATACCTTATAAGTCCTTTTGTTTCTGTTCGCCTGTCTAATTTTACAGACCCTGTTACTTGACTCTGTCTGACTTTTAACATATGTATTTACGGGTCTCAGCTTTATACCCTTGTCACCTAGCCGAGACAACCTTTGGCATGTGTTCTGCTGAACAGTGACAAGCCTACTAGTGTCATCCTGCTTTCTATGTGTCCTGTGTAATTAGTGATATGCATGTTTGTTAAGGGAAAGGAGAAAAGACAATCAATGTAATCAAATGATCCCCTACAACAGTTGGTGGTGTATTCGAAGACGATGGTGTAATATTGAAATGCAGAAGAAAAAAAGTGGGCAATGCACAGTGCAGTCAGTTGTTCAAGCAGCAGAAGTAGCCTCCAGGGAGTCTCAGCTCCGGCTGCTGTCCACCACCGATGACAGTATGGTACCTGCAACAACTTGTAGCTACCACCAGGCGGCGTCTGTCAAACACCCACGCAAACATTGGATTGCAAATAATACCCTTTTCAGACGTAAATATTGTTCCCGTTTTGTCTGCAGAAAGGCTAAATCGTATTTTCCCCGTGTATTCATATAATTCCAAGAGAATACGTGGCCTCATTTTTCTAGTTCCAGAACACAACTGCGGTGAATTGACAGCTTTGAAAAAATATTGGCGATTTCCGTATATGATAGCTACGTTGCCAGAGAAATATCAAAACAAAGTGTGCGTGTCTTCCGGGGGTCATTTTAAAGGGTGCGTTCGTCAATTCAGAGCGTTTCTCTCTCTCCGGGCGCCCAGAACGCACTCCGGACGCCCAGAACGCACTCCGGACGCCCAGGCCGAGGAGTAGGCTTGGTCCCAGCCGGCTGACCTCAGTTCATTTCCCAGCTTGTCTAGCTACTTCTAGTGACAGGATAGTTCGGCGCATTTCACTCGGCCAGCAGAGCCGGTTGGGTTGTTTATGTCATCGAGAGGCTTGGTGACTGTAATTGTGTTGCAGGAAATCCTTTCTACCGACGTTTACTGTCCCCGTTCATATTGAACGGTGAACCGGCGTTGCGCATTCGGTCAGTCCAACAGTTATTCTGCGCTGTCGCACACCCAGATGAAGAGTGCTCCGATCGGACTGGCTAGACCGAGGGGTTCGCCTTGTTTTTCGCCTTTTGGGACACATTAATCCAGTGTATTGTGTCTCGCTTCGGGCTGTAGCCGAGTAGCGACGCGGTGGGAATCATTTGGCTCCAACAAGTGTAGAAACAGGATGCCGTGTTAAGCACCGGGCCGCCTGGCTAACCCTGTAGCCACCCTAGCGTTACCGTCGGCAGCTGGCCACACCATTTCACTGCAACCACCCCCAACTGATCACCATCTATGTCCAGTGCACCACCGAACTAAGCTACCGACATCAGGATGGATTCAAAGAGAGACCTGAAGGATCAAGGTAAGTGGATGGCGTGTCGCTAGCTACCCTAGCCAGCTACAGTAGCCTGCTAGCCTCATGTGGAACCAGACGGGGAGCAAGCAGCCTTATTACCTCTGATCCACTAGCCTGTTGGGCCACAGTCGCTCCTTCACACTGCAGCAATGCAGTCTCTGGGTCCGCTTGGGAGCCGTGAGGTCCAGCAGCAGGCTGCTATGAAGTCCTCTAGTTATTGGCCCCGAGGCAGAATAGGAGTCGGCTCTCGGCATTCCGCTTCCACTCTGTTTATTGACACATCCTGAATACCCATGCTAGCGTAGTACACACACACAACCTGAATACCCATGCTAGCGTAGTACACACACAACCTGAATACCCATGCTAGCGTAGTACACACACACAACCTGAATACCCATGCTAGCGTAGTACACACAACCTGAATACCCATGCTAGCGTAGTACACACACATCCTGAATACCCATGCTAGCGTAGTACACACACATCCTGAGTACCCATGCTAGCGTAGTACACACACAACCTGAGTACCCATGCTAGCGTAGTACACACACAACCTGAGTACCCATGCTAGCGTAGTACACACACAACCTGAATACCCATGCTAGCGTAGTACACACACAACCTGAATACCCATGCTAGCGTAGTACACACACAACCTGAATACCCATGCTAGCGTAGTACACACACATCCTGAATACCCATGCTAGCGTAGTACACACACATCCTGAATACCCATGCTAGCGTAGTACACACACATCCTGAATACCCATGCTAGCGTAGTACACACACAGCCTGAGTACCCATGCTAGCGTAGTACACACACATCCTGAATACCCATGCTAGCGTAGTACACACACAACCTGAATACCCATGCTAGCGTAGTACACACAACCTGAGTACCCATGCTAGCGTAGTACACACACAACCTGAATACCCATCCTAGCGTAGTACAAACACATCCTGAATACCCATGCTAGCGTAGTACACACACAACCTGAATACCCATGCTAGCGTAGTACACACACATCCTGAATACCCATGCTAGCGTAGTACACACAACCTGAATACCCATGCTAGCGTAGTACACACACAACCTGAATACCCATGCTAGCGTAGTACACACACAACCTGAATACCCATGCTAGCGTAGTACACACACATCCTGAATACCCATGCTAGCGTAGTACACACACATCCTGAATACCCATGCTAGCGTAGTACACACACATCCTGAATACCCATGCTAGCGTAGTACACACACAGCCTGAGTACCCATGCTAGCGTAGTACACACACATCCTGAATACCCATGCTAGCGTAGTACACACACAACCTGAATACCCATGCTAGCGTAGTACACACAACCTGAGTACCCATGCTAGCGTAGTACACACACAACCTGAATACCCATCCTAGCGTAGTACAAACACATCCTGAATACCCATGCTAGCGTAGTACACACACATCCTGAATACCCATGCTACCGTAGTACACACACAACCTGAATACCCATGCTAGCGTAGTACACACACATCCTGAATACCCATGCTACCGTAGTACACACACAACCTGAATACCCATGCTAGCGTAGTACACACACAACCTGAATACCCATGCTAGCGTAGTACACACACATCCTGAATACCCGTGCTAGCGTAGTACACACACAACCTGAATACCCATGCTAGCGTAGTACACACACATCCTGAATACCCATGCTACCGTAGTACACACACAACCTGAATACCCATGCTAGCGTAGTACACACACAACCTGAATACCCATGCTAGCGTAGTACACACACATCCTGAATACCCGTGCTAGCGTAGTACACACACAACCTGAATACCCATGCTAGCGTAGTACACACACAACCTGAATACCCATGCTAGCGTAGTACACACACATCCTGAATACCCGTGCTAGCGTAGTACACACAACCTGAGTACCCATGCTAGCGTAGTACACACACAACCTGAATACCCATCCTAGCGTAGTACACACACATCCTGAATACCCATGCTAGCGTAGTACACACACATCCTGAATACCCATGCTAGCGTAGTACACACACAACCTCAATACCCATGCTAGCGTAGTACATACACAGCCTGAGTACCCATGCTAGCGTAGTACACACACATCCTGAGTACCCATGCTAGCGTAGTACACACACAACCTGAATACCCGTGCTAGGCGTAGTACACACATCCTGAATACCCGTGCTAGCGTAGTACACACAACCTGAATACCCATGCTAGCGTAGTACACACACATCCTGAATACCCATGCTACCGTAGTACACACACAACCTGAATACCCATGCTAGCGTAGTACACACACAACCTGAATACCCATGCTAGCGTAGTACACACACATCCTGAATACCCGTGCTAGCGTAGTACACACACAACCTCAATACCCGTGCTAGCGTAGTACACACACAGCCTGAGTACCCGTGCTAGCGTAGTACACACACATCCTGAGTACCCATGCTAGCGTAGTACACACACATCCTGAATACCCATGCTAGCGTAGTACACACACATCCTGAATACCCATGCTAGCGTAGTACACACACAACCTGAATACCCGTGCTAGCGTAGTACACACATCCTGAATACCCGTGCTAGCGTAGTACACACAACCTGAATACCCATGCTAGCGTAGTACACACACATCCTGAATACCCATGCTACCGTAGTACACACACAACCTGAATACCCATGCTACCGTAGTACACACACAACCTGAATACCCATGCTAGCGTAGTACACACACAACCTGAATACCCATGCTAGCGTAGTACACACACATCCTGAATACCCGTGCTAGCGTAGTACACACAACCTGAGTACCCGTGCTAGCGTAGTACACACACAACCTGAATACCCGTGCTAGCGTAGTACACACACAACCTGAATACCCATGCTAGCGTAGTACACACACATCCTGAATACCCATGCTAGCGTAGTACACACACAACCTCAATACCCATGCTAGCGTAGTACATACACAGCCTGAGTACCCATGCTAGCGTAGTACACACACATCCTGAGTACCCATGCTAGCGTAGTACACACACATCCTGAATACCCATGCTAGCGTAGTACACACACAACCTGAATACCCGTGCTAGCGTAGTACACACATCCTGAATACCCGTGCTAGCGTAGTACACACAACCTGAATACCCATGCTAGCGTAGTACACACACATCCTGAATACCCATGCTACCGTAGTACACACACAACCTGAATACCCATGCTAGCGTAGTACACACACAACCTGAATACCCATGCTAGCGTAGTACACACACATCCTGAATACCCGTGCTAGCGTAGTACACACACAACCTGAATACCCATGCTAGCGTAGTACACACACAACCTGAATACCCATGCTAGCGTAGTACACACACATCCTGAATACCCGTGCTAGCGTAGTACACACAACCTGAGTACCCATGCTAGCGTAGTACACACACAACCTGAATACCCATCCTAGCGTAGTACAAACACATCCTGAATACCCATGCTAGCGTAGTACACACACATCCTGAATACCCATGCTACCGTAGTACACACACAACCTGAATACCCATGCTAGCGTAGTACACACACAACCTGAATACCCATGCTAGCGTAGTACACACACAACCTGAATACCCATGCTAGCGTAGTACACACACATCCTGAATACCCATGCTACCGTAGTACACACACAACCGGAATACCCATGCTAGCGTAGTACACACACAACCTGAATACCCATGCTAGCGTAGTACACACACATCCTGAATACCGTGCTAGCGTAGTACACACACAACCTGAATACCCATGCTAGCGTAGTACACACACAACCTGAATACCCATGCTAGCGTAGTACACACATCCTGAATACCCGTGCTAGCGTAGTACACACAACCTGAGTACCCATGCTAGCGTAGTACACACACAACCTGAATACCCATCCTAGCGTAGTACACACACATCCTGAATACCCATGCTAGCGTAGTACACACACATCCTGAATACCCATGCTAGCGTAGTACACACACAACCTCAATACCCATGCTAGCGTAGTACACACACAGCCTGAGTACCCATGCTAGCGTAGTACACACACACATCCTGAGTACCCATGCTAGCGTAGTACACACACATCCTGAGTACCCATGCTAGCGTAGTACACACACATCCTGAATACCCATGCTAGCGTAGTACACACACACATCCTGAATACCCATGCTAGCGTAGTACACACACATCCTGAATACCCATGCTAGCGTAGTACACACACACAACCTGAATACCCTTGCTAGCGTTGTACACACACACAACCTGAATACCCATGCTAGCGTAGTACACACACATCCTGAATACCCATGCTAGCGTAGTACACACACATCCTGAATACCCATGCTACCGTAGTACACACAACCTGAGTACCCATGCTAGCGTAGTACACACACAACCTGAATACCCATCCTAGCGTAGTACACACACATCCTGAATACCCATGCTAGCGTAGTACACACACATCCTGAATACCCATGCTAGCGTAGTAGTACACACACAACCTCAATACCCATGCTAGCGTAGTACATACACAGCCTGAGTACCCATGCTAGCGTAGTACACACACATCCTGAGTACCCATGCTAGCGTAGTACACACACATCCTGAGTACCCATGCTAGCGTAGTACACACACATCCTGAATACCCATGCTAGCGTAGTACACACACACATCCTGAATACCCATGCTAGCGTAGTACACACACATCCTGAATACCCATGCTAGCGTAGTACACACACAACCTCAATACCCATGCTAGCGTAGTACATACACAGCCTGAGTACCCATGCTAGCGTAGTACACACACATCCTGAATACCCATGCTAGCGTAGTACACACACACAACCTGAATACCCTTGCTAGCGTTGTACACACACACAACCTGAATACCCATGCTAGCGTAGTACACACACATCCTGAATACCCATGCTAGCGTAGTACACACACATCCTGAATACCCATGCTACCGTAGTACACACAACCTGAGTACCCATGCTAGCGTAGTACACACACATCCTGAATACCCATGCTAGCGTAGTACACACACATCCTGAATACCCATGCTAGCGTAGTACACACACATCCTGAATACCCATGCTAGCGTAGTACACACACAACCTCAATACCCATGCTAGCGTAGTACATACACAGCCTGAGTACCCATGCTAGCGTAGTACACACACATCCTGAGTACCCATGCTAGCGTAGTACACACACATCCTGAGTACCCATGCTAGCGTAGTACACACACATCCTGAATACCCATGCTAGCGTAGTACACACACACATCCTGAATACCCATGCTAGCGTAGTACACACACATCCTGAATACCCATGCTAGCGTAGGTACACACACAACCTCAATACCCATGCTAGCGTAGTACATACACAGCCTGAGTACCCATGCTAGCGTAGTACACACACATCCTGAGTACCCATGCTAGCGTAGTACACACACATCCTGAGTACCCATGCTAGCGTAGTACACACACATCCTGAGTACCCATGCTAGCGTAGTACACACACATCCTGAATACCCATGCTAGCGTAGTACACACACACATCCTGAATACCCATGCTAGCGTAGTACACACACATCCTGAATACCCATGCTAGCGTAGTACACACACATCCTGAATACCCATGCTAGCGTAGTACACACACACAACCTGAATACCCTTGCTAGCGTTGTACACACACACAACCTGAATACCCATGCTAGCGTAGTACACACACATCCTGAATACCCTTGCTAGCGTAGTACACACACAACCTGAATACCCGTGCTAGCGTAGTACACACACAACCTGAATACCCATGCTAGCGTAGTACACACACATCCTGAATACCCGTGCTAGCGTAGTACACACACAACCTGAATACCCGTGCTAGCGTAGTACACACACAACCTGAATACCCATGCTAGCGTAGTACACACACATCCTGAATACCCGTGCTAGCGTAGTACACACAACCTGAGTACCCGTGCTAGCGTAGTACACACACAACCTGAATACCCATCCTAGCGTAGTACACACACAACCTCAATACCCATGCTAGCGTAGTACATACACAGCCTGAGTACCCATGCTAGCGTAGTACACACACATCCTGAGTACCCATGCTAGCGTAGTACACACACATCCTGAGTACCCATGCTAGCGTAGTACACACACATCCTGAGTACCCATGCTAGCGTAGTACACACACATCCTGAGTACCCATGCTAGCGTAGTACACACACATCCTGAATACCCATGCTAGCGTAGTACACACACATCCTGAATACCCATGCTAGCGTAGTACACACACATCCTGAATACCCATGCTAGCGTAGTACACACACATCCTGAATACCCATGCTAGCGTAGTACACACACACAACCTGAATACCCTTGCTAGCGTTGTACACACACACAACCTGAATACCCATGCTAGCGTAGTACACACACATCCTGAATACCCATGCTAGCGTAGTACACACATCCTGAATACCCATGCTAGCGTAGTACACACACATCCTGAGTACCCATGCTAGCGTAGTACACACACAACCTGAGTACCCATGCTAGCGTAGTACACACACAACCTGAGTACCCATGCTAGCGTAGTACACACAACCTGAGTACCCATGCTAGCGTAGTACACACACAACCTGAGTACCCATGCTAGCGTAGTACACACACAACCTGAATACCCGTGCTAGCGTAGTACACACACAACCTGAGTACCCGTGCTAGCGTAGTACACACACAACCTGAATACCCATCCTAGCGTAGTACAAACACATCCTGAATACCCATGCTAGCGTAGTACACACACATCCTGAATACCCGTGCTAGGCGTAGTACACACAACCTGTGGTACACACACAGTGCTGGCGTGGTACACACACAACCTGAATACCCATGCTAGCGTAGTACAAACACACATCCTGAATACCCATGCTAGCGTAGTACACACACATCCTGAATACCCATGCTACCGTAGTACACACACATCCTGAATACCCATGCTAGCGTAGTACACACACAACCTGAATACCCATGCTAGCGTAGTACACACACATCCTGAATACACGTGCTAGCGTAGTACACACAACCTGAGTACCCATGCTAGCGTAGTACACACACAACCTGAATACCCATCCTAGCGTAGTACACACACATCCTGAATACCCATGCTAGCGTAGTACACACACAACCTCAATACCCATGCTAGCGTAGTACACACACATCCTGAGTACCCATGCTAGCGTAGTACACACACATCCTGAGTACCCATGCTAGCGTAGTACACACACAACCTGAATACCCGTGCTAGCGTAGTACACACATCCTGAATACCCGTGCTAGCGTAGTACACACACATCCTGAATACCCGTGCTAGCGTAGTACACACACAACCTGAATACCCATGCTAGCGTAGTACACACACAACCTGAATACCCATGCTAGCGTAGTACACACACATCCTGAATACACGTGCTAGCGTAGTACACACAACCTGAGTACCCATGCTAGCGTAGTACACACACAACCTGAATACCCATCCTAGCGTAGTACACACACATCCTGAATACCCATGCTAGCGTAGTACACACACATCCTGAATACCCATGCTAGCGTAGTACACACACAACCTCAATACCCATGCTAGCGTAGTACATACACAGCCTGAGTACCCATGCTAGCGTAGTACACACACAGCCTGAGTACCCATGCTAGCGTAGTACACACACATCCTGAGTACCCATGCTAGCGTAGTACACACACATCCTGAGTACCCATGCTAGCGTAGTACACACACAACCTGAATACCCGTGCTAGCGTAGTACACACATCCTGAATACCCGTGCTAGCGTAGTACACACAACCTGAATACCCATGCTAGCGTAGTACACACACATCCTGAATACCCATGCTACCGTAGTACACACACAACCTGAATACCCATGCTAGCGTAGTACACACACAACCTGAATACCCATGCTAGCGTAGTACACACACATCCTGAATACCCGTGCTAGCGTAGTACACACACAACCTCAATACCCATGCTAGCGTAGTACACACACAGCCTGAGTACCCATGCTAGCGTAGTACACACACATCCTGAGTACCCATGCTAGCGTAGTACACACACATCCTGAGTACCCATGCTAGCGTAGTACACACACAACCTGAATACCCGTGCTAGCGTAGTACACACATCCTGAATACCCGTGCTAGCGTAGTACACACAACCTGAATACCCATGCTAGTGTAGTACACACACATCCTGAATACCCATGCTACCGTAGTACACACACAACCTGAATACCCATGCTAGCGTAGTACACACACAACCTGAATACCCATGCTAGCGTAGTACACACACATCCTGAATACCCGTGCTAGCGTAGTACACACACAACCTGAATACCCATCCTAGCGTAGTACACACACATCCTGAATACCCATGCTAGCGTAGTACACACACATCCTGAATACCCATGCTAGCGTAGTACACACACATCCTGAATACCCATGCTAGCGTAGTACACACACAACCTCAATACCCATGCTAGCGTAGTACATACACAGCCTGAGTACCCATGCTAGCGTAGTACACACACATCCTGAGTACCCATGCTAGCGTAGTACACACACATCCTGAGTACCCATGCTAGCGTAGTACACACACATCCTGAATACCCATGCTAGCGTAGTACACACACACATCCTGAATACCCATGCTAGCGTAGTACACACACATCCTGAATACCCATGCTAGCGTAGTACACACACATCCTGAATACCCATGCTAGCGTAGTACACACACACAACCTGAATACCCTTGCTAGCGTTGTACACACACACAACCTGAATACCCATGCTAGCGTAGTACACACACATCCTGAATACCCATGCTAGCGTAGTACACACAACCTGAATACCCATGCTAGCGTAGTACACACACATCCTGAATACCCATGCTAGCGTAGTACACACACATCCTGAGTACCCATGCTAGCGTAGTACACACAACCTGAGTACCCATGCTAGCGTAGTACACACACAACCTGAATACCCATGCTAGCGTAGTACACACACAACCTGAATACCCATGCTAGCGTAGTACACACAACCTGAATACCCATGCTAGCGTAGTACACACACATCCTGAATACCCGTGCTAGCGTAGTACACACACATCCTGAATACCCGTGCTAGCGTAGTACACACACATCCTGAATACCCGTGCTAGCGTAGTACACACACATCCTGAATACCCGTGCTAGCGTACACACACACATCCTGAATACCCGTGCTAGCGTAGTACACACACATCCTGAATACCCGTGCTAGCGTAGTACACATACATCCTGAATACCCGTGCTAGCGTAGTACACATACATCCTGAATACCCGTGCTAGCGTAGTACACACACATCCTGAATACCCGTGCTAGCGTAGTACACACAACCTGAGTACCCGTGCTAGCGTAGTACACACACATCCTGAATACCCGTGCTAGCGTACTACACACATCCTGAATACCCGTGCTAGCGTAGTACACACAACCTGAATACCCGTGCTAGCGTAGTACACACACATCCTGAATACCCGTGCTAGCGTAGTACACACAACCTGAGTACCCGTGCTAGCGTAGTACACACACAACCTGAATACCCATCCTAGCGTAGTACACACACATCCTGAATACCCATGCTAGCGTAGTACACACACAACCTCAATACCCATGCTAGCGTAGTACATACACAGCCTGAGTACCCATGCTAGCGTAGTACACACACATCCTGAGTACCCATGCTAGCGTAGGTACACACACATCCTGAGTACCCATGCTAGCGTAGTACACACACATCCTGAGTACCCATGCTAGCGTAGTACACACACATCCTGAGTACCCATGCTAGCGTAGTACACACACATCCTGAATACCCGTGCTAGCGTAGTACACACACAACCTCAATACCCATGCTAGCGTAGTACACACACAGCCTGAGTACCCATGCTAGCGTAGTACACACACATCCTGAGTACCCATGCTAGCGTAGTACACACACATCCTGAGTACCCATGCTAGCGTAGTACACACACAACCTGAATACCGTGCTAGCGTAGTACACACATCCTGAATACCCGTGCTAGCGTACACACACAACCTGAATACCCATGCTAGCGTAGTACACACACATCCTGAATACCCATGCTACCGTAGTACACACACAACCTGAATACCCATGCTAGCGTAGTACACACACAACCTGAATACCCATGCTAGCGTAGTACACACACATCCTGAATACCCGTGCTAGCGTAGTACACACACAACCTCAATACCCATGCTAGCGTAGTACACACACAGCCTGAGTACCCATGCTAGCGTAGTACACACACATCCTGAGTACCCATGCTAGCGTAGTACACACACATCCTGAGTACCCATGCTAGCGTAGTACACACACAACCTGAATACCCGTGCTAGCGTAGTACACACATCCTGAATACCCGTGCTAGCGTAGTACACACAACCTGAATACCCGTGCTAGCGTAGTACACACACATCCTGAATACCCATGCTAGCCGTAGTACACACACAACCTGAATACCCATGCTAGCGTAGTACACACACAACCTGAATACCCATGCTAGCGTAGTACACACACATCCTGAATACCCGTGCTAGCGTAGTACACACACAACCTGAATACCCGTGCTAGCGTAGTACACACACATCCTGAATACCCGTGCTAGCGTAGTACACACAACCTGAGTACCCGTGCTAGCGTAGTACACACACATCCTGAATACCCGTGCTAGCGTAGTACACACATCCTGAATACCCGTGCTAGCGTAGTACACACAACCTGAATACCCATGCTAGCGTAGAACACACACAACCTGAATACCCATGCTAGCGTAGAACACACACAACCTGAATACCCATGCTAGCATAGTACACACACATCCTGAATACCCGTGCTAGCGTAGTACACACACAACCTGAATACCCGTGCTAGCGTAGTACACACACAACCTGAATACCCGTGCTAGCGTAGTACACACACATCCTGAATACCCGTGCTAGCGTAGTACACACAACCTGAGTACCCGTGCTAGCGTAGTACACACACAACCTGAATACCCATCCTAGCGTAGTACACACACATCCTGAATACCCATGCTAGCGTAGTACACACACAACCTCAATACCCATGCTAGCGTAGTACACACACAGCCTGAGTACCCATGCTAGCGTAGTACACACACATCCTGAGTACCCATGCTAGCGTAGTACACACACATCCTGAGTACCCATGCTAGCGTAGTACACACACATCCTGAGTACCCATGCTAGCGTAGTACACACACATCCTGAATACCCATGCTAGCGTAGTACACACACATCCTGAATACCCGTGCTAGCGTAGTACACACACATCCTGAATACCCGTGCTAGCGTAGTACACACACACAACCTGAATACCCTTGCTAGCGTTGTACACACACACAACCTGAATACCCTTGCTAGCGTTGTACACACACACAACCTGAATACCCATGCTAGCGTAGTACACACACATCCTGAGTACCCATGCTAGCGTAGTACACACAACCTGAGTACCCATGCTAGCGTAGTACACACAACCTGAGTACCCATGCTAGCGTAGTACACACACAACCTGAATACCCATGCTAGCGTAGTACACACACAACCTGAATACCCATGCTAGCGTAGTACACACACAACCTGAATACCCATGCTAGCGTAGTACACACACATCCTGAATACCCATGCTAGCGTAGTACACACACATCCTGAATACCCATGCTAGCGTAGTACACACAACCTGAATACCCATGCTAGCGTAGTACACACACATCCTGAATACCCATGCTAGCGTAGTACACACACATCCTGAATACCCGTGCTAGCGTAGTACACACACATCCTGAATACCCGTGCTAGCGTAGTACACACACATCCTGAATACCCGTGCTAGCGTAGTACACACACATCCTGAGTACCCGTGCTAGCGTAGTACACACAACCTGAGTACCCGTGCTAGCGTAGTACACACAACCTGAGTTCCCGTGCTAGCGTAGTACACACACATCCTGAGTACCCGTGCTAGCGTAGTACACACACAACCTGAATACCCGTGCTAGCGTAGTACACACAACCTGAGTACCCATGCTAGCGTAGTACACACACAACCTGAAAACCCATCCTAGCGTAGTACACACACATCCTGAATACCCATGCTAGCGTAGTACACACACATCCTGAATACCCATGCTAGCGTAGTACACACACAACCTCAATACCCATGCTAGCGTAGTACACACACATCCTGAATACCCATGCTAGCGTAGTACACACACAACCTGAATACCCATGCTAGCGTAGTACACACACATCCTGAATACCCGTGCTAGCGTAGTACACACAACCTGAGTACCCATGCTAGCGTAGTACACACACAACCTGAATACCCATCCTAGCGTAGTACACACACATCCTGAATACCCATGCTAGCGTAGTACACACACAACCTCAATACCCATGCTAGCGTAGTACATACACAGCCTGAGTACCCATGCTAGCGTAGTACACACACATCCTGAGTACCCATGCTAGCGTAGTACACACACATCCTGAGTACCCATGCTAGCGTAGTACACACACATCCTGAGTACCCATGCTAGCGTAGTACACACACATCCTGAGTACCCATGCTAGCGTAGTACACACACATCCTGAATACCCATGCTAGCGTAGTACACACACACATCCTGAATACCCATGCTAGCGTAGTACACACACATCCTGAATACCCATGCTAGCGTAGTACACACACACAACCTGAATACCCTTGCTAGCGTTGTACACACACACAACCTGAATACCCATGCTAGCGTAGTACACACACATCCTGAATACCCATGCTAGCGTAGTACACACACATCCTGAATACCGTGCTAGCGTAGTACACACACAACCTGAATACCCGTGCTAGCGTAGTACACACACAACCTGAATACCCATGCTAGCGTAGTACACACACATCCTGAATACCCGTGCTAGCGTAGTACACACAACCTGAGTACCCGTGCTAGCGTAGTACACACACAACCTGAATACCCATGCTAGCGTAGTACACACACATCCTGAATACCCATGCTAGCGTAGTACACACACATCCTGAATACCCATGCTAGCGTAGTACACACACATCCTGAATACCCATGCTAGCGTAGTACACACACATCCCGAATACCCATGCTAGCGTGGTACACACACACATCCTGAATACCCATGCTAGCGTAGTACACACACATCCTGAATACCCATGAATACTGCTAGCGTAGTACACACACATCCTGAATACCCATGCTAGCGTAGTACACACACACATCCTGAATACCCATGCTAGCGTAGTACACACACATCCTGAATACCCATGCTAGCTTAGTACACACACATCCTGAATACCCATGCTAGCGTTAGTACACACACATCCTGAATACCCATGCTAGCGTAGTACACACGTACCCATACACACACATCCTGAATACCCATGCTAGCGTAGTACACACACATCCTGAATACCCATGCTAGCGTAGTACACACACATCCTGAATACCCATGCTAGCGTAGTACACACAACCTGAATACCCATGCTAGCGTAGTACACACAACCTGAATACCCATGCTAGCGTAGTACACACACAACCTGAATACCCATGCTAGCGTAGTACACACACAACCTGAATACCCATGCTAGCGTAGTACACACAACCTGAATACCCATGCTAGCGTGGTACACACACATCCTGAATACCCGTGCTAGCGTGGTACACACACATCCTGAATACCCATGCTAGCGTAGTACACACACATCCTGAATACCCATGCTAGCGTGGTACACACAACCTGAATACCCGTGCTAGCGTAGTACACACAACCTGAATACCCGTGCTAGCGTAGGTACACACACAACCTGAATACCCGTGCTGGCGTGGTACACACAACCTGAGTACCCATGCTAGCGTAGTACACACAACCTGAATACCCATGCTAGCGTAGTACACACAACCTGAATACCCATGCTAGCGTAGTACACACACATCCTGAATACCCGTGCTAGCGTAGTACACACAACCTGAGTACCCATGCTAGCGTAGTACACACACAACCTGAATACCCATGCTAGCGTAGTACACACACAACCTGAATACCCATGCTAGCGTAGTACACACACATCCTGAATACCCATACTAGCGTAGTACACACACATCCTGAATACCCATACTAGCGTAGTACACACACATCCTGAATACCCATACTAGCGTAGTACACACACACATCCTGAATACCCATACTAGCGTAGTACACACAACCTGAATACCCATGCTAGCGTAGTACACACACAACCTGAATACCCATGCTAGCGTAGTACACACACAACCTGAATACCCATGCTAGCGTAGTACACACACAAACTGAATAACCATGCTAGCGTAGTACACACACAACCTGAATACCCATGCTAGCTTAGTACACACAACCCGAATACCCATACTAGCGTAGTACACATATCCCGAATACCCATACTAGCGTAGTACACACACAACCTGAATACCCATACTAGCGTAGTACACACACATCCTGAATACCCGTGCTAGCGTAGTACACACAACCTGAGTACCCATGCTAGCGTAGTACACACACAACCTGAATACCCATGCTAGCGTAGTACACACACATCCTGAATACCCATGCTAGCGTAGTACACACACATCCTGAATACCCATGCTAGCGTTAGTACACACACAACCTGAATACCCATGCTAGCGTAGTACACACACATCCTGAATACCCATGCTAGCGTAGTACACACACATCCTGAATACCCATGCTAGCGTAGTACACACAACCTGAATACCCATGCTAGCGTAGTACACACACAACCTGAATACCCATGCTAGCGTAGTACACACACAACCTGAATACCCATGCTAGCGTAGTACACACACATCCTGAATACCCATGCTAGCGTAGTACACACACACATCCTGAATACCCATGCTAGCGTAGTACACACACAACCTGAATACCCATGCTAGCGTAGTACACACAACCTGAATACCCATGCTAGCGTAGTACACACACAACCTGAATACCCATGCTAGCGTAGTACACACAACCTGAATACCCATGCTAGCGTTAGTACACATATCCCGAATACCCATACTAGCGTAGTACACACAACCTGAATACCCATGCTAGCTAGTACACACACATCCTGAATACCCATGCTAGCGTAGTACACACAACCTGAATACCCATGCTAGCGTAGTACACACACATCCTGAATACCCATGCTAGCGTAGTACACACACATCCTGAATACCCATGCTAGCGTAGTACACACACATCCTGAATACCCATGCTAGCGTAGTACACACACACATCCTGAATACCCATGCTAGCGTAGTACACACACACATCCTGAATACCCATGCTAGCGTAGTACACACACACATCCTGAATACCCATGCTAGCGTAGTACACACACACATCCTGAATACCCATACTAGCGTAGTACACACACATCCTGAATACCCATGCTAGCGTAGTACACACAACCTGAATACCCATGCTAGCGTAGTACACACACATCCTGAATACCCATACTAGCGTAGTACACACACATCCTGAATACCCATACTAGCGTAGTACACACACACATCCTGAATACCCATACTAGCGTAGTACACACACACATCCTGAATACCCATGCTAGCGTAGTACACACAACCTGAATACCCATACTAGCGTAGTACACATATCCCGAATACCCATACTAGCGTAGTACACACATCCCGAATACCCATACTAGCGTAGTACACACACAACCTGAATACCCATACTAGCGTAGTACATACTGTTTAGCCGTTCAGTAGACAGTATGAAGTATACCGGCTGGCTGAGAAGGTGGGGCCGAGTGCTTGAGGATTTTTCCATATTCAACAGACAAACAGCAGTACCCCCTGTATATAGCCTCCACATTGACTCTGTACCGGTACCACCTGTATATAGTCTCCACATTGACTCTGTACCGGTACCCCCTGTATATAGCCTCCACATTGACTCTGTACCGGTACCCCCTGTATATAGCCTCCACATTGACTCTGTACCGGTACCCCCTGTATATAGTCTCCACATTGACTCTGTACTGGTACCCCCTGTATGTAGCCTCCACATTGACTCTGTGCAGTACCCCCTGTATGTAGTCTCCACATTGACTCTGTGCAGTACCCCCTGTATATAGCCTCCACATTGACTCTGTACCGGGTACCCCTGTATATAGCCTCCACATTGACCCGGTACAGTACCCCCTGTATGTAGTCTCCACATTGACTCTGTGCAGTACCCCTGTATATAGCCTCCACATTGACCCGGGTACCCCCTGTATATAGCCTCCACATTGACTCTGTGCAGTACCCCCTGTATATAGCCTCCACATTGACTCTGTACCGGTACCCCCTGTATATAGTCTCCACATTGACTCTGTGCAGGTACCCCCTGTATATAGCCTCCACATTGACTCTGTACCGGTACCCCCTGTATATAGTCTCCACATTGACTATGTACCGGTACCCCCTGTATATAGTCTCCACATTGACTCTGTACCGGTACCCCCTGTATATAGTCTCCACATTGACTCTGTACCAGTACCCCCTGTATATAGTCTCCACATTGACTCTGTACCGGTACCACCTGTATAAAGCCTCGCTATTGTTATTTTACTGCTGATGTTTAATTATTTGTTACTTTTATTTTGTATTTTTTACTTAACTCTTTTCTTAAAATTGCATTGTTGGTTAAGGGCTTGAAAGTAAGCATTTCACTGTAAGGTCTACACCTGTTGTATTCGGCGCATGTGACAGATAAGATTTAATTAGACATCCTCAACCTGTCTAATGTAGTCAGAGAGTGAACTAGTGCTGTTCCAGTGCAGACATCCTCTCTGACTCACTAGTTTTATCTTCTTATTCTCCTTTATATCCCAGAAACCGAGAGAGTCTCCAAGGTGACGGCTGTGCTGCTGAAGTCCCGGACGGGAGAGTTTGACCTGGAATCTATTCTGTTCCTGAAGCTCCGAGGTCTCGGTAAAATCAGATTACGTCATTGTCACCTTGTAATCTAGCCAGAACCAGACACTAGCTAGAAGAGTTTGTTGTTGTCGTCGTACTTCTTTCTCTCTGGAATAACACAAGTCTGGTCTAGCTTCATCTTGGTCGCTTCACATCATGAGCTTGTTGTCAACTTGATATTGTAGCTTCATTGTAAGCCCTGTGGTTTAACACGTGGAGGTGTGCTATGTGTGTTTTCCAGGTTTTGTAACAAGAGGGCGTGTCCTATGATTGTCTGTTCTCCAGGGATCTATGATCTAGGCTGTATCGGGGATTGTATCAATCTGGAGAGACTGGATCTGTCCGGCAACAACATCACTAGCCTGGCTCCACTCTCTTCTCTGAGACTACTACAGATACTCAATGTGTCAGCCAACAGGATCTCTAACTTAGGTACAATATACAACTGCATGTGAAACGGTCATGGGATGCATTCGTTCCCTGTTTCCATGGTGCTATTACAATACAGATCTAGTAAGTGTGATGTGTGTGTGTGTGTGGAGATTAGAGGTCGACCGATTTAATTAGGGACGATTTCAAGTTTTCATAACAATCGCTAATCTACATTTTTGGTTGACGATTACATTGCATTCCACGAGGAAACTGGCAGGCAGGCTGACCACCTGTTACGCTAGTGCAGCAAGGAGCCAAGGTAAGTTGCTAGCTAGCATTAAACTTATCTTTATAAAAAACAATCAATATTCACATAATCACTAGTTACACATGGTTGATGATATTACTAGTTTAACTGGTTTGTCCTGCGTTGCATATAATCAATGCGGTGCCTGATAATTTATCATCGAATCACAGCCTACTTCGCCTAACGGGCGATGATTTAACAAAAGCGCATTCGCGAAAAAAGCACTGTCGTTGCACCAATGAACGTAAACATCAATGCCTTCATTAAAATCAATACACAGAAGTATATATTTTTAAACCTGCATATTTAGTTAAAAGAAATTCATGTTAGCAGGCAATATTAACTATGGAAATTGTCACTTCTCTTGCGTTCAGTGCATGCAGAGTCGGGGTAAATGCAACAGTTTGGGCCGCCTGGCTCGTTGCCAACTTATTTGCCAGAATTTTAATAATTATGACATAACATTGAAGGTTGTGCAATGTAACAGCAATATTTAGACTTAGTATTTCACTTTATTTTCGAAATGATAGTTTCCGGATTTGACCATATTAATGACCAAAGGCTCGTATCTGTCTGTTAATTATATTCTAATGAAGTCTATGATTTGATATTTGATAGAGCAGTCTGACTGAGCGGTGGTAGGCAGCAGCAGACTCGTAAGCATTCATTCAAACTTTACTGCGTTTGCCAGCAGCTCTTAGCAATGCTTGAAGCACAGCGCTGTTTATGACTTCAAGCCTATCAACTCCTGAGATTAGGCTGGCAAATCTAAAATGCCTATTAGAACATCCAATAGTCAAAGGTATATGAAATACAAATGGTATAGAGAGAAATAGTCCTATTATTCCTATAATAACTACAACCTAAAACATCTTAACTGGGAATATTGAAGTCTCATGTTAAAAGGAACCACCAGCTTTCAGATGTTCTGAGCGAGGAACTTAAACGTTAGCTGTTTTACATGGCACTTCTCCAACACTGTTTTTGCATTATTTAAACCCAATTGAACATGTTTCATTATTTATTTGAGACTAAATAGATTTTATTTATTATATTTATAAAAAATAAAGGTGTTCATTGTTCATTCAGTATTGTTGTAATTGTCATTATTACATATATATATATATATATATATATATACACACAGACACAAATCGTCTTTTTTTGGTCCCCCAATAATCGGTATCGGCGTTGAAATCATAATCGGTCGACCTCTAGTGGAGATGTCGGCGTTGAAATCATAATCGGTCGACCTCTAGTGGAGATGTCAGGTTGGTGGCGTTGAAATCATAATCGGTCGACCTCTAGTGGAGATGTCAGGTTGGTGGTCCGCTATGATCTTTGAAGATGGAATCCACATTAGGGGAAACGGCGCCACTGGTCGTCATGACGCCTTTGTTGTGTTGTTTTGTTGACGAACGGAGGTCCCAAACGAACATGGCCCCATTAAACATTCCAGGTTTAAATGTTTTTATGTTTTGTCTGCTTCCAGAAGACATTTCCAGCTGTGACAGTTTACAGAGCCTAAATGTGGCTGGGAACCTCATATCCAGGTAAATATGCATTTACTATTTACAGTACTGTGATAAGTGTAGGCCTAATAACAGCGTAGGCCTAATAACAGGTCTAATAACAGGTCTAATAACAGTGTAGGTCTAATAACAGGTCTAATAACAGTGTAGGTATAATAACAGGTGTCATAACAGGCGTAATAACAGTGCAGGTGTAATAACAGGTGTAATAACAGTGTAGGTCTAATAACAGGTCTAATAACAGTGTAGGTCTAATAACAGGTGTCATAACAGGCGTAATAACAGGTCTAATAACAGGTGTAATAACAGGTGTAATAACAGGTCTAATAACAGTGCAGGTCTAATAACAGGTGTAATAACAGTGTAGGTCTAATAACAGGTGTCATAACAGGCGTAATAACAGGTCTAATAACAGGTGTAATAACAGTGCAGGTGTAATAACAGGTGTAATAACAGTGTAGGTCTAATAACAGGCGTAATAACAGGCGTAATAACAGGTGTAATAGGTCTAATAACAGTGCAGGTGTAATAACAGGTGTAATAACAGTGTAGGTCTAATAAGGTGTAATAACAGGTGTAATAACAGTGTAGGTCTAATAACAGGTCTAATAACAAGTGTAATAACAGGTCTAATAACAGTGCAGGTCTAATAACAGTGCAGGTCTAACAGGTGTAATAACAGGTGTAATAACAGTGTAGGTCTAATAACAGGTGTCATAACAGGCGTAATAACAGGTCTAATAACAGGTGTAATAACAGGTGTAATAGGTGTAATAACAGTGCAGGTGTAATAACAGGTGTAATAACAGTGTAGGTCTAATAAGGTGTAATAACAAGTGTAATAACAGGTCTAATAACAGTGCAGGTCTAATAACAGGTCTAATAACAGGTGTAATAACAGTGTAGGTCTAATAACAGGTGTAATAACAGGTGTAATAACAGTATAGGTCTAATAACAGGTCTAATAACAGTGTAGGTCTAATAACAGGTCTAATAACAGTGCAGGTCTAATAACAGGTCTAATAACAGTGCAGGTCTAATACCAGGTCTAATAACAGTGTAGGTCTAATAACAGGTGTAATAACAGGTGTAACAACAGGTGTAATAACAGGTGTAGGTCTAATAACAGGTCTAATAACAGTGTAGGTCTAATAACAGGTGTAATAACAGTGTAGGTGTAATAACAGTAGGTCTAATAACAGGTCTAATAACAGTGTAGGTCTAATAACAGGTCTAATAACAGTGCAGGTCTAATACCAGGTCTAATAACAGTGTAGGTCTAATAACAGGTGTAATAACAGGTGTAACAACAGGTGTAATAACAGGTGTAGGTCTAATAACAGGTCTAATAACAGTGTAGGTCTAATAACAGGTCTAATAACAGTGTAGGTCTAATAACAGGTGTAATAACAGTGTAGGTGTAATAACAGGTGTAATAACAGGTCTAATAACAGTGTAGGTCTAATAACAGGTCTAATAACAGGTGTAATAACAGGTCTAATAACAGGTGTAATAACAGGTGTAATAACAGTGTAGGTCTAATAACAGGTGTAATAGTGTAGGTCTAATAACAGGTGTAATAACAGGTCTAATAACAGTGTAGGTCTAATAACAGGTCTATTAACAGGGTAGGCCTAATAACAGGGTAGGCCTAATAACAGGTGTAATAACAGGGTAGGCCTAATAACAGGTGTAATAACAGCGTAGGCCTAATAACAGCGTAGGCCTAATAACAGCGTAGGCCTAATAACAGCGTAGGCCTAATAACAGGTGTAATAACAGGTGTAGGTCTAATAACAGGTCTAATAACAGTGTAGGTATAATAACAGGTGTAATAACAGGTCTAATAACAGTGTAGGTCTAATAACAGGTCTAATAACAGTGTAGGTCTAATAACAGGTGTAATAACAGTGTAGGTGTAATAACAGGTCTAATAACAGGTCTAATAACAGTGTAGGTCTAATAACAGGTGTAATAACAGCGTAGGCCTAATAACAGTATAGGTCTAATAACAGGTCTAATAACAGGTGTAATAACAGTGTAGGTCTAATAACAGGTCTAATAACAGTGTAGGTCTAATAACAGGGCAGGTCTAATACCAGGTCTAATAACAGTGTAGGTCTAATAACAGGTGTAATAACAGGTGTAATAACAGTGCAGGTCTAATAACAGGTCTAATAACAGTGTAGGTCTAATAACAGGTGTAATAACAGGTCTAATAACAGGTCTAATAACAGTGTAGGTCTAATAACAGGTGTAATAACAGGTCTAATAACAGGTGTAATAACAGTGTAGGTCTAATAACAGGTCTAATAACAGTGTAGGTCTAATAACAGGTCTATTAACAGGGTAGGCCTAATAACAGGGTAGGCCTAATAACAGGTGTAATAACAGGTGTAATAACAGTGTAGGCCTAATAACAGGTGTAATAACAGTGTAGGTCTAATAACAGGTGTAATAACAGGTGTAATAACAGTGTAGGTCTAATAACAGGTCTAATAACAGTGTAGGTATAATAACAGGTGTAATAATAGGTGTAATAAGTGTAGGTCTAATAACAGGTGTAATAACAGTGTAGGTCTAATAACAGGTCTAATAACAGTGTAGGTCTAATAACAGGTCTAATAACAGTGTAGGCCTAATAACAGGTGTAATAACAGGTGTAATAACAGGTCTAATAACAGTGTAGGTCTAATAACAGCGTAGGTCTAATAACAGGTCTAATAACAGGTGTAACAACAGTGTAATAACAGTGTAGGTCTAATAACAGGTGTAATAACAGGTGTAATAACCGTGTAGGTCTAATAACAGGTGTAACAACAGTGTAATAACAGTGTAGGTCTAATAACAGGTGTAATAACAGGTGTAATAACCGTGTAGGTCTAATAACAGGTGTAATAACAGGTGTAGGTCTAATAACAGGTCTAATAACAGTGTAGGTCTAATAACAGGTCTAATAACAGTGTAGGTCTAATAACAGTGTAGGCCTAATAACAGGTGTAATAACAGGTGTAATAACAGGTCTAATAACAGTGTAGGTCTAATAACAGGTGTAATAACAGGTCTAATAACAGCGTAGGTCTAATAACAGCGTAGGTCTAATAACAGGTCTAATAACAGGTGTAATAACAGGTCTAATAACAGTGTAGGTCTAAACAGGTGTAATAACAGTGTAGGTCTAATAACAGGTCTAATAACAGTAGGTCTAATAACAGGTCTAATAACAGGTGTAATAACAGGTGTAATAACAGTGCAGGTCTAATAACAGGTCTAATAACAGGTGTAATAACAGGTGTAATAACAGTGTAGGTGTAATAACAGTAGGTCTAATAACAGGTGTAATAACAGTGTAGGTCTAATAACAGGTGTAATAACAGGTCTAATAACAGGGTAGGCCTAATAACAGGTGTAATAACAGCGTAGGCCTAATAACAGCGTAGGCCTAATAACAGGTGTAATAACAGGGTAGGCCTAATAACAGGTGTAATAACAGTATAGGTCTAATAACAGGTCTAATAACAGTGTAGGTCTAATAACAGGTCTAATAACAGGTCTAATAACAGTGTAGGTCTAATAACAGGTCTAATAACAGGTAATAACAGTGTAGGTCTAATAACAGGTCTAATAACAGTGTAGGTCTAATAACAGGTCTAATAACAGTGTAGGTCTAATAACAGGTCTAATAACAGTGTAGGTCTAATAACAGGTCTAATAACAGGTGTAATAACAGGTCTAATAACAGGTCTAATAACAGTGTAGGTCTAATAACAGGTCTAATAACAGGTGTAATAACAGTGTAGGTCTAATAACAGGTCTAATAACAGCGTAGGTCTAATAACAGGTCTAATAACAGGTGTAACAACAGTGTAGGTCTAATAACAGGTCTAATAACAGGTGTAATAACCGTGTAGGTCTAATAACAGGTGTAATAACAGGTCTAATAACAGTGTAGGTCTAAACAGGTGTAATAACAGGTCTAATAACAGGTCTAATAACAGTGTAGGTGCACATTCTTGCAATGTGAATGGTTTGATTAGGCATCAAACCTCTTGCTTTAGAATGATCCGTCTAGAGGCTATATTAAACAATGTTTTTAATCATCAACAGTATTGACAACATCCACTGCCTTCAGTCGTTGAGGAAGCTGGAGAATATTCGCTTGAAAGACAACACCTATAACTACACCAACCCAGGTGAGTCATTCCATTACATTTAGATGATTAACTAGTGCACTACTACAATGTCATCTGGTTGGGTTTATATACTGACGTCATCTGGTTGGGTTTATGTACTGACGTCATCTGGTTGGGTTTATGTACTGACGTCATCTGGTTGGGTTTATGTACTGACGTCATCTGGTTGGGTTTATGTACTGACGTCATCTGGTTGGGTTTATGTACTGACGTCATCTGGTTGGGTTTATGTACTGACGTCATCTGGTTGTGTTTTTAGTCTGTAAGAACTCGTCCTACAGAAACATTCTTCTAGAGATGTTCCCAAACATCAGAGTGTTGGATGGTGAGACCTTTCTATTAATAACATGTTTCATTAAAGGTTTTATAGTATATTGTTTGTCAAGTAACAATGATCTATCCTGCTTTAGGTGAACGAGTGGTTGGACGTGGGAGTGACTTATATAAATTATGCAAAGACATTGATGAAACTATCAAAGGTATTTATTTTTATTTTAAGGTATATTATCAGACATTTTCAGAACAGAGAAGGTCACTATATTATTAGATATTTTCAGAACAGAGAAGGTCACTGTATATTATCAGACATTTTCAGAACAGAGAAGGTCACTGTATATTATTAGACATTTTCAGAACAGAGAAGGTCACTGTATATTATCAGACATTTTCAGAACAGAAGGTCACTGTATATTATTAGACATGTTCAGAACAGAGAAGGTCATTGTATATTTGACATTTTCAGAACAGAGAAGGTCGCTGTATATTATTAGACATTTTCAGAACAGAGAAGGTCACTGTATATTATTAGACATTTTCAGAACAGAGAAGGTCACTGTATATTATTAGACATTTTCAGAACAGAGAAGATCATTGTATATTTGACATGTTCAGAACAGAGAAGGTCACTGTATATTTGCATGTCTTTGACTCGGTCTGAGATTACACTTTTGAGCAGCTAAATGTATTGTTGTCTCTACCTTCTTGCCTTTGTGCTGTTGTCTGTGCTCAATAATGTTTGTACCATGTTTTGTTCTGCTACCTTGTTGTGTTGCTACTATGTTGTTGTGTTGCAACCATGCTGTGTTGCCATCTGTTGCTGCCATGCTGTGTTGTCATGTGTTGCTACCATGCAGTGTTGTCATGTGTTGCTGCCATGCTGTGTTGTCATGTGTTGCTGCCATGCTGTGTTGTCATTTGTTGCGGCCATGCTGTGTTGCTACCATGCTGTGTTGTCATCTGTTGCTGCCATGCTGTGTTACTACTGCACGGTCGGAACTAGAAGCACAAGCATTTTGCTACACTCGCATTAACATCTGCTAACCATGTGTATGTGACAAATAAAATTTGATTTGTCATCTGTTGCTGCCATGCCGTGTTGTCTTAGGTCTCTTTATGTAGTGTTGTGTCTCTCTTGTTGTGATGTGTTGTTGTCTTAGGTCTCTTTATGTAGTGTTGTGGTGTCTCTCTTGTCGTGATGTGTTTTGTCCTATATTTTTATGTTTAATCCCAGCCCCCGTCCCTGCAGGAGGCCATAATTGTAAAGAAGAAGTTGTTCTTAGCTGACTTGCCGAGTTAAATAATGTTTAAATAAAATATTGAAATCGGGTGAACATATGCTCTTTGCCGAAGTTATGCCTTCAGAAAGTATTCCTACCCCTCGACTTATTCCACATTTTGTTGTTACAGAATTCAAAATTTGCACTCATCTAAACACAATACAATTTTAGCAAATGTATTAAAAATAAAATACATAAGTATTCACACCCCTGGGTCAATGCAGGTTAGAATCACCTTCAGCAGCGATTACAGCTGGGAGTCTTTATGGGTAAGTCTAAGTGCATTGCACAATATTCTTCAAGCTCTGTCAGGTCTTGCCATAGATTTTCAAGCAGATTTAAGTCAAAACTGTAACTCTGACACTCCAGAACATTCACTGTCTTCTTGGTAAGCAACTCCAGTGTTTATTTGGCCTTGTGTTTTACGTTGTTGTCCTGCTGAAAGGTGAATTAATCTCCCATTGTCTGGTGGAAAGCAGACTGAACCAGGTTTTCCTCTTGGATTTTGCCTGTGCTTAGCTCCATTCAGTTTCTTTCTTACCCTAAAAAACTCCCCAGTTCTTAATGATTACAAGCATACCCATAACATGATTTAGCCACCACTATGCTTGGAAATATGAAGAGTGGTACTCAGTGATTTGTTGGATTGGCCCCAAAAACAACGCTTTGTATTCAGAACAAAAAGTGAATTGCTTTGCCACAATTTTGGCAGTATTACTTTAGTGCCTTGTTGTAAACAGGATGCAATATTTTTGTTCTGTACAGACTTCCTTCTTTTCACTCTGTCATTTAGGTTAGTATTGTGGAGTAACTACAATGTTGTTGATCCATCCTCAGTTTTCTCCTATCACAGCCATTAAACTCTAACTGTTTTAAAGTCACCATTGGCCTCAGTGAAATCCCTGAGCAGTTTCCTTCCTCTCCGGCAACTGAGTTAGGAAGAACACCTGTATCTTTGTAGTGACTGGGTGTATTGATACACCATCCAACGCCTAATTAATAACTTCACCATGCTCAAAAGGATATTCAATGTCTGCTTTTATTTTTTTTATTTTTACCCATCTACCACTAGGTGTCCTTATTTGCGAGGCATTGGAAAACCTCCCTGGTCTTTGTGGTTGAATCGGTACAAAGATGAGGTAGTAATTCAAAAATCATATTAAACAATTCCGGCTGTAACAACAAAATGTGGAAAAAGTCAAGGGGTGTGAATCCTTTCTGAAGGCGCTGTATATTTGAAAACGGTAAAATAGTGTTTGACCCAGGAGGTCCTCTTATGTCCCTGTTCAGCTGGTTTCTATAGGAATGGCCAGTTACCAGAGCTGCCTGGCTGTAAGCCCTGGGTCGACAACGACTTCTGGGAGATCAAGAGATCCAACAACGTCATTATAGACGAGGCCTACAAACAGTTCAATGGTAAGAATTTATCCAGATTACGTTATTATGAAAATGTATGCACTCACTCTGGATAAGACTGTCTGCTAAATGTTTAAGGGATACTTCAGGATGTTGGCATTGAGGCCCTTTATCTACTTCCCCAGAGTCTGATGAACTGCTGGACACCATTGTTATGTCTCTGCATGCAGTTTGAAGGAAGTTGCCAACTAGCAGTGGCTCGCTAAACTACTTCCATCATACTCCACACAGAGACATGAAAATGGTATCCACCAGTTCATTTGCCTCTGGAAATGAAGGGCCTCATTGCCACTGTCAAGTCCTACTCTTGTTCAACTTCCAAAGGACGCGAGGACAACTCAATTTTCCAACTCAATCACTTTTATTTTGGCTTTGTTAGTTGATTGGTCTGTTCAGTGAAATAGGTTGTAAACCTTTAAAGACAGAGAACAAAAGTTACCATTTTAATTCAACATTTTTAAATGAATTCTTTGATGAATTAACCACTTAAGCCTTTTACATTCAATAAAGCAAAAGATAATTTCATGAATTTCCGAATTTGTTAGTAAAAGTTAATGTAAACATCCTGTTGTATCTTATTATTTCAACTCAAAATGAAATATTATTCTAGCAAACCCATTTAACACAAAATCAATGAAGACAATGCTTCAATGTGTTCCAATCTACACAGCAGTTAACATAGCTCAAACATATTAAACAGCATTTCAATCCCCATGAATGTAAATAAAACATTTCACTGACCATTGGCGTCTCTGGACTGAACCTACGAGTAAACTTGGAGCGTCTTCTCTCTGAAGTTTGTTTCCCTAAATGACTGAGGACCTCCAGGTTCTCACGGGTGCTCCAAATCAGTGAAACTGATTGATCAGGTGACATGCAGCCAGTTTGCTGCTGCTGGTGCACTCTGGGAAGTGTAGTTCTCTCATTCATGAGAATTGAGAACACTCATTCATGAGATTCAGCTCAACAGCCACGATCCTAAAGAATCCCTTTAAATGGACTGTATGTGGACTAATACCATACTGTAAGTTTGACTGGCTTCCCATTTTTCTAATGCCTGATTTTAGGGTTTGGCAATCTAGGAGAAAATGTAACTAACCACTGATTCTGGTCTCCCTACAGACGTCCTTCATGAATGCAGACTGCTGAACAACAGAGCAACGCATGTCATCTCACAGACAGAGAGATCTCTGAGCCTCAAGAACCAGCCAAAGCAGTACACTGTTTAAATGTGCACCAAAACAGTACTCTGTTTAAAATGCCCTTTACAACAGGCAACATTGATTGTGAAGTGTGTTTGTGATGTATGTGTTACTTACATGAAACAATGTCATGGCTTCATGTATTAAATGATGTTGTTTTCTATCCGAATGCTTGACCCAGTGCCAGAACCTTGACATGCTCAGCGTTACGTTGCAGAGGGTGCTGCGTAGGGACACCTAGAGGATACTTAACTACCCCGGAGTCTAGTGTAGCCAAAGCCTCCTACCCCCTTGAGTCTGGTCTAGTCTAGCCAATGTAAAGCCTCCTACCCCCTTGAGTCTAGTCTAGTCTAGTGTAGCCAATGAAAAGTCTCCTATTCCCTTGAGTCTAGTCTAGTGTAGCCTATACTACACTCTTAGAAAAATAAGTGCTATCTACAACCGAAAAGGGTTCTTCGGCTTTTTGGTTCCAGGTAGAACCCTTTTGGGGTCCATGAGAACCCTTTCCACAGAAGGTTTTACTTGGAACCAAAAAGGGTTCTACCTATGGTGACTTTTTTGGAACCCTTTTTTCTAAGAGTTTACCTACCTGTGTAGCATACAGAGGGTACAGGTTAACACTACAGACTTCTACCCTCTACAGACTTCTACCCTCTACAGACTTCTACCCTCTACAGACGTCTACCCTCTACAGACGTCTACCCTCTACAGACGTCTACCCTCTACAGACATCGACACAGCTGGCCAGTGACTGGGAGACCCATAAGGCGGCGCACAATTGGCCCAGCGTCGTCCGGGTTAGGAGAGGGTTTGGCAGGCCGAGATGAACATGCCCCATCGCGCTCTAGTGACTCCTGTGGCGGGCCGGGCGCATGCGCGCTGACACGGTCACCAGGTGTACGATGTTTCATCAGAACATTGGTGCGGCTGGCTTCCGGGTTAATCGGGCATTGTGTCAAGAAGCAGTCCGGCTTGGCTGGGACGTGTTTCGGGGGGCGCACGGCTCTCGACCTTCGCCTCTCCCAAGTCCGTACGGGAGTTGTAGCGATGGGACAAGACTAACTACCAATTGGAAACCACAAAATTGGGGAGACATTTTTTTTCTTTATGTCTACAGACTTCGACCCTCTACAGACGTCTGCCCTCTACAGACGTCTGCCCTCCTGAGTGCTATGTAGCCTACAGGCTCCAGTTCCAACCACCTCTGTGGGTTCAGACCCATTGTCTTACATCAGATAACGTGCCGATTCCCCCTATCATCGGTTGAGGGACGACCGTTGCGTAGGAGTGACGCCACCTGACGTAAGACAATGGGTTCAGACGTGGATCCATATTGGCATCACTTAAGGTGTTTACTGTGCTCACTAAGCACAGTGCTGTGCGTTGGTGATGCTGAGCCATGCTGCTATTACAATACAACTTAGTAACTTGTTACTATTGTTTAAAACTAGCAACATTATCAAAGCTTTTCCATTTTGCACTACTTCATCATTGATGGGGAAGTGTTTGTTCCCCATGTTTTATTATGCTGGCATTGGGAGTGCTGCTTATGTAGTGAATTAAGTCTGCACAGCTTGGTTTGATTGAGTTGTTTCTACATGTTTTGATACCATTAATAAGGCCAACACTGACAGTACATGGAAAATACTATCTATCTGGCATTAAAATGACTAATAAACAGGCAGAATTGCTGCTTTTGTTCCAGACTTTTTTACTTATGCAGTTTTTTGGTTGTTGGGGATAGATTCACAGGTCAGGTGGGCACACACACAGCTACAACCTACAATGGCAAGTAGCCTACTGGTTAGAGCGTTGGACTTGTAACCGGAGGGTTGCAAGTTTGAATCACCGAGCTGACAAGGTAAAAATCTGTTGTTCTGCCCCTGAACAAGGCAGTTAACCCACTGTTCCCCGGGCGATTCAGTAGAGGGGTTGGGTTAAATGCGGAAGACACATTTCAGTTGTACAACTGACTAATAATGGTGACTTTTTAACCTGTTTAATTTATTTTGCCAAATCATTTATAAACAAAGCAAACAATGTCGGTGATAAGGCGTCTCCTTGTTTTACACCTGAGGGTTTGGGAAACCAATCTGTACGATATTCATTAACACGACACTAGCAATTGGTGCTTTGTAAAGAGACTGGATTGCGTGAGAAAAATTCCCCATCAGCCCCTGTCTTTAACAAACTATAGGCTAAAATATCCCTATTTATAATTGAAATCAATGAAACAAGAAGTAAGCTTCTCTTCGTGTAATCTATGTCTGATTATTGTACAGACCGAGAAGACGTGATCGATACAGGCTCTTCCACCAGAATGTTTTGATCCTCCAAAAAGGTCATTAATCTATTGTTGAGGATAGATGAATATAATTTATAAACCGTACTTAATAAACTTATGCCTCTATAGTTCAGTGGCACTCTCTGGTTATATTTTGAAGATTTGGGTACCAATGTTAGCCTCTCTGCGCACGGATCCCGCTAGCGGGATCGTTTTCAGAGCAAACATAACGCGGCAAATTCAAAATAATTTTTTTTTTTAATATTTAACATCCTTCGATATACAAGTGTTGCATAGCCATCAAAAGCTCTGCTTCTTGGCAATATCACTGCGTTGTCAGATTTTCAAAAGGCTTTACGGCAAAAGCACTACATTTGATTGTTTGAGGCTAGTACCTCACATATTTTCCACATTAGCATAAATTCATATCCAGCTCGGTTCTCAAAATGTCCATATCACAGCTAATATAAATCACTTACCTTTCAAATAACTTCTGCTGAGGTCTTCCCAAGTGTCCAAACAAGAGAATCCATGGTTCCTTTGTTAGAAAAAGTAATTCATTATATCCATAAATCTCCGTTTTGTTGGCACGTTATGTTCAGCTACTCCACCAAGCATTGTCAGTCTACTCGCCCGTTTTACAGTGAAGGGATCGCGTTCAAGTTATACCTCTCATCTTTTCACAAACAAATCAAATACCATTAATAATGCATCCTTATGTATTCTTTTATGAATAATAGCGATCATATTTTACACGGATGGTAACTGAAACGTTATAAAAGGAAAAGAAAGCTGGGCGCGCTCACGTTCTCGTGAACGTGCACGATTGTTTACATTTTTCTTCTTCTATAAGGATCTCCTCAGGGCTTTTTCCTCCAGACACTTTCCAGAGACTGTTGACATCCAGTGGAAGCCATAGGTACTGCAACCTGTGTCCTATTCCCATTGATTTCTATTACCAGGGCTTCAAAGTGAGAGGAGAGCAACAGAAAAAGTAATTCCGGACAGAAATTTCTCTGGTTTTTGCCTGCTATATCTGTTCTGGTATACCCACAGACTATATCTTAATGGTTTTAGAAACTTCAGAGTGTTTCCTATCCAATAGTACTAATTATGTGAATATCCTAGTTTCTGGCCCTGAGTGGCGTGCATTTAACTTTGGGCACGTCAGACAGGCGAAAATTCGGAAAATGGGACCCTAGCTGTAACAGGTTAGTTTTTTCAACACATGTTCTTTTTATTAAATAAGGACAACTATCTCAATTGTCAATGGCATGTACAGTATAATGCGCAGTATGATTAAGCGCAATTTGTGTATTAAATGCATTGACAGCAGTTGAATAGGCCTTGAAGCCAAAAATGTGGTCGGTGGCTCCTTATGATGGGCGTGACAAAATTGCGGAGCCCCGGAGGCATGCAGAGGTCAAATAGAGCTCCATACCGCATTTCCATGCGCCTCCCAAATGTTTTTACATTGAGGATGACTCCATGTAGCTCTGCATTGACATGATTGGTTGACGATGGGTGGGGGCGGGAGGTCCTGTATAAACACAAACTCACTTCTTTGACAACTTTCTTCACAACAGCTCTGAGCTGCTCCACGAAGCGCAAAAAGTATGAATGTCCTGACAAATGTTAAGAAGTGTTCCGGGTAAGACGATTTGAACCTTTTGGCTTTCCAAAGACGTGGAGTTGACCATATAGTGCCTCACCCAGTGATGTCCTCATATGTCCCAGGTTGCCAGATTGGAGAACATTCTTGAGTTGGGTTCTAGCTGGACACTGAACTGAATAAATTGGAGTGAGATGGGATACATTAGATACAATATAATAATACAACAGGCCATCATTATTAGCTTTATTAAATAAATATTGCATTGCATTTCAATGTGTCCTTATTGTAAACCATTATGTATCCTACCATTTCAAAAGCATTATTCTGGAAAATCTTTTCCATGATTTATCCAGACTATCATGCTGTGGTCAATGAAGCATCCATTGGCTGTGATGGCTTTTATGAACCATAACAGTGGACAAACAATACTGTAACGACCCTGGGTTTATAAGCGCGGATATCGACTCTGCCGCCGAGCATGCTATTGCGGCACAGTCGACAGCGCGCCGGACTTCGGGCTAGAAGGTCGATGGTTCGAATCCTGCTCCCTGCCTGTTTCATTATAATACTTTTGCTGCTTTTTTCTCGATTTTCAAGTGAAGGTCTTTTAAACACCAAATCAATCGAAAAGTGTATTTTTAAGAGCTTGCACACGCTGGAATTTGAATTAGAATGCACAGTAGACGGACCTGTGAGTGTCAACGCCATCATGCACTTCAAATTAGAAAGCAACTATTTTTCTCTTCTCTATGCAAGGCAAGGCTGGTAGAGAGCGGATAAATGGCCAGAAATCCTGTTTGTGCATTTATGTCTGTAAATGTGTATATTTCGTATTAAGTCTATCTGCCAGTGCCAATAATACCTATTTGAAAACAATAACCAGGGGAGAAAGTAAAGCGGTGTGGTCTGGTACAGAAATAGTGTGGGTAAGCCAGTGCCGGTAAAGCATTAGCCTATCAAAAGAATGAGCACTAAATGTAGGCTATTACAGCAGTATTGATCATTACCGTATGGCAGAGGCATGAACATGAGCAAAGGGACCTGAAACCTGGTGGTATAGCTTACGCTTTAAAATGCGATGTGTGTCAACTGGAAACACCAAAATAAATGTTGCCAAGGCAGAGATGAGTGGGCGACACCGAACAGCCGAAAAAAAGCCTAACTGAAGTCCAAAACGAACAAACCGTCAAACAATGTCTTTATAATGTATGGAGGAACGCGTTCCCCGGGACCCCCCTCATGGACAAGGCATTGATCGACAGGCCAGTCCTGGTACTGTTTCTAGTCCTGATACTGTTTCTAGTCCTCATACTGTTTCTAGTCCTCATACTGTTTCTAGTCTTCATACTGTTTCTAGTCCTGATACTGTTTCTAGTCCTCATACTGTTTCTAGTCCTCATACTGTTTCTAGTCCTGATACTGTTTCTAGTCCTCATACTGTTTCCAGTCCTCATACTGTTTCTAGTCCTGATACTGTTTCTAGTCCTCATACTGTTTCTAGTCCTCATACTGTTTCTAGTCCTCATACTGTTTCTAGTCCTGATACTGTTTCTAGTCCTCATACTGTTTCCAGTCCTCATACTGTTTCTAGTCCTGATACTGTTTCTAGTCCTCATACTGTTTCTAGTCCTCATACTGTTTCCAGTCCTCATTCTGTTTCTAGTCCTCATACTGTTTCCAGTCCTCATTCTGTTTCTAGTCCTCATACTGTTTCTAGTCCTCATTCGGTTTCTAGTCCTCATACTGTTTCTAGTCCTCATACTGTTTCTAGTCCTCATTCTGTTTCCAGTCCTCATACTGTTTCTAGTCCTCATTCTGTTTCCAGTCCTCATTCTGTTTCTAGTCCTCATTCTGTTTCTAGTCCTCATTCTGTTTCCAGTCCTCATTCTGTTTCTAGTCCTCATTCTGTTTCTAGTCCTCATACTGTTTCCAGTCCTCATACTGTTTCTAGTCCTGATACTGTTTCTAGTCCTCATTCTGTTTCTAGTCCTCATACTGTTTCCAGTCCTCATTCTGTTTCTAGTCCTCATACTGTTTCTAGTCCTCATTCGGTTTCTAGTCCTCATACTGTTTCTAGTCCTCATACTGTTTCTAGTCCTCATTCTGTTTCCAGTCCTCATTCTGTTTCTAGTCCTCATTCTGTTTCTAGTCCTCATTCTGTTTCTAGTCCTCATTCTGTTTCTAGTCCTCATTCTGTTCCAGTCCTCATACTGTTTCCAGTCCTCATACTGTTTCTAGTCCTCATTCGGTTTCTAGTCCTCATACTGTTTCTAGTCCTCATACTGTTTCTAGTCCTCATTCTGTTTCCAGTCCTCATTCTGTTTCCAGTCCTCATTCTGTTTCTAGTCCTCATACTGTTTCTAGTCCTCATTCGGTTTCTAGTCCTCATACTGTTTCCAGTCCTGATTCTGTTTCTAGTCCTCATTCTGTTTCCAGTCCTCATTCTGTTTCCAGTCCTCATTCTGTTTCCAGTCCTCATTCTGTTTCCAGTCCTCATTCTGTTTCTAGTCCTCATTCTGTTCCAGTCCTCATTCTGTTTCTAGTCCTCATTCTGTTTCCAGTCCTCATTCTGTTTCCAGTCCTCATTCTGTTTCCAGTCCTCATTCTGTTTCCAGTCCTCATTCTGTTTCTAGTCCTCATTCTGTTCCAGTCCTCATTCTGTTTCCAGTCCTCATTCTGTTTCTAGTCCTCATTCTGTTTCCAGTCCTCATTCTGTTTCTAGTCCTCATTCTGTTCCAGTCCTCATTCTGTTCCAGTCCTCATTCTGTTCCAGTCCTCATTCTGTTTCCAGTCCTCATTCTGTTTCTAGTCCTCATTCTGTTTCTAGTCCTCATTCTGTTCCAGTCCTCATTCTGTTCCAGTCCTCATTCTGTTTCCAGTCCTCATTCTGTTTCTAGTCCTCATTCTGTTTCCAGTCCTCATTCTGTTTCCAGTCCTCATTCTGTTTCTAGTCCTCATTCTGTTCCAGTCCTCATTCTGTTCCAGTCCTCATTCTGTTTCCAGTCCTCATTCTGTTCCAGTCCTCATTCTGTTTCCAGTCCTCATTCTGTTTCTAGACGCGTCTAGACCGAGCGACGGAACATCTGGCGTCACAGGGAGCTCCAGAAAGTTCTGTCAGTCTGCCACATATAAATAAGCAGCCGTCTTCCTCGGAGCCACTACAGTCTGCCACATTAGCAGCCGTCTTCCTCGGAGCCACTATCCCAGCAGGACGTCTACTGCTAGTTACGACAAAGGTAAATAGACTATGTTACTATGGAATGGTCATATTTTGGTTTCAATAGTTGCCGTTCATCAGAACAGCTCTTCGATGAAAGCCCGACAACAGCTAACTAGCGTTGCCAGACGACGTTCTTGTTCTACAGTTGCCAACTAGTATATGCGGCTATTTATTTGGCTATTTATTTGAAACATAACATTGTAGCATTTCTAGCTACTTGGTAGCCAATATTCGGCTTTTCTTTTCCTTCAAAGAGGGAGGTTAGTTGACTTGTTTTTAAGCTAACAGTCATTTATTTGGTGTATCTAATTCTCACGTCTCCGTTAGTTACTCCAGATCCTGCCACGAAGATGGTTAAAGAGACCGGTTTCTATGACACTTTAGGTGTGAACCCTAAAGCCACACCGGACGAGATTAAAAAGGCCTACAGAAAACTGGCCCTGAAATACCACCCGGACAAGAACCCGAATGAAGGAGAGAAGGTAAGCGACCTGTCTATTTTAAACAGCGCACATGGCTAAATGACATGCAGGACTGACAGGGCCATGTGGTTGAGGAACCTTCTGGAATGACCTGGGGGGAAGGCGCTGTGTGGCTTGCCAACCTGGTCTCAGAGCATTTCCTATTATTCTCGACCTATTTTCCCCAGACGCTCCATTTAGGTTCATCATATGTTTCTCATGGTATGTCTTCCTTTGTGGATGTCCATCACCCTTTTTTCTACGATAATAGAAAAATGTAATTCGTAACTTATGCAAAACGTATACTGTTACGGATTTTCTAAAAGTACAATATGTTACATATTTGCTCGATGTATGTTACAAATTCTGGCTAGGTGGCTAACATTAGCTAGGCCAGGGGTTAGGGTTAAGTTTATGAGTTAGGTTAGGGGAAGGTTCAGCTAACATGCTAAGTACTTGCAAAGCAGCTTAAAAGTTGCTAATTAGCTCAAGTTGTTAGTGTTATCCACCCCAACCAAGCACCCAATTAAGTAACCATCTGCCTTTTGTAACCATACCAAACGTAACGTATACTACACCGAACAAAAATAAGCACAACATGTGAAGTGTTGGTCCCATGTTTCATGAGCTGAAATAACAGATCCAAGAAATGTTCCATATGCACAAAAAGCTTTTCTCAAATGTTTTGCCCAGATTTGTTTAAATCCCTGTTAGTGAGCATTTCTCCTTTGCTAAGATAATCCATCCACCCTACAGGTGTGGCACATCAAGAAGTTGATTAAACAGAATGATCATTACACAGGTGCACCTTGTGCTGGGGACAATAAAAGACCACTCTAAAATGTGCAGTTTTGTCACACAACACAATGCCACAGATGTCTCAAGTTTTGAGGGAGTGTGCAATTGGCATGCTGACTGCAGGAATGTCCACCACAGCTGTTGCCATAAGCTGCCTCCAACATTGTTTTAGAATTTGGCAGTACGTCCCACTGGCCTCACAACCACAGACTGTGTAAGGCGTTGTGTTGGCGAGCGGTTTGCTGACGTCAACGTTATGAACAGAGTGCCCCATGGTGGGGTTATGGTATCTATGGGCAGGTATAAGCTATGGACAATGAACACCATTGCATTTTATCGATGAAAATTTGAATGCACGTAGATACCGTGATGAGATCCTGAGGTCCATTGTCGTGCCATTCATCCACCGCCATCACCTCATGTTTCAGCATGATAATGCACGGCCCCATATCGCAATGATCTGTACACAATTCCTGGAAGCTGAAAACGTCCCAGTTCTTCCCTGGCCTGCAAACTCACCAGACATGTCACCTGTTGAGCATGTTTGGGATGCTCTTGATCGACGTGTACGACAGCGTGTTCCAGTTCCTGCCAATATCCAGCAACTTCACACAGCCATTGAAGAGGAGTGGGGACAACATTCCACAGGTCACAATGAACAGCCTGATCAACTCTATGTGAAGGACATGTGTCACACCGCATTAGGCAAATGGTGGTCCCATCAGATACTGACTGGGGTAAATGGTGGTCCCATCAGATACTGACTGGTTTTCTGATCCACACCAGATACTGACTGGGGCAAATGGTGGTCCCACCAGATACTGACTGGGGCAAATGGTGGTCCCACCAGATACTGACTGGGGCAAATGGTGGTCCCACCAGATACTGACTGGGGCAAGTGGTGGTCCCACCAGATACTGACTGGTTTTCTGATCCACACCAGATACTGACTGGTTTTCTGATCCACACCAGATACTGACTGGTTTTCTGATCCACACCAGATACTGACTGGTGTTCTGATCCACACCAGATACTGACTGGTTTTCTGATCCACACCAGATACTGACTGGTTTTCTGATCCACACCAGATACTGACTGGTGTTCTGATCCACACCAGATACTGACTGGTTTTCTGATCCACACCAGATACTGACTGGTTTTCTGATCCACGCCCCTACCTTTTAAAGGTATCTGTGACCAACAGCTGCAGATCTGTATTCCCAGTCAAATCAAATTGTATTTGTCAAGTGCCGAATACAACCAGTGTAGACCTTACAATGAAATGCATACTTACAAGCCCTTAACCAAGAATGCAGTTTTAAGAAAAATAAGTGTTAAGTAAAAAATGGATAGTTAAAGAGCAGCAGTAAAATAACAGTAGTGAGGCTATATAGAGGCGGTACTGGTAGAGTCAGTGTGCGGGGGCACCGGTTAGTTGAGGTAATATCATCGCTAAGGATCCTGGGACTAAACTCCTCCCTCTGCAACTGGATCCTGGACTTCTTGACGGGCCGCCCCCAGGTGGTAAGGGTAGGCAACACGTCTGCCACTCTGATCCTCAACACTGGGGCCCCTCAGGGGTGTTTACTTAGTCCCCTCCTGTACTCCCTGTTCACCCACGACTGCGTGGCCAAACACGACTCCAACACCATCATTAAGTTTGCTGACGACACAACAGTGGTAGGCCTGATCACCGACAACGATGAGACAGCCTATAGGGAGGAGGTAAGAGACCTGGCAGTGTGGTGCCAGGACAACAACCTGTCCCTCAATGTGAGCAAAACAAAGGAGCTGATTGTGAACAGGCCCCCATTAACATCGACGGGGCTGTAGTGGAGCGGGTCGAGAGTTTCAAGTTCCTTGGTGTCCACATCACCAATGAACTATTATGGTCCAAACACACCAAGACAGTAATGTAGGAGACTGAAAAGATTTGGCATGGGTCCCAAGATCCTCAATGTTCTACAGCTGCACCATTGAGAGCATCTTGACTGGTTTCATCACCGCCTGGAATGGCAACTGCTCTTCATCTGACCATAAGACGCTACAGAGGGTAGTGCAAACGGCCAAGCTTCCTGCCATCCAGGACCTATATAATCGGCGGTGTCAGAGGAAAGCCCATAAAATTGTCAGAGACTCCAGTCACCCAAGTCATAGACTGTTTTTTTTCTGCTACCGCACAGCAAGCGGTACCGTAGCTCCAAGTCTAGGACCAAAAGCCTCCTTAACAGCTTCTACCCCCAAGCCATAAGACTGCTGAACAATTAAACAATTAATCAAATGGCCACCAGACTATTTATATGTACACTGCTGCTACTGTCTGTTTATTATCTATACATAGTCACTTTACCCCTACCTACATGTACACTGCTGCTACTGTCTGTTTATTATCTATACATAGTCACTTCACCCCTACCTACATGTACACTGCTGCTACTGTCTGTTTATTATCTATACATAGTCACTTCACCCTACCTACATGTACACTGCTGCTACTGTCTGTTTATTATCTATACATAGTCACTTCACCCCTACCTACATGTACACTGCTGCTACTGTCTGTTTATTATCTATACATAGTCACTTTACCCCTACCTACATGTACACTGCTGCTACTGTCTGTTTATTATCTATACATAGTCACTTTACCCCTACCTACATGTACACTGCTGCTACTGTCTGTTTATTATCTATACATAGTCACTTCACCCTACCTACATGTACACTGCTGCTACTGTCTGTTTATTATCTATACATAGTCACTTCACCCCTACCTACATGTACACTGCTGCTACTGTCTGTTTATTATCTATACATAGTCACTTCACCCCTACCTACATGTACACTGCTGCTACTGTCTGTTTATTATCTATACATAGTCACTTTACCCCTACCTACATGTACACTGCTGCTACTGTCTGTTTATTATCTATACATAGTCACTTTACCCCTACTTACATGTACACTGCTGCTACTGTCTGTTTATTATCTATACATAGTCACTTTACCCTACCTACATGTACACTGCTGCTACTGTCTGTTTATTATCTATACATAGTCACTTTACCCCTACCTACATGTACACTGCTGCTACTGTCTGTTTATTATCTATACATAGTCACTTCACCCCTACCTACATGTACACTGCTGCTACTGTCTGTTTATTATCTATACATAGTCACTTTACCCCTACCTACATGTACACTGCTGCTACTGTCTGTTTATTATCTATACATAGTCACTTTACCCCTACCTACATGTACACTGCTGCTACTGTCTGTTTATTATCTATACATAGTCACTTTACCCCTACCTACATGTACACTGCTGCTACTCTCTGTTTATTATCTATACATAGTCACTTTACCCTACCTACATGTACACTGCTGCTACTGTCTGTTTATTATCTATACATAGTCACTTTACCCCTACCTACATGTACACTGCTGCTACTGTCTGTTTATTATCTATACATAGTCACTTTACCCCTACCTACATGTACACTGCTGCTACTGTCTGTTTATTATCTATACATAGTCACTTTACCCCTACCTACATGTACACTGCTGCTACTCTCTGTTTATTATCTATACATAGTCACTTTACCCCTACCTACATGTACACTGCTGCTACTGTCTGTTTATTATCTATACATAGTCACTTCACCCCTACCTACATGTACACTGCTGCTACTGTCTGTTTATTATCTATACATAGTCACTTCACCCCTACCTACATGTACACTGCTGCTACTGTCTGTTTATTATCTATACATAGTCACTTTACCCCCTACCTACATGTACACTGCTGCTACTGTCTGTTTATTATCTATACATAGTCACTTCACCCCTACCTACATGTACACTGCTGCTACTCTCTGTTTATTATCTATACATAGTCACTTTACCCCTACCTACATGTACACTGCTGCTACTGTCTGTTTATTATCTATACATAGTCACTTTACCCTACCTACATGTACACTGCTGCTACTGTCTGTTTATTATCTATACATAGTCACTTTACCCCTACTTACATGTACACTGCTGCTACTGTCTGTTTATTATCTATACATAGTCACTTCACCCCTACCTACATGTACACTGCTGCTACTGTCTGTTTATTATCTATACATAGTCACTTTACCCTACCTACATGTACACTGCTGCTACTCTCTGTTTATTATCTATACATAGTCACTTTACTCCCTACCTACATGTACACTGCTGCTACTCTCTGTTTATTATCTATACATAGTCACTTTACCCCTACCTACATGTACACTGCTGCTACTGTCTGTTTATTATCTATACATAGTCACTTTACCCCTACCTACATGTACACTGCTGCTACTGTCTGTTTATTATCTATACATAGTCACTTCACCCCTACCTACATGTACACTGCTGCTACTGTCTGTTTATTATCTATACATAGTCACTTCACCCCTACCTACATGTACACTGCTGCTACTGTCTGTTTATTATCTATACATAGTCACTTCACCCCTACCTACATGTACACTGCTGCTACTGTCTGTTTATTATCTATACATAGTCACTTTACCCCTACCTACATGTACACTGCTGCTACTGTCTGTTTATTATCTATACATAGTCACTTTACCCCTACCTACATGTACACTGCTGCTACTGTCTGTTTATTATCTATACATAGTCACTTCACCCCTACCTACATGTACACTGCTGCTACTGTCTGTTTATTATCTATACATAGTCACTTCACCCCTACCTACATGTACACTGCTGCTACTGTCTGTTTATTATCTATACATAGTCACTTCACCCCTACCTACATGTACACTGCTGCTACTGTCTGTTTATTATCTATACATAGTCACTTTACCCCTACCTACATGTACACTGCTGCTACTGTCTGTTTATTATCTATACATAGTCACTTTACCCTACCTACATGTACACTGCTGCTACTGTCTGTTTATTATCTATACATAGTCACTTCACCCCTACCTACATGTACACTGCTGCTACTGTCTGTTTATTATCTATACATAGTCACTTCACCCCTACCTACATGTACACTGCTGCTACTGTCTGTTTATTATCTATACATAGTCACTTTACCCTACCTACATGTACACTGCTGCTACTGTCTGTTTATTATCTATACATAGTCACTTCACCCCTACCTACATGTACACTGCTGCTACTGTCTGTTTATTATCTATACATAGTCACTTCACCCCTACCTACATGTACACTGCTGCTACTGTCTGTTTATTATCTATACATAGTCACTTCACCCCTACCTACATGTACACTGCTGCTACTGTCTGTTTATTATCTATACATAGTCACTTCACCCCTACCTACATGTACACTGCTGCTACTGTCTGTTTATTATCTATACATAGTCACTTCACCCCTACCTACATGTACACTGCTGCTACTGTCTGTTTATTATCTATACATAGTCACTTTACCCCTACCTACATGTACACTGCTGCTACTGTCTGTTTATTATCTATACATAGTCACTTCACCCCTACCTACATGTACACTGCTGCTACTCTCTGTTTATTATCTATACATAGTCACTTTACCCCTACCTACATGTACACTGCTGCTACTGTCTGTTTATTATCTATACATAGTCACTTTACCCCTACCTACATGTACACTGCTGCTACTGTCTGTTTATTATCTATACATAGTCACTTTACCCCTACCTACATGTACACTGCTGCTACTGTCTGTTTATTATCTATACATAGTCACTTTACCCCTACCTACATGTACACTGCTGCTACTCTCTGTTTATTATCTATACATAGTCACTTCACCCCTACCTACATGTACACTGCTGCTACTGTCTGTTTATTATCTATACATAGTCACTTCACCCCTACCTACATGTACACTGCTGCTACTGTCTGTTTATTATCTATACATAGTCACTTCACCCCTACCTACATGTACACTGCTGCTACTGTCTGTTTATTATCTATACATAGTCACTTTACCCTACCTACATGTACACTGCTGCTACTGTCTGTTTATTATCTATACATAGTCACTTTACCCCTACCTACATGTACACTGCTGCTACTCTCTGTTTATTATCTATACATAGTCACTTTACCCCTACCTACATGTACACTGCTGCTACTGTCTGTTTATTATCTATACATAGTCACTTCACCCCTACCTACATGTACACTGCTGCTACTGTCTGTTTATTATCTATACATAGTCACTTCACCCCTACCTACATGTACACTGCTGCTACTCTCTGTTTATTATCTATACATAGTCACTTTACCCTACCTACATGTACACTGCTGCTACTGTCTGTTTATTATCTATACATAGTCACTTTACCCCTACCTACATGTACACTGCTGCTACTGTCTGTTTATTATCTATACATAGTCACTTTACCCCTACCTACATGTACACTGCTGCTACTGTCTGTTTATTATCTATACATAGTCACTTTACCCCTACCTACATGTACACTGCTGCTACTGTCTGTTTATTATCTATACATAGTCAATTTACCCCTACCTACATGTACACTGCTGCTACTGTCTGTTTATTATCTATACATAGTCACTTCACCCCTACCTACATGTACACTGCTGCTACTGTCTCTTTATTATCTATACATAGTCACTTCACCCCTACCTACATGTACACTGCTGCTACTGTCTGTTTATTATCTATACATAGTCACTTTACCCCTACCTACATGTACACTGCTGCTACTGTCTGTTTATTATCTATACATAGTCACTTTACCCCTACCTACATGTACACTGCTGCTACTGTCTGTTTATTATCTATACATAGTCACTTTACCCTACCTACATGTACACTGCTGCTACTGTCTGTTTATTATCTATACATAGTCACTTCACCCCTACCTACATGTACACTGCTGCTACTGTCTGTTTATTATCTATACATAGTCACTTCACCCTACCTACATGTACACTGCTGCTACTGTCTGTTTATTATCTATACATAGTCACTTTACCCCTACCTACATGTACACTGCTGCTACTGTCTGTTTATTATCTATACATAGTCACTTTACCCCTACCTACATGTACACTGCTGCTACTGTCTGTTTATTATCTATACATAGTCACTTCACCCCTACCTACATGTACACTGCTGCTACTGTCTGTTTATTATCTATACATAGTCACTTTACTCCCTACCTACATGTACACTGCTGCTACTGTCTGTTTATTATCTATACATAGTCACTTCACCCCTACCTACATGTACACTGCTGCTACTGTCTGTTTATTATCTATACATAGTCACTATACCCCTACCTACATGTACACTGCTGCTACTGTCTGTTTATTATCTATACATAGTCACTTCACCCCTACCTACATGTACACTGCTGCTACTGTCTGTTTATTATCTATACATAGTCACTTCACCCCTACCTACATGTACACTGCTGCTACTCTCTGTTTATTATCTATACATAGTCACTTCACCCCTACCTACATGTACACTGCTGCTACTGTCTGTTTATTATCTATACATAGTCACTTCACCCCTACCTACATGTACACTGCTGCTACTGTCTGTTTATTATCTATACATAGTCACTTTACCCTACCTACATGTACACTGCTGCTACTGTCTGTTTATTATCTATACATAGTCACTTCACCCCTACCTACATGTACACTGCTGCTACTGTCTGTTTATTATCTATACATAGTCACTTCACCCCTACCTACATGTACACTGCTGCTACTGTCTGTTTATTATCTATACATAGTCACTTTACCCCTACCTACATGTACACTGCTGCTACTGTCTGTTTATTATCTATACATAGTCACTTTACCCCCTACCTACATGTACACTGCTGCTACTGTCTGTTTATTATCTATACATAGTCACTTTACCCCTACCTACATGTACACTGCTGCTACTGTCTGTTTATTATCTATACATAGTCACTTTACCCCTACCTACATGTACACTGCTGCTACTGTCTGTTTATTATCTATACATGGTCACTTTACCCCTACCTACATGTACACTGCTGCTACTGTCTGTTTATTATCTATACATAGTCACTTTACCCCTACCTACATGTACACTGCTGCTACTGTCTGTTTATTATCTATACATAGTCACTTCACCCCTACCTACATGTACACTGCTGCTACTGTCTGTTTATTATCTATACATAGTCACTTTACCCCTACCTACATGTACACTGCTGCTACTGTCTGTTTATTATCTATACATAGTCACTTTACCCCTACCTACATGTACACTGCTGCTACTGTCTGTTTATTATCTATACATAGTCACTTTACCCCTACCTACATGTACACTGCTGCTACTGTCTGTTTATTATCTATACATAGTCACTTTACCCCTACCTACATGTACACTGCTGCTACTGTCTGTTTATTATCTATACATAGTCACTTTACCCTACCTACATGTACACTGCTGCTACTGTCTGTTTATTATCTATACATAGTCACTTTACCCCTACCTACATGTACACTGCTGCTACTGTCTGTTTATTATCTATACATAGTCACTTTACCCCTACCTACATGTACACTGCTGCTACTGTCTGTTTATTATCTATACATAGTCACTTCACCCTACCTACATGTACACTGCTGCTACTGTCTGTTTATTATCTATACATAGTCACTTTACCCCTACCTACATGTACACTGCTGCTACTGTCTGTTTATTATCTATACATAGTCACTTTACCCCTACCTACATGTACACTGCTGCTACTGTCTGTTTATTATCTATACATAGTCACTTCACCCCTACCTACATGTACACTGCTGCTACTGTCTGTTTATTATCTATACATAGTCACTTCACCCCTACCTACATGTACAAATTACCTCAACTAACCTGTACCCCCGCACACTGACAGGGTACCCCATGTATATAGCCTCGTTATTGTGTGTTATTTTTTTTACTTTAGTTTGTTTGGTAAATATTTTCTTAACTCTATTTCTTGAACTGCACTGTTGGTTACGGGATTGTAAGTAAGCATTTCACGGTAAGGTCTACACTTGTTATATTCGGCGCATGTGACAAATAAAGTTTGATTTGATGTACATGTAGGTAGAGTTATTAAAGTGACTATGCATAGATGATAATAACAGAGAGTAGCAGCAGTGTACAAAAGGGGGTGGGGGGGCAATGTGTATAGTCTGGGTGGCCATTTGATTAGCTGTTCAGGAGTCTTATGGCTTGGGGGTAGAAACTGTTTAGAAGCCTCTTGAACCTAGACTTGGTGCTCCGGTACCGCTTGCCGTGCGGTAGCAGAGAGAACACTCCGACTAGGGCGGCTGGAGTCTTTGACTATTTTTAGGGCTTTCCTCTGACACCGCCTGGTATAGAGGCCATGTGATTATGGCCTAATGAATTTATTTCATTTAACTGATTTCCTTGTATGAACTCTAGCTCAGTAAAATCTTTGCAATTGTTTGTTCCGGGACACTCAAATTATACTGAACAAACGTTTCCTATGTTACGTCTAGTCTGAGACCAGGGTGGGATTGCAGCAGCACCACTGCCACCCCTGACTGCAGCCCTAGCTCTACTCTAAGCTGATTCAAATGTACTGGGTGAACACTGAAAATAACACGCACCTGTTTACTCTTCAGGTGTTCTCGCACCGTAAAATTAGCCTGAAGCCTGAGATGAGTGGTGTAGCAAAAGTATTTCTTCAGAGAAGCAAGGATAAATTATTTAACACCGACTAGCACTTTTGATATGGCAGTTAAGCTGAAAAATAAGGAAGGTCCACACTAATATTGAAAGGAAAATCTATTCCATCTTCGGTATTGCAGTAAAAGACACAAATGTTGAAATTTAGCTACAATTGTCATGGAGTTGGCTATTACGGTGTTATACGCATCAAAAACCTGTGGCATGATATTGACAACTCTCTCTCTCCCCTCTGTTATGAACTGTCAATATCATACTGGTCTCTCCCCTCCAGTTCAAGCTGATATCTCAGGCCTACGAGGTTCTGTCAGAGCCCAAGAAGAGGGACCTCTACGACCAGGGTGGAGAGCAGGCTATCAAGGATGGGGGCATGGGGGGAGGAGGTTCCCCCATGGACATATTCAACATGTTCTTTGGAGGCGGAGGCAGAATGCCTCAGAGGGATAGGAGAGGTAATAATAATGTTACAAATGGCTCATATTGGGGACGGTTTCCATGACACAGATGAGGCTTAAACCATTCCAGGACTAGAAAGCAAGACCAATGGAGAATGTCCATTGAAAAAAGCTTTTTAGTCCAGGATTAGGCTAATCTGTGTCCGGGAAACCGCCCCGTCATCTGTTATTTGTGCTCCCTGAATATTATTGTGTAGTGATGATTGTGTGTTTGGTCCAGGTAAGAACGTGGTCCATCAGCTCACTGTGACTCTGGAGGAGATGTACAATGGAACCAAGAGGAAATTGGCCCTGCAGAAAAACGTAATCTGTGGAAAATGTGAAGGTATGTTGAGATCCAATATCGAAAACAAAGCTCCCCCATTATCAGATCTGAGCCCATTATGATCTAGGATCAGTTTGACCTTTGAAATCATAATGACTAAGAGGGGATACCTGATCCTAGATCAGCACATTTACTCTGAGACGTGAATACAGGTCCAGGTCTCGTGTCTTCTCTGAGTTCCACCAGGTCTGAAATCCATTGCTCTAACTCTGGTTGTCTTTACTGCAGGTTAAGACTCCTAACTCGGGTTGTCTTTACTGCAGGTTAAGACTCCTAACTCGGGTTGTCTTTACTGCAGGTTAAGACTCCTAACTCTGGTTGTCTTTACTGCAGGTTACGACTCCTAACTCTGGTTGTCTTTACTGCAGGTTACGACTCCTAACTCTGGTTGTCTTTACTGCAGGTTACGACTCCTAACTCTGGTTGTCTTTACTGCAGGTTACGACTCCTAACTCTGGTTGTCTTTACTGCAGGTTAAGACTCCTAACTCTGGTTGTCTTTACTGCAGGTTACGACTCCTAACTCTGGTTGTCTTTACTGCAGGTTACGACTCCTAACTCTGGTTGTCTTTACTGCAGGTTACGACTCCTAACTCTGGTTGTCTTTACTGCAGGTTACGACTCCTAACTCTGGTTGTCTTTACTGCAGGTTACGACTCCTAACTCTGGTTGTCTTTACTGCAGGTTACGACTCCTAACTCTGGTTGTCTTTACTGCAGGTTACGACTCCTAACTCTGGTTGTCTTTACTGCAGGTTACGACTCCTAACTCTGGTTGTCTTTACTGCAGGTTACGACTCCTAACTCTGGTTGTCTTTACTGCAGGTTACGACTCCTAACTCTGGTTGTCTTTACTGCAGGTTACGACTCCTAACTCTGGTTGTCTTTACTGCAGGTTACGACTCCTAACTCTGGTTGTCTTTACTGCAGGTTACGACTCCTAACTCTGGTTGTCTTTACTGCAGGTTACTTAACTCTAACTCTGGTTGTCTTTACTGCAGGTTACGACTCCTAACTCTGGTTCTAACTCTGGTTGTCTTTACTGCAGGTTACGACTCCTAACTCTGGTTGTCTTTACTGCAGGTTACGACTCTAACTCTGGTTGTCTTTACTGCAGGTTTAACTCTGGTTGTCTTTACTGCAGGTTACGACTCCTAACTCTGGTTGTCTTTACTGCAGGTTACGACTCCTAACTCTGGTTGTCTTTACTGCAGGTTACGACTCCTAACTCGGGTTGTCTTTACTGCAGGTTACGACTCCTAACTCGGGTTGTCTTTACTGCAGGTTACGACTCCTAACTCTGGTTGTCTTTACTGCAGGTTACGGTGGTAAGAAGGGTGCCTTGCAGACGTGTGGTTCATGTAAAGGCAGAGGAGTGGAGATCAAGGTGCAGCAGATCGGGCCAGGAATGATACAGCAGATCCAGACCATGTGTGCAGAGTGCCAGGGAGAGGGCGAACGCTTCAACTCTAAAGACCGATGCAAGACCTGCAACGGACACAAAGTAGAACGCAAGAAGAAGATTTTAGAGGTTCACATTGACAAAGGTTTGTTTGAGGTCCTCTTCCCTTGTTGGGATGTTTAAAATAAGTGATTTACTGTACAATACTAAGAAGATATAAAACCCTAATTCCCTAGAGCTTAAATATCAGAAGTTTTGACTTGCTGTAAATAATATGAAATAATAGCAAGGGTGCCCTCTGGTGTCTCTCAAACTCCCTTCAGCTGTAGGCAGCCATCATGATAGAAAGGAACAGAGATACCAGTGAACTAACCAAGGCACTATTACTGTGTCCTGTAGGTATGAACTAACCAAGGCACTATTACTGTGTCCTGTAGGTATGAACTAACCAAGGCACTATTACTGTGTCCTGTAGGTATGAACTAACCAAGGCACTATTACTGTGTCCTGTAGGTATGAACTAACCAAGGCACTATTACTGTGTCCTGTAGGTATGAACTAACCAAGGCACTATTACTGTGTCATGTAGGTATGAACTAACCAAGGCACTATTACTGTGTCCTGTAGGTATGAACTAACCAAGGCACTATTACTGTGTCCTGTAGGTATGAACTAACCAAGGCACTATTACTGTGTCCTGTAGGTATGAACTAACCAAGGCACTATTACTGTGTCCTGTAGGTATGAACTAACCAAGGCACTATTACTGTGTCCTGTAGGTATGAACTAACCAAGGCACTATTACTGTGTCCTGTAGGTATGAACTAACCAAGGCACTATTACTGTGTCCTGTAGGTATGAACCAACCAAGGCACTATTACTGTGTCCTGTAGGTATGAACTAACCAAGGCACTATTACTGTGTCCTGTAGGTATGAACTAACCAAGGCACTATTACTGTGTCCTGTAGGTATGAACCAACCAAGGCACTATTACTGTGTCCTGTAGGTATGAACTAACCAAGGCACTATTACTGTGTCCTGTAGGTATGAACTAACCAAGGCACTATTACTGTGTCCTGTAGGTATGAACTAACCAAGGCACTATTACTGTGTCCTGTAGGTATGAACTAACCAAGGCACTATTACTGTGTCCTGTAGGTATGAACTAACCAAGGCACTATTACTGTGTCCTGTAGGTATGAACTAACCAAGGCACTATTACTGTGTCCTGTAGGTATGAACTAACCAAGGCACTATTACTGTGTCCTGTAGGTATGAACTAACCAAGGCACTATTACTGTGTCCTGTAGGTATGAACTAACCAAGGCACTATTACTGTGTCCTGTAGGTATGAACTAACCAAGGCACTATTACTGTGTCCTGTAGGTATGAACTAACCATGGCACTATTACTGTGTCCTGTAGGTATGAAGGGGGGTCAGAAGATACCATTCCACGGGGAGGGCGACCAGGAGCCTGGTCTGGAACCAGGTGACGTGGTGATCGTGCTGGACCAGCAGGAACACCCAGTGTACCAGAGGCAGGAGGACGACCTGCACATGAAGATGAACATCAAACTGGTTGAGGCCCTCTGTGGCTTCAAGAAGACCATCCGTACGCTAGATGGCAGGGTGCTCATCATCACCTCTCCACCAGGTAATGCATTAGTGTGGCTGTTATAATAATTCACCCCCATAATGACATCACAATACCCCATAATGACATCCCAATACCCCATAATGACATCCCACTACCCCATAATGACATCACAATACCCCATAATGACATCACAATACCCCATAATGACATCCCAATACCCCATAATGACATCCCAATACCCCATAATGACATCCCACTACCCCATAATGACATCACAATACCCCATAATGACATCACAATACCCCATAATGACACCACACTACCCCATAATGACACCACACTACCCCATAATGACATCACAATACCCCATAATGACATCACAATACCCCATAATGACATCCCAATACCCCATAATGACACCCCAATACCCCATAATGACACCCCAATACCCCATAATGACACCCCAATACCCCATAATGACATCACAATACCCCATAATGACATCCCAACACCCCATAATGACATCCCAACACCCCATAATGACATCCCAACACCCCATAATGACACCCCAATACCCCATAATGACACCACAATACCCCATAATGACACCACAATACCCCATAATGACATCACAATACCCCATAATGACATCACAATACCCCATAAAGCAAAAACAGGTTTTTAGATTTGTTTTTGTATTCAGACCCTTTCGATAAATATTGAACTCAAAATTGAGCTCCGGTGCATCCTGTTTCCATTGATCATCCTTGAGATGTTTCTACAACTTGATTGGAGTCCACCTGTGGTAAATTCAATTGATTGGACGTTATTTGGAAAGGCACACACCTGTCTATATAAAGGTCCCACAGTTGACAGTGCATGTCAGAGCAAAAACCAAGCTATGAGGTCAAAGGAATTGTCCGTAGAGCTCCGAGACAGAATTGTGTCGAGGCACAGCTCTGGAGAAGGCTACCAAGAACCTGATTGTCACTCTGACAGAGGTCCAGAGTTCCTCTGTGGAGATGGGAGAACCTTCCAGAATGACAACCATCTCTGCAGCGCTCCACCAATTAGGCCTTTATGGAAGAGTGGCCAGACGGAAGCCACTCCTCAGTAAAAGGCACATGACAGCCAGCTTGGAGTTTGCCCAAAGGCACCTAAAGACTCGCAGACCATGAGAAACAAGATTCTCTGGTCTGATGAAATCCAGATTGAACTCTTTGGCCTGAATGCCAACCGTCACATCTGGAGGAAACCAGGCTCCGCTCATCACCTGGCCAATACCAGCCCCACGGTGAAGCATGCTTTGGGTATGTTTTTCAGCGGCAGGGACTGGAAGACTAGTCAGGATTGAGGCAAAGATGAACAGTACAGAGATCCTTGATGAAAACCTGCGCTTGGGACCTCCAGAATGGGCCGTAGGTTCACATTCCAACAGGACAACGACCCTAAGCCTACAGCCAGGACTTGAAACCGATTGAACGTCTCTGGAGAGACCTTAAAGTACAGCGACACTCCCCATCCAACCTGACAGAGCTTGAGAGGATCTGCAGAGAAGAATGGGAGAAACTCCCCAAATACAGGTGTGCCAAGCTTGTAGCGTCCTACCCAAGAAGACTCAAGGCTGTAATCGCTGCCAAAGGTGCTTCAACAAAGTACTGAGTAAAGGGTCTGAATACTGATGTAAATGTGATATTTCATATACATGTCTTTTTTTTTTTTTTTTGTAGGAAACATTTCTAAACCTGTTTTTGCTTTGCCGTTATGGGGTATTGTGATGTCATTATGGGGTATTGTGATGTCATTATGGGGTATTGTGTGTAGATTGATGAGGATAATTAAAAATCATTCTTAGAATAAGATGTAAAAAGTCAAGAGGACTGAATACGTTCCGAAGGCACTGCATATATACATATATACACAAATAGATACAGTTGAAGTCGGAAGTTTACATACACATTAGCCAAATACATTTAAACTCAGTTCTTCACAATTCCTGACATTTAAGCCTAGTAAAGATTCCCTGTCTTAGGTCAGTTAGGATCACCACTTTATTTTAAGAATGTGAAATGTCAGAATAATTGTAGAGAGAATGATTTATTTAAGCTTTTATTTCTTTCATCACATTCCCAGTGGGTCAGACGTTTATATACATTCATTTAGTATTTGGTAGCATTGCCTTTAAATTGTTTAACTTGGGTGAAACGTTTCGGGTTGCCTTCCACAAGCTTCCCACAATAAGTTGTGTGAATTCTGGCCCATTGCTCCTGACAGAGCTGGTGTAACTGAGTCAGGTTTGTAGGCCTCCTTGCTCGCACACACATTTTTCAGTTCTGCCCACAAATTTTCTATGGGATTGAGGTCAGGGCTTTGTGATGGCCACTCCAATACCTTGACTTTGTTGTCCTTAAGCCATTTTGCCACAATTTTGGAAGTATGCTTGGAGTCGTTGTCCATTTGGAAGACCAAGCTTTAACTTCCTTGACTGATGTCTTGAGATGTTGCTTCAATATATCCACATCATTTTCCCTCCGCATGATGCCATCTATTTTGTGAAGTGCACCAGTCCCTCCTGCAGCAAAGCACCCCCACAACATGATGCTGCCACCCCGTGCTTCACGGTTGGGATGGCGTTCTTCGGCTTGCAAGCCTCCCCCTTTTTCCTCCAAACATAACAATGGTCATTATGGCCAAACAGTTCTATTTTTGTTTCATCAGACCAGAGGACATTTCTCCAAAAAGTACGATCTTTGTCCCCATGTGCAGTTGCAAACCGTAGACTGGCATTTTTATGGCGGGTTTGGAGCAGTGGCTTCTTCCTTGCTGAGCGGCCTTTCAGGTTATGTCGATATAGGACTCGTTTTACTGTGGATATAGAAACTTTTGTATCTGTTTCCTCCAGCATCTTCACAAGGTCCTTTGCTGTTGTTCTGGGATTGATTTGCACTTTTCACACCAAAGTACGTTCATCTCTAGGAGACAGAACGCGTCTCCTTCATGAGCGGTATGACGGCTGCATGGTCCCATGGTGTTTATACTTGCGTACTATTGTTTGTACAGATGAACGTAGTACCTTCAGGCTATTGGATATTGCTCCTAAGGATGAACCAGACTTGTGGTGGTCTACAATTTATTTTCTGAGGTCTTGGCGGATTTCTTTTGTTTTTCCCCATGTCAAGCAAAGAGGCACTGAGTTTGAAGGTAGGCCTTGAAATACATCCACAGGTACACCTCCAATTGACTCAAATGATGTCAATTAGCCTATCAGAAGCTTCTAAAGCCATGACATACTTGGTGTATGTAAACTTCTGACCCACTCGAATTGTGATACAGTGAATTATAAGTGAAATAATCTGTCTGTAAACAATTGTTGTAAAAATTACTTGTGTCATGCACAAAGTAGATGTCCTAACCGACTTGCCAAAACTATAGTTTGTTAACAAGACATTTGTGGAGTGGTTGAAAAACGAGTTTTAATGTCTCCAACCTAAGTGTATGTAAACTTCTGACTTCAACTATATAGAGATAGATATCATTATAATTGTACTATTTATTTTTGCATTAATTCATGTTACATATCAGTTTGCAAACAATGTCCCAAATAATTAATCCTTGGTTTAATAAAGCTGCATACAAACATGTTCTCTTGAGTAAGGCAGCTCCAGAATACAGGTGTTTCAGCCCAGCTCAGTGTTCTCTGTGGTGGTGGGGCAGCCAGCCAAATCAGTGTAGGCGTATGGTAGTTGCGCTGTGATTAGCTCAGTGTTCTTTAACTCATGGGGGCACTACGTCGCCGCAGAATCTTCAGGGAGAGCTAGGCAGTTCAAGCCCCCTTGGCTGCTGCCATAGATTTACATTAGAAGCTCCCGTCCAAGAAGGCTCAAGGTCATTGGCCACAGGTCAAATCACGTTATATCTTCCGTAACTTCTTTTGCTTACCCAGTTGTCTTGAAAGCACCAGAGAATGCCAGACTTTGGCAAAGTAAAAAAATGTACCCACAAGAAGGATTGCCGCTCCACCTTCCTGTTCAAGTGAGCACAGCACAACAATGATGAGTCTCAAAATATGCTGTTGCATAAATGATGTAATATGCCAGGGAAAAGCGTATACTGTAGCTAAGAAAGGAATACTAAGTGTATGTTGTGTAGTAAGTTAGTAGCCCATGTGCCTCACCCTAATGATTTAGCCTAATGTTCTGACTTGGTGGTGCACATGTCAAAGTCAAAGTCACCATTTTTAGTCAGTTGTACAACCGAATGCCTTCAACTGAAATGTGTCTTCCGCATTTAACCCAACCCCTCTGAATCAGAGAGGTGCGGGGGGCTTCCTTAATCGACATCCATGTCTTCGGCGCCCGGGGAACAGTGGGTTAACTGCCTTGTTCAGGGGCAGAACGACAGATTTGGTCAAGTCCAACGCTCTAACCACTAGGCTACCTGCCGCCCCCCAATGTAGCCTACAGTATAGCCTGTTTTAGACAAATGTTGTCATCGAATATTGCAAGAGCTTTCATTGTCTGCTTATATGCCCCCTTTATTTATCCTACAGTTCTGACTTGGTGTACATGTAGAATATTATAAGAATGGCCCATGTTCTGAATTCTGTCGTGGTACACTTCAAAAGTTCTTAACAAATAGGCATATCGTGCGCCTGAGCTCACTCATTAATGTCTTAATGGAAATTACGGATTGTCTCTTATCCACTCATCGTTCCCTTATGCCATAGTGTCTACATCTTCATTGTTCTATTGCTTATATAAGCAATATCTCATTTAGTATCTTATTGATCATTTTAGGCAATGTTGGAATGATTCATTTCATTGTTTTGCTTAGTTGTTGTATTATAATTAATGAGGAGGGGATACTATACAATGTTGGTTCTGGAACCATGTGTGCCAGTGACAGTACAGTAATAGATCCATCTAATTCTAGTTCATATTGGGAGGGTTGTTTTGTTTGAGCAATGCGCTGTCTTGAAGAAGAGTGACGTTAAGACCTCAACATCTATCTCAATTTCTGTCGGTGTCCATTTTGAATGTGTTGAACCGCGGCCTACCTCGTTTTAATTTTTTTAAATAACTTGGCAAGTCAGTTAACAACTAATTATTTACAATGACTGCCTACCCCGGCCAAACCTGGACGACGCTGGGCCAATTGTGCGCCGCCCTGTGGGACTCCCAATCACGGCCGGATGTGATACTTAGCTCTAAGTGTTAATGATCTAAGAACAAACATGAATTTACTGAAAATGAACGTAATAATGTTTGTGTATGGTTCAAAAGTCAACTCATGTTGGCATTGAGTATTTAATGTTTTATTGTAGGCCCTAACAGTTTACCCCACCAAGATGTACACGCTGACATCACCACTGGCCCCCACCATACTGGAAAATAAGGAGGCATTGACTCAGTGTGTTGATTTGCCCCAAACATGAGGCTTTGCATTTAGGACTAAAAGTGTCTTCCTTTGTGTTGTTTTCAGTGTTAACTGTCTTGTTGCGTACAAATGCATGTTTTGGAATATACTGTATATTTGTATTCTTCACTGTCGTTTAGGTTAGTATCGTGGCGTCACAATGTTGATCTATCCTCAGTTTTCTCCTATCCAATTGTATTGGTCACATACGTGTTTAGCAGATGTTATTGCGGGTGTAGCGAAATGCTTGTATCACTTCGACTCTTAACTGTTTTACATTCCCCGATGGCCTCATGGTGACATCCCTGAGCAGTTTCCTTCCTGCCAGTTCAGAAGAATGTCTGGGTGGTTTAATACGTCATCCACAGTCGGATTATTAACTTGACCATGCCTCAAAGATTCAATGTCTGATTTTGTTATCGTTACCAGTCACTGGCTGCCTTTGAGGCTTTCAAAATGCTCCCTGTTGTAGTTGAATCTTTTTGAATTCAATACTTGACAGAGACCTTAGATGTCTGGGGGACAGAGGAAGGGGTAGTCATTCAAAAATCATGTCTACCCCCATACTCAATGCGGTCCCGACCCAGAGCGGGGTCAATATGGACCGTGAGGCCCAACCTAAATGTATAGATGGTGTGTTCCGTCCCCTGGACTTTCTCCACATTTTGTTACGTTACAGTCTTAATCTTCATCTTATTTTGTCCTCAATCTACACACAATACCTCAGAATGACAAAGCAAAAACAGGTTTAGACATTTTTGCTAATTTATTACAAATAAAAAACATAAGAATTCTGACCCTTTACTCTGTATTTTGTTGAAGCACCGTTAGCAGCGATTACAGCCTTGAGTCTTCTTGGGTATGACGCTACAAGCTTGGCACACCTGTATTTGGTCTGTTTCTCCCATTCTTCTCTGCAAAGCCCCTCAAACTCTTTCAGGTTGGATGGGGAGCGTCGCTGCATAGCTGTTTTCAGGTCTCTCCAGCGATGTTTGATCAGGTTAAAGTCCGGACTCTGGCTGGGCCACTCAAGGACATTCAGGGACTTGTCTTGCGTGGTCTTGGCTGTGTGCTTAGGGTCGTTTTCCTGTTGGAAGGCGAACCGGTTCTCCCATCTCCACAGAGGAACTCTGTCAGTGACCATCGGGTTCCTGGTCACCTCCCTGACCAATGCCCAGTTTGGCCGGGTCGCCAGCTCTAGGAAGAGTCTTGGTGGTTCCAAACTTCTTCCATTTTAAGAATGATGGAGGCCACTGTCTTCTTGGCCTTTCAATGCTGCATAAATGTTTTGGTACCCTTCCTCAGATCTGTGCCTTGTCACATCCTGTCTCGGAGAACCACAAACTATTCCTTCGACCTTATGGCTTGGTTTTTGCTTTGACATGCACCGTCAACCGTGGGACCTTTATATAGACAGATGTGTTCCTTTCCAAATCATGTCCAATCAATTGAATTTACCACAGGTGGACTCCAATCAAGTTGAATAAACATCTCAAGGATGATCAATGGAAACAGGATGCATCTGAGCTCAATTTTGAGTCTCATAGCAAAGGGTCTGAATACAGTATTTCACTTTGTTATTTGTATAAATGTGCAATCATTTCTAAACCGTTTTTTTCTTTGTGATTATGGGGTATAGTGTAGATTGCATTCATATGTATTTAAACCATTTTAGAGTTGGCTGTAAGTCAAGGTCTGAATACTTTCTGTCACACACACACACACACACACACACACACAATTGTGCTTGAAATGTGTGTGACTGGACCTTCTCCAGTAGTACTTGAGTATCTCTGTCCTATTATTCACTTAGTTGAATCCAAGCAACTTGTGATTTGGTTAAGAAGAATTATCCTCCTGAACTTAATAGGGCTGGCCATAACAATGTAGCTGAATACAACTATTTGTTTGACATTTTTTTATTAGTTTGGAATATTTAGTGTAGTACAAAGACTGTTGCGTGACTGTGTGCTCTTTCTGTTTCCAGGTAAAGTAGTGAAGGCCAACGATGTGAGGTGTGTCCGTAATGAAGGCATGCCCATCCACAAAGACCCTTACGACAGAGGACAGCTCATCATTCAATTCCAGGTTAGTAAGCTCTATTGGTCTGACTAAACTAATACATGAGAGCGAGAAATTATATATATATATATATAAACAATTCACGAAGGATAGCTACACAGTACGATTGAACTAATACCTGAATGTATGAGTGCTGCAGAGATGGTTGTCCATCTGGAAGGTTCTCCCATCTCCACAGAGGAACTCTGGAGCTCTGTCAGTGACCATCATGTTCTTGGTCATCTCCCTGACAAAGGCCCTTCACCCCCGATTGCTCAGTTTGGCCGGGTGGCCAGCTCTAGGAAGAGTCTTGGTGTTTCCAAACTTCTGACATTTAAGAATGATGGAGGCTACTGTGCCTGTATCAATGCTGCTGAACTGTATCAATGCTGCAGAGCCTGTACCAATGCTGCAAAGCCTGTACCAATGCTGCAGAGCCTGTAGCCTGTACCAATGCTGCAGAGCCTGTACCAATGCTGCAGAGCCTGTATCAATGCTGCAGAGCCTGTAGCCTGTACCAATGTTGCAGAGCCTGTATCAATGCTGCAGAGCCTGTATCAATGCTGCAGAGCCTGTATCAATGCTGCAGAGCCTGTATCAATGCTGCAGAGCCTGTACCAATGCTGCAGAGCCTGTAGCCTGTACCAATGTTGCAGAGCCTGTATCAATGCTGCAGAGCCTGTACCAATGCTGCAGAGCCTGTACCAATGCTGCAGAGCCTGTGTCGGGTTGTCTGAAATGGCACCCTATTTCTCTAGATAAGTAGAGCCCTATATAGGGGTAGGGTGCATGGGCTCTAAGCAACATCTCCAATCTGGACTCATTGATTGGACTCCAGGTTAGCGGACTCCTGACTCCAATGAGCTTTTGGAGAAGTCATTAGCCTAGGGGTTCACATATTCTTTCCAACCAACACTGTGAATGTTTCAATTATATATTCAATATGGACAAGAAAAATACAATTTGTGTGTTACTAGTTTAAGCAGACTGTGTTTGTCTATTGTTGTGACCTAGATGAAGATCAGATCAAATTTGATGACCAATTTATGCAGAAATCCAGGTATTTCCAAAGGTTTGTTTTGTTGCCACTGTATATAGGGCATAGACCCTATCAGACCCATAACCCATTTCTCTATGTTCCTCCCCACCAGGTGGAGTTCCCAGATAAACACTGGCTGCCAGAGCACCTCCTCCCTCAGCTGGAGGCCCTCCTCCCCCCCAGAGACGAGCAGCTGATCTCCGACGACATGGAGGAGGTAGACCTGAAGGAGATGGATCGCAGCTACTCTCAACAGAGGAGCGCCAGCAGTGGAGGAGGGAAGCCAAGCTTTGAGGATATTGACGACGATGAGGGGGGAAGCCATGGCGTGCAGTGCCAGCAGCAGTAGAATATAGAAACTCATGCTGCACTGAATGTTTAGTTTGTTCAATTCATCTGTTTTAGAATCTGTGTATACAAATCACGTCAAACTCAGTTCCTGAACGACTGGGTTTGACAAAAGCCTTATTCATTAGAGTTCAAAGTCCACTGTTATCAAGCGCTGCACTGAAATGCCTAATTTCACAGCAATGTCATGTTTTAGGCAGTACATCCGAGCAGCTGTTTACCTTTATACTGAGAGTCAGGTTAGGAGAATTAGGTTAAGGTTAGGGAAAGGGTTAGCCACAAAGCTTGTTGTCAAAGGATGTTGTCCCCGACATGACCACTAGATGGAGCTGTACACCTCCTCCATCTAGCCACAATGGTAGAGCGCTAGTCTGTTTACGTTTCTATCTAACACCTGCACTCTTTTTCTACATGTGTAGTGTAAGTTGTGTGTATTGTTTTATTTCATATGGATCTGTTCATGAGAGAGATATTAGGAGGCACAGAAAACAGACTTTTATTGACTTAGGTCCATAACTCACCAGAGGAACCTGTATGCTTTCTATGAAGGTAATGTTGCTTTCTCACCACAGGCCTTTCACCCACTCTTGAAATGGATTGATCCTTTCACAAATAAAACCTCTCAAGAATGCCTTCTCGTTTTTTTAAAACAACCTTTATTCTATTTCATCTGGTTCACTTTATACGATTCATATCTGCAATTGTCAAATATCAGCATACGTATTATTATAAGGCTGATATCAGTTAATAATACATTACATCATCTCCTTGACAAAGGCGGTAGACTATTGAAAGTAGGAGACCTGATGCACCAAGAGTAAGGCTTTTATTCTGAAAAGTGGACTGAGATGGCAGAAAGATCAGCTATGTAATTTCACTATCATGTCTCTACATTGTTGGGAAGGGCCATGTGCATTTCACTGTTAGTCTACACCTGTGTTATGAAGCGTTTGATTATATTTAAAACAAGATAATGACATTTCACATTCATTGCAATCAATGAAAAGGTAAGGCATCGATCAGTGATGTCATCGATCCATGGTATGCTTCAATGGTGATTCCTCGTGAAAACAACAGACCGGAAGTAATGAAACACTCAGAACAGTTCCACTTCCTTTATTCTACTGCTTCCTCATGAATGAGCAGAGAGAGAGACTAGTCAAAGATCTTACCTTACCTGACACCCTAGATCCACTTCAATTGGCATACCGCCCCAATAGATCCACAGACAATGCAATCGCCATCACATTGTCTCATTGCTTTCTAAAAAGTACAATTGGCCACCAAGTTTCGAACTTGAAGTCTGTTCGGTTTCCGAGAAATGTCCCCTTCCATATGGGGATGAAGTGTCCATTTGCCATATACCCTCCGTTGCTGCCTGGTGTATTTTTCCGGTACTGCATTATCATTATAAACACTATAAATATCTCGGGAACCGAGTGTCCTGGAAACTTTCTTTCTTGACTTCCCGGAAGACTGGGTCCCAGGGCATGACCTGTGACCTGCGGACGTGAAGTAAGAGGACGTCCAGTAGCCAAAATACATTTCAAATCAAATCAAAATGTATTTGTCACATGCGCCGAATACAACAGGTGTAGATCTTACCGTGAAATGCTTACTTACAAGCCCTCAACCAACAATGCAGTTCAAGAAAAATAGAGTTAAGAAAATATTTACTAAATAAACTAAAGTAAAAAATATTCTAAAAAGTAACACAATAAAATAATGAGGCCATGTACAGGGGTACAGGCTAGTCAAAGTAATTTGTACATGTAGGTAGGGGTAAAGTGACTGCATAGATAATAAACAGACAGTAGCAGCAGTGTACATGTAGGTAGGGGTAAAGTGACTGCATAGATAATAAACAGACAGTAGCAGCAGTGTACATGTAGGTAGGGGTGAAGTGACTATGTATAGATAATAAACAGACAGTAGCAGCAGTGTACATGTAGGTAGGGGTAAAGTGACTATGTATAGATAATAAACAGACAGTAGCAGCAGTGTACATGTAGGTAGGGGTAAAGTGACTGCATAGATAATAAACAGACAGTAGCAGCAGTGTACATGTAGGTAGGGGTAAAGTGACTATGTATAGATAATAAACAGACAGTAGCAGCAGTGTACATGTAGGTAGGGTAAAGTGACTATGTATAGATAATAAACAGACAGTAGCAGCAGTGTACATGTAGGTAGGGTGAAGTGACTATGTATAGATAATAAACAGACAGTAGCAGCAGTGTACATGTAGGTAGGGTTAAAGTGACTATGTATAGATAATAAACAGACAGTAGCAGCAGTGTACATGTAGGTAGGGGTAAAGTGACTATGTATAGATAATAAACAGACAGTAGCAGCAGTGTACATGTAGGTAGGGGTAAAGTGACTATGTATAGATAATAAACAGACAGTAGCAGCAGTGTACATGTAGGTAGGGGTGAAGTGACTATGTATAGATAATAAACAGACAGTAGCAGCAGTGTACATGTAGGTAGGGGTGAAGTGACTATGTATAGATAATAAACAGACAGTAGCAGCAGTGTACATGTAGGTAGGGGTGAAGTGACTATGTATAGAAAATAAACAGACAGTAGCAGCAGTGTACATGTAGGTAGGGGTAAAGTGACTATGTATAGATAATAAACAGACAGTAGCAGCAGTGTACATGTAGGTAGGTTTGAAGTGACTATGTATAGATAATAAACAGACAGTAGCAGCAGTGTACATGTAGGTAGGGGTGAAGTGACTATGTATAGATAATAAACAGACAGTAGCAGCAGTGTACATGTAGGTAGGGTGAAGTGACTATGTATAGATAATAAACAGACAGTAGCAGCAGTGTACATGTAGGTAGGGGTAAAGTGACTATGTATAGATAATAAACAGACAGTAGCAGCAGTGTACATGTAGGTAGGGGTAAAGTGACTATGTATAGATAATAAACAGACAGTAGCAGCAGTGTACATGTAGGTAGGGGTGAAGTGACTATGTATAGATAATAAACAGACAGTAGCAGCAGTGTACATGTAGGTAGGGGTAAAGTGACTATGTATAGATAATAAACAGACAGTAGCAGCAGTGTACATGTAGGTAGGGATAAAGTGACTATGTATAGATAATAAACAGACAGTAGCAGCAGTGTACATGTAGGTAGGGGTGAAGTGACTATGTATAGATAATAAACAGACAGTAGCAGCAGTGTACATGTAGGTAGGGATAAAGTGACTATGTATAGATAATAAACAGACAGTAGCAGCAGTGTACATGTAGGTAGGGGTGAAGTGACTATGTATAGATAATAAACAGACAGTAGCAGCAGTGTACATGTAGCTAAATATTGTGGGTTTCCATTTGATTAATGGCTTGGTTAAGCTGTTAAGGAGCATTTGGACCTAGACTTGGCAACCTGATGCAATCAGTCAGGGTGCTCTCGATGGTGCAGCTGTAGATCTTTTTGAGGATCTTGGGAACCATGACAAATCTTTTCAGTAAGACAAATCTGTTTGGACAATGATAGTTTGTTGGTGATGTGGACATCAAAGAACTTGAAACTCTCGACCCGCTTCACTGCAGCCCTGTCGATGTGAATGGGGCCTTTTTAAGCCCTCAATTTGCTGTAGTCCACGATCAGCTCCTTTGTCTTGATCACATTGAGGGAGAGGTTGTCGTCCTGCCACCACATGGCCAGGTCTCTGACCTCCTCCCCATAGGCTCATCGTTGTCGGTGATCAGGCCTACCACTGTTGTGTCGTCAGCAAACTTAATGATGGTGTTGGAGTCAAGTATGGCCACGCAGTCGTAGGTGAACAGGGAGTACAGGAAGGCACTAAATACCTCCCCTGATATAGAGATACTGTCTCTGCTCCCGTTCCACCTCCCCTGATATAGAGATACTGTCTCTGCTCCCGTTCTACCTCCCCTGATATAGAGATACTGTCACTGTCACTGCTCCCGTTCTACCTCCCCTGATGTAGAGATACTGTCACTGCTCCCGTTCTACCTCCCCTGATATAGAGATACTGTCACTGCTCCAGTTCTACCTCCCCTGATATAGAGATACTGTCACTGCTCCCGTTCTACCTCCCCTGATATAGAGATACTGTCACTGCTCCCGTTGTACCTCACCTGATATAGAGATACTGTCACTGCTCCCGTTCTACCTCCCCTGATATAGAGAAACTGTCACTGCACCCGTTCAACCTCCCCTGATATAGAGATACTGTCACTGCTCCCGTTCTACCTCCCTGATATGGAGATACTGTCACTGCTCCCGTTCTACCTCCCTGATATAGAGATACTGTCACTGCTCCCGTTCTACCTCCTGATATAGAGATACTGCCACTGCTCCCGTTCTACCTCCTGATATAGAGATACTGTCACTGCTCCCGTTCTACCTCCCCTGATATAGAGATACTGTCACTCCTCCCGTTCTACCTCCCCTGATATAGAGAAACTGTCACTGCTCCGTTCAACCTCCCTGATATAGAGATACTGTCACTGCTCCCGTTCTACCTCCTGATATGGAGATACTGTCACTGCTCCCGTTCTACCTCCCTGATATAGAGATACTGTCACTGCTCCCGTTCTACCTCCTGATATAGAGATACTGTCACTGCTCCCGTTCTACCTCCCCTGATATAGAGATACTGCCACTGCTCCCGTTCTACCTCCCCTGATATAGAGATACTGTCACTGCTCCCGTTCTACCTCCCTGATGTAGAGATACTGCCACTGCTCCCGTTCTACCTCCCTGATATAGAGATACTGTCACTGCTCCCGTTCTACCTCCCTGATGTAGAGATACTGTCACTGCTCCCGTTCTACCTCCCCTGATATAGAGATACTGTCACTGCTCCCGTTCTACCTCCCTGATATAGAGATACTGTCACTGCTCCCGTTCTACCTCTGATATAGAGATACTGTCACTGCTCTCGTTCTACCTCCCCTGATATAGAGATACTGTCACTGCTCTCGTTCTACCTCCCTGATATAGAGATACTGTCACTGCTCTCGTTCTACCTCCCCTGATATAGAGATACTGTCACTGCTCCCGTTGTACCTCCCCTGATATAGAGATACTGTCACTGCTCTCGTTCTACCTCCCCTGATATAGAGATACTGTCACTGCTCTCGTTCTACCTCCCTGATATAGAGATACTGTCAATGTCACTGCTCCCGTTCTACCTCCCTGATATAGAGATACTGTCACTGCTCCCGTTCTACCTCCCTGATATAGAGATACTGTCAATGTCACTGCTCCCGTTCTACCTCCTGATGTAGAGATACTGTCACTGCTCCCGTTCTACCTCCCTGATATAGAGATACTGTCACTGCTCCCGCTTCTACCTCCCTGATATATAGATACTGCCACTGCTCCCGTTCTACCTCCCCTGATATAGAGATACTGTCACTGCTCCCGTTCTACCTCCCCTGATATAGAGATACTGTCACTGCTCCCGTTCTACCTCCCCTGATATAGAGATACTGTCAATGTCACTGCTCCCGTTGTACCTCCCTGATATAGAGATACTGTCACTGCTCTCGTTCTACCTCCCTGATATAGAGATACTGTCACTGCTCTCCTTCTACTTCCCTGATATAGAGATACTGTCACTGCTCCTATTCTACCTCCCTGATATAGAGATACTGTCAATGTCACTGCTCCGTTCTACTTCCCCTTATATGGAGATACTGTCACTGCTCCCGTTCTACCTCCCCTGATATAGAGATACTGTCACTGCTCCCGTTCTACCTCCCCTGATATAGAGATACTGTCACTGCTCCCGTTCTACCTCCCCTGATATAGAGTTACTGTCAATGCCACTGCTCCCGTTCTACCTCCCCTGATGTAGAGATACTGTCACTGCTCCCGTTCTACCTCCCCTGATATAGAGATACTGTCACTGCTCCCGTTCTACCTCCCCTGATATAGAGATACTGTCAATGTCACTGCTCCGTTCTACCTCCCTGATGTAGAGATACTGTCACTGCTCCCGTTCTACCTCCCTGATATAGAGATACTGTCACTGCTCCCGTTCTACCTCCCCTGATGTAGAGATACTGTCTCTGCTCCCGTTCTACCTCCCCTGATATAGAGATACTGTCACTGCTCTCGTTCTACCTCCCCTGATGTAGAGATACTGTCACTGCTCTCGTTCTACCTCCCCTGATATAGAGATACTGTCAATGTCACTGCTCCCGTTCTACCTCCCCTGATATAGAGATACTGCCACTGCTCCCGTTCTACCTCCCCTGATATAGAGATACTGTCACTGCTCCCGTTCTACCTCCCCTGATATAGAGATACTGTCACTGCTCCCGTTCCACCTCCCCTGATATAGAGATACTGTCAATGTCACTGCTCCAGTTCTACCTCCCCTGATATGGAGATACTGTCACTGCTCCCGTTCTACCTCCCCTGATACAGAGATACTGCCACTGCTCCCGTTCTACCTCCCCTGATATAGAGATACTGTCACTGCTCTCGTTCTACCTCCCCTGATATAGAGATACTGTCAATGTCACTGCTCCCGTTCTACCTCCTCTGATATAGAGATACTGTCACTGCTCCCGTTCTACCTCCCCTGATATAGAGATACTGTCACTGCTCCTGTTCTACCTCCCCTGATATAGAGATACTGTCTCTGCTCCCGTTCCACCTCCCCTGATATAGAGATACTGTCAATGTCACTGCTCCCGTTCTACCTCCCCTGATATAGAGATACTGTCACTGCTCCCGTTCTATCTCCCCTTATATAGAGATACTGCCACTGCTCCCGTTCTACCTCCCCTGATATAGAGATACTGTCACTGCTCCCGTTCTACCTCCCCTGATGTAGAGATACTGTCACTGCTCCCGTTCTACCTCCCCTGATATAGAGATACTGTCACTGCTCCCGTTGTACCTCCCCTGATATAGAGATACTGTCACTGCTCTCGTTCTACCTCCCCTGATATAGAGATACTGTCACTGCTCTCGTTCTACCTCCCCTGATATAGAGATACTGTCACTGCTCTCGTTCTACCTCCCCTGATATAGAGATACTGTCAATGTCACTGCTCCCGTTCTACCTCCCTTGATATAGAGATACTGTCACTGCTCCCGTTCTACCTCCCTGATATAGAGATACTGTCAATGTCACTGCTCCCGTTCTACCTCCCCTGATGTAGAGATACTGTCACTGCTCCCGTTCTACCTCCCCTGATATAGAGATACTGTCACTGCTCTAGTTCTACCTCCCCTGATATAGAGATACTGTCACTGCTCCCGTTCTACCTCCCCTGATATAGAGATACTGTCACTGCTCCCGTTCTACCTCCCCTGATATATAGATACTGCCACTGCTCCCGTTCTACCTCCCCTGATATAGAGATACTGTCACTGCTCCCGTTCTACCTCCCCTGATATAGAGATACTGTCACTGCTCCCGTTCTACCTCCCCTGATATAGAGATACTGTCAATGTCACTGCTCCCGTTGTACCTCCCCTGATATAGAGATACTGTCACTGCTCTCGTTCTACCTCCCCTGATATAGAGATACTGTCACTGCTCTCCTTCTACTTCCCCTGATATAGAGATACTGTCACTGCTCCTGTTCTACCTCCCCTGATATAGAGATACTGTCAATGTCACTGCTCCCGTTCTACTTCCCCTTATATGGAGATACTGTCACTGCTCCCGTTCTACCTCCCCTGATATAGAGATACTGTCACTGCTCCCGTTCTACCTCCCCTGATATAGAGATACTGTCACTGCTCCCGTTCTACCTCCCCTGATATAGAGTTACTGTCAATGCCACTGCTCCCGTTCTACCTCCCCTGATGTAGAGATACTGTCACTGCTCCCGTTCTACCTCCCCTGATATAGAGATACTGTCACTGCTCCCGTTCTACCTCCCCTGATATAGAGATACTGTCAATGTCACTGCTCCCGTTCTACCTCCCCTGATGTAGAGATACTGTCACTGCTCCCGTTCTACCTCCCCTGATATAGAGATACTGTCACTGCTCCCGTTCTACCTCCCCTGATGTAGAGATACTGTCACTGCTCCCGTTGTACCTCCCCTGATATAGAGATACTGTCACTGCTCTCGTTCTACCTCCCCTGATATAGAGATACTGTCACTGCTCTCGTTCTACCTCCCCTGATATAGAGATACTGTCACTGCTCTCATTCTACCTCCCCTGATATAGAGATACTGTCAATGTCACTGCTCCCGTTCTACCTCCCTTGATATAGAGATACTGTCACTGCTCCCGTTCTACCTCCCCTGATATAGAGATACTGTCAATGTCACTGCTCCCGTTCTACCTCCCCTGATATAGAGATACTGTCACTGCTCCCGTTCTACCTCCCCTGATATAGAGATACTGTCACTGCTCTAGTTCTACCTCCCCTGATATAGAGATACTGTCACTGCTCCCGTTCTACCTCCCCTGATATAGAGATACTGTCACTGCTCCCGTTCTACCTCCCCTGATATAGAGATACTGTCAATGTCACTGCTCCCGTTCTACCTCCTCTGATATAGAGATACTGTCACTGCTCCCGTTCTACCTCCCCTGATATAGAGATACTGTCAATGTCACTGCTCCCGTTCTACCTCCCTGATATAGAGATACTGTCAATGTCACTGCTCCTGTTCTACCTCCCTGATATAGAGATACTGTCACTGCTCCCGTTCTACCTCCCTGATATAGAGATACTGTCAATGTCACTGCTCCCGTTCTACCTCCCTGATGTAGAGATACTGTCACTGCTCCCGTTCTACCTCCCCTGATATAGAGATACTGTCACTGCTCCAGTTCTACCTCCCCTGATATAGAGATACTGTCACTGCTCCCGTTCTACCTCCCTGATATAGAGATACTGTCACTGCTCCGTTCTACCTCCCTGATATAGAGATACTGTCACTGCTCCCGTTCTACCTCCCTGATATAGAGATACTGTCACTGCTCCCTTTCTACCTCCCCTGATATAGAGATACTGTCAATGTCACTGCTCCCGTTCTACCTCCCTGATATAGAGATACTGTCACTGCTCCCGTTCTACCTCCCCTGATATAGAGATACTGTCAATGTCACTGCTCCCGCTCTACCTCCCCTGATATAGAGATACTGTCACTGCTCCCGTTCTACCTCCCTGATATAGAGATACTGTCACTGCTCCCGTTCTACCTCCCTGATATAGAGATACTGTCACTGCTCCAGTTCTACCTCCCTGATATAGAGATACTGTCACTGCTCCCGTTCTACCTCCCCTGATATAGAGATACTGTCACTGCTCCCGTTCTACCTCCCTGATATAGAGATACTGTCACTGCTCCCGTTCTACCTCCCTGATGTAGAGATACTGTCACTGCTCCCGTTCTACCTCCCTGATATAGAGATACTGTCACTGCTCCCGTTCTACCTCCCCTGATATAGAGATACTGTCAATGTCACTGCTCCCGTTCTACCTCCCTGATATAGAGATACTGTCAATGTCACTGCTCCCGTTCTACCTCCCTGATATAGAGATACTGTCACTGCTCTCCTCTACCTCCCTGATATAGAGATACTGTCACTGCTCCTGTTCTACCTCCTCCTGATATAGAGATACTGTCAATGTCACTGCTCCCGTTCTACCTCCCCTGATATAGAGATACTGTCACTGCTCCCGTTCTACCTCCCTGATATAGAGATACTGTCACTGCTCCCGTTCTACCTCCCTGATATAGAGATACTGTCACTGCTCCCGTTCTACCTCCTGATATAGAGATACTGTCAATGTCACTGCTCCCGTTCTACCTCCCCTGATATAGAGATACTGTCACTGCTCCCGTTCTACCTCCCTGATATAGAGATACTGTCACTGCTCCCGTTCTACCTCCCTGATATAGAGATACTGTCAATGTCACTGCTCCCGTTCTACCTCCCTGATGTAGAGATACTGTCACTGCTCCCGTTCTACCTCCCCTGATATAGAGATACTGTCACTGCTCCCGTTCTACCTCCCCTGATATAGAGATACTGTCACTGCTCCCGTTCTACCTCCCCTGATATAGAGATACTGTCACTGCTCTCGTTCTACCTCCCCTGATATAGAGATACTGTCACTGCTCTCGTTCTACCTCCCCTGATATAGAGATACTGTCAATGTCACTGCTCCCGTTCTACCTCCCTGATATAGAGATACTGCCACTGCTCCCGTTCTACCTCCTGATATAGAGATACTGTCACTGCTCCCGTTCTACCTCCCTGATATAGAGATACTGTCACTGCTCCCGTTCCACCTCCCCTGATATAGAGATACTGTCAATGTCACTGCTCCCGTTCTACCTCCCCTGATACAGAGATACTGCCACTGCTCCCGTTCTACCTCCCCTGATATAGAGATACTGTCACTGCTCTCGTTCTACCTCCCCTGATATAGAGATACTGTCAATGTCACTGCTCCCGTTCTACCTCCTCTGATATAGAGATACTGTCTCACTGCTCTGTTCTACCTCCCTGATATAGAGATACTGTCACTGCTCCTGTTCTACCTCCCCTGATATAGAGATACTGTCTCTGCTCCCGTTCCACCTCCCCTGATATAGAGATACTGTCAATGTCACTGCTCCCGTTCTACCTCCCCTGATATAGAGATACTGTCACTGCTCCCGTTCTATCTCCCCTGATATAGAGATACTGCCACTGCTCCCGTTCTACCTCCCCTGATATAGAGATACTGTCACTGCTCCCGTTCTACCTCCCCTGATGTAGAGATACTGTCACTGCTCCTGCTCGTTCTACCTCCCTGATATAGAGATACTGTCACTGCTCCCGTTCTACCTCCCTGATATAGAGATACTGTCACTGCTCTCGTTCTACCTCCCCTGATATAGAGATACTGTCACTGCTCTCGTTCTACCTCCCCTGATATAGAGATACTGTCACTGCTCTCGTTCTACCTCCCCTGATATAGAGATACTGTCAATGTCACTGCTCCCGTTCTACCTCCCTGATATAGAGATACTGTCACTGCTCCCGTTCTACCTCCCCTGATATAGAGATACTGTCAATGTCACTGCTCCCGTTCTACCTCCCCTGATGTAGAGATACTGTCACTGCTCCCGTTCTACCTCCCCTGATATAGAGATACTGTCACTGCTCTAGTTCTACCTCCCCTGATATAGAGATACTGTCACTGCTCCCGTTCTACCTCCCCTGATATAGAGATACTGCCACTGCTCCCGTTCTACCTCCCCTGATGTAGAGATACTGTCACTGCTCCCGTTCTACCTCCCCTGAAATAGAGATACTGTCACTGCTCCCGTTCTACCTCCCCTGATATAGAGATACTGTCAATGTCACTGCTCTCGTTCTACCTCCCCTGATATAGAGATACTGTCAATGTCACTGCTCCCGTTCTACCTCCCCTGATATAGAGATACTGTCACTGTCACTGCTCCCGTTCTACCTCCCCTGATGTAGAGATACTGTCACTGCTCCCGTTCTACCTCCCCTGATATAGAGATACTGTCACTGCTCCAGTTCTACCTCCCCTGATATATAGATACTGTCACTGCTCCCGTTCTACCTCCCCTGATATAGAGATACTGCCACTGCTCCCGTTCTACCTCCCCTGATATAGAGATACTGTCACTGCTCCCGTTCTACCTCCCCTGATATAGAGATACTGTCACTGCTCCCGTTCTACCTCCCTGATATAGAGATACTGTCAATGTCACTGCTCCCGTTGTACCTCCCCTGATATAGAGATACTGTCACTGCTCTCGTTCTACCTCCCCTGATATAGAGATACTGTCACTGCTCTCGTTCTACCTCCCCTGATATAGAGATACTGTCACTGCTCCTGTTCTACCTCCCCTGATATAGAGATACTGTCACTGCTCCCGTTCTACCTCCCCTGATATAGAGATACTGTCAATGTCACTGCTCCCGTTCTACCTCCCCTGATATAGAGATACTGTCACTGCTCTCGTTCTACCACCCCTGATATAGAGATACTGTCACTGCTCTCGTTCTACCTCCCCTGATATAGAGATACTGTCACTGCTCCTGTTCTACCTCCCCTGATATAGAGATACTGTCAATGTCACTGCTCCCGTTCTACCTCCCCTGATATAGAGATACTGTCACTGCTCCCGTTCTACCTCCCTGATATAGAGATACTGTCACTGCTCCCGTTCTACCTCCCTGATATAGAGATACTGTCACTGCTCCCGTTCTACCTCCCTGATATAGAGATACTGTCAATGCCACTGCTCCCGTTCTACCTCCCTGATATAGAGATACTGTCACTGCTCCCGTTCTACCTCCCCTGATATAGAGATACTGTCACTGCTCCCGTTCTACCTCCCTGATATAGAGATACTGTCAATGTGACTGCTCCCGTTCTTCCTCCCTGATATAGAGATACTGTCACTGCTCCCGTTCTACCTCCCCTGATATAGAGATACTGTCACTGCTTGTTCTACCTCCCCTGATATAGAGATACTGTCACTGCTCCCGTTCTACCTCCCCTGATATAGAGATACTGTCACTGCTCTCGTTCTACCTCCCTGATATAGAGATACTGTCACTGCTCTCCGTTCTACCTCCCTGATATAGAGATACTGTCACTGTCACTGCTCGTTCTACCTCCCCTGATATAGAGATACTGTCACTGCTCCCGTTCTACCTCCCCTGATATAGAGATACTGTCACTGCTCCCGTTCTACCTCCCCTGATATAGAGATACTGTCAATGTCACTGCTCCCGTTCTACCTCCCCTGATGTAGAGATACTGTCACTGCTCCCGTTCTACCTCCCCTGATATAGAGATACTGTCACTGCTCCCGTTCTACCTCCCCTGATATAGAGATACTGTCACTGCTCCCGTTCTACCTCCCCTGATATAGAGATACTGTCACTGCTCTCGTTCTACCTCCCCTGATATAGAGATACTGTCACTGCTCCCGTTCTACCTCCCCTGATATAGAGATACTGTCACTGCTCCTGTTCTACCTCCCCTGATATAGAGATACTGTCAATGTCACTGCTCCCGTTCTACCTCCCCTGATATAGAGATACTGTCACTGCTCCCGTTCTACCTCCCCTGATATAGAGATACTGTCACTGCTCCCGTTCTACCTCCCCTGATATAGAGATACTGTCACTGCTCCCGTTCTACCTCCCCTGATATAGAGATACTGTCAATGTCACTGCTCCCGTTCTACCTCCCCTGATATAGAGATACTGTCACTGCTCCCGTTCTACCTCCCCTGATATAGAGATACTGTCACTGCTCCTGTTCTACCTCCCTGATATAGAGATACTGTCACTGCTCCCGTTCTACCTCCCTGATATAGAGATACTGTCAATGTCACTGCTCCCGTTCTACCTCCCCTGATATAGAGATACTGTCACTGCTCCCGTTCTACCTCCCCTGATATAGAGATACTGTCACTGCTCCGTTCTACCTCCCTGATATAGAGATACTGTCACTGCTCGTTCTACCTCCCTGATATAGAGATACTGTCACTGCTCCCGTTCTACCTCCCTGATATAGAGATACTGTCACTGCTCCCGTTCTACCTCCCTGATATAGAGATACTGTCACTGCTCCCGTTCTACCTCCCTGATATAGAGATACTGTCACTGCTCCCGTTCTACCTCCCCTGATATAGAGATACTGTCACTGCTCTCGTTCTACCTCCCTGATATAGAGATACTGTCACTGCTCCTGTTCTACCTCCCCTGATATAGAGATACTGTCAATGTCACTGCTCCCGTTCTACCTCCCCTGATATAGAGATACTGTCACTGCTCCCGTTCTACCTCCCCTGATATAGAGATACTGTCACTGCTCCCGTTCTACCTCCCCTGATATAGAGATACTGTCAATGTCACTGCTCCCGTTCTACCTCCCCTGATATAGAGATACTGTCACTGCTCCCGTTCTACCTCCCCTGATATAGAGATACTGTCACTGCTCCCGTTCTACCTCCTGATATAGAGATACTGTCACTGCTCCCGTTCTACCTCCCCTGATATAGAGATACTGTCACTGCTCCCGTTCCACCTCCCTGATATAGAGATACTGTCAATGTCACTGCTCCCGTTCTACCTCCCCTGATATAGAGATACTGTCACTGCTCCCGTTCTACCTCCCCTGATATAGAGATACTGTCACTGCTCCCGTTCTACCTCCCTGATATAGAGATACTGTCACTGCTCCCGTTCTACCTCCCTGATATAGAGATACTGTCACTGCTCCCGTTCTACCTCCCTGATATAGAGATACTGTCACTGCTCCCATTCTACCTCCCTGATATAGAGATACTGTCACTGCTCCCGTTCCACCTCCCCTGATATAGAGATACTGTCAATGTCACTGCTCCAGTTCTACCTCCCATGATATAGAGATACTGTCACTGCTCCCGTTCTACCTCCCCTGATATAGAGATACTGTCACTGCTCCCGTTCTACCTCCCCTGATATAGAGATACTGTCACTGCTCTCGTTCTACCTCCCCTGATATAGAGATACTGTCAATGTCACTGCTCCCGTTCTACCTCCCCTGATATAGAGATACTGTCACTGCTCCCGTTCTACCTCCCTGATATAGAGATACTGTCACTGCTCCTGTTCTACCTCCCCTGATATAGAGATACTGTCACTGCTCCCGTTCTACCTCCCCTGATATAGAGATACTGTCAATGTCACTGCTCCCGTTCTACCTCCCCTGATATAGAGATACTGTCACTGCTCCCGTTCTACCTCCCCTGATATAGAGATACTGTCAATGTCACTGCTCCCGTTCTACCTCCCCTGATATAGAGATACTGTCACTGCTCCCGTTCTACCTCCCCTGATATAGAGATACTGTCACTGCTCTGTTCTACCTCCCTGATATAGAGATACTGTCACTGCTCCCGTTCTACCTCTACCTGATATAGAGATACTGTCAATGTCACTGCTCCCGTTCTACCTCCCCTGATATAGAGATACTGTCACTGCTCCCGTTCTACCTCCCCTGATATAGAGATACTGTCACTGCTCCAGTTCTACCTCCCCTGATATAGAGATACTGTCACTGCTCCCGTTCTACCTCCCCTGATATAGAGATACTGTCACTGCTCCCGTTCTACCTCCCCTGATATAGAGATACTGTCACTGCTCCCGTTCTACCTCCCTGATATAGAGATACTGTCACTGCTCCCGTTCTACCTCCCTGATATAGAGATACTGTCACTGCTCCCGTTCTACCTCCCTGATATAGAGATACTGTCTGTCACTGCTCCGTTCTACCTCCCCTGATATAGAGATACTGTCAATGTCACTGCTCATTCTACCTCCCCTGATATAGAGATACTGTCACTGCTCCCGTTCTACCTCCCTGATATAGAGATACTGTCACTGCTCCCGTTCTACCTCCCTGATATAGAGATACTGTCACTGCTCCCGTTCTACCTCCCTGATATAGAGATACTGTCACTGCTCCCGTTCTACCTCCCTGATATAGAGATACTGTCACTGCTCCCGTTCTACCTCCCTGATATAGAGATACTGTCACTGCTCCCGTTCTACCTCCCCTGATATAGAGATACTGTCACTGCTCCCGTTCTACCTCCCTGATATAGAGATACTGTCACTGTCACTGCTCCCGTTCTACCTCCCTGATATAGAGATACTGTCACTGCTCCCGTTCTACCTCCCCTGATATAGAGATACTGTCACTGCTCCCGTTCTACCTCCCCTGATATAGAGATACTGTCACTGCTCCCGTTCTACCTCCCCTGATATAGAGATACTGTCAATGTCACTGCTCCCGTTCTACCTCCCCTGATATAGAGATACTGTCACTGCTCTCGTTCTACCTCCCCTGATATAGAGATACTGTCACTGCTCTCGTTCTACCTCCCTGATATAGAGATACTGTCACTGCTCCCGTTCTACCTCCCCTGATATAGAGATACTGTCAATGTCACTGCTCCCGTTCTACCTCCCCTGATATAGAGATACTGTCACTGCTCCCGTTCTACCTCCCTGATATAGAGATACTGTCACTGCTCCCGTTCTACCTCCCTGATATAGAGATACTGTCACTGCTCCCGTTCTACCTCCCCTGATATAGAGATACTGTCACTGCTCCCGTTCTACCTCCCTGATATAGAGATACTGTCACTGCTCCCGTTCTACCTCCCCTGATATAGAGATACTGTCACTGCTCCCGTTCTACCTCCCTGATATAGAGATACTGTCACTGCTCCCGTTCTACCTCCCCTGATATAGAGATACTGTCAATGTCACTGCTCCCGTTCTACCTCCCCTGATATAGAGATACTGTCACTGCTCCCGTTCTACCTCCCTGATATAGAGATACTGTCACACTGCTCCCGTTCTACCTCCCTGATATAGAGATACTGTCACTGCTCCCGTTCTACCTCCCTGATATAGAGATACTGTCACTGCTCTAGTTCTACCTCCCCTGATATAGAGATACTGTCACTGCTCCCGTTCTACCTCCCTGATATAGAGATACTGTCACTGCTCCGTTCTACCTCCCTGATATAGAGATACTGTCACTGCTCCCGTTCTACCTCCCTGATATAGAGATACTGTCACTGCTCCGTTCTACCTCCCTGATATAGAGATACTGTCACTGCTCCCGTTCTACCTCCCTGATATAGAGATACTGTCAATGTCACTGCTAGTTCTACCTCCCTGATATAGAGATACTGTCACTGCTCCCGTTCTACCTCCTGATATAGAGATACTGTCACTGCTCCCGTTCTACCTCCCCTGATATAGAGATACTGTCACTGCTCCCGTTCTACCTCCCTGATATAGAGATACTGTCAATGTCTCTGCTCCCGTTCTACCTCCCCTGATATAGAGATACTGTCACTGCTCCCGTTCTACCTCCCTGATATAGAGATACTGTCACTGCTCCCGTTCTACCTCCCTGATATAGAGATACTGTCACTGCTCCCGTTCTACCTCCCTGATATAGAGATACTGTCAATGCCACTGCTCCCGTTCTACCTCCCCTGATATAGAGATACTGTCACTGCTCCCGTTCTACCTCCCCTGATATAGAGATACTGTCACTGCTCCCGTTCTACCTCCCCTGATATAGAGATACTGTCAATGTCACTGCTCCCGTTCTACCTCCCTGATATAGAGATACTGTCACTGCTCCCGTTCTACCTCCCTGATATAGAGATACTGTCACTGCTCCCGTTCTACCTCCCCTGATATAGAGATACTGTCACTGCTCCCTGTTCTACCTCCCTGATATAGAGATACTGTCACTGCTCCCGTTCTACCTCCCTGATATAGAGATACTGTCAATGTCACTGCTCCCGTTCTACCTCCCTGATATAGAGATACTGTCACTGCTCCCGTTCTACCTCCCTGATATAGAGATACTGTCACTGCTCCCGTTCTACCTCCCTGATATAGAGATACTGTCACTGCTCCCGTTCTACCTCCTGATATAGAGATACTGTCACTGCTCCCGTTCTACCTCCCCTGATATAGAGATACTGTCACTGCTCCCGTTCTACCTCCCCTGATATAGAGATACTGTCAATGTCACTGCTCCCGTTCTACCTCCCCTGATGTAGAGATACTGTCACTGCTCCCGTTCTACCTCCCCTGATATAGAGATACTGTCACTGCTCCAGTTCTACCTCCCCTGATATAGAGATACTGTCACTGCTCCCGTTCTACCTCCCCTGATATAGAGATACTGTCACTGCTCCCGTTCTACCTCCCCTGATATAGAGATACTGTCACTGCTGTTCTACCTCCCTGATATAGAGATACTGTCAATGTCACTGCTCCCGTTCTACCTCCCCTGATATAGAGATACTGTCACTGCTCCTGTTCTACCTCCCCTGATATAGAGATACTGCCACTGCTCCCGTTCTACCTCCCCTGATATAGAGATACTGTCACTGCTCTCGTTCTACCTCCCCTGATATAGAGATACTGTCAATGTCACTGCTCCCGTTCTACCTCCTCTGATATAGAGATACTGTCACTGCTCCCGTTCTACCTCCCCTGATATAGAGATACTGTCACTGCTCCCCGTTCTACCTCCCCTGATATAGAGATACTGTCACTGCTCCTGTTCTACCTCCCCTGATATAGAGATACTGTCTCTGCTCCCGTTCCACCTCCCCTGATATAGAGATACTGTCAATGTCACTGCTCCCGTTCTACCTCCCCTGATATAGAGATACTGTCACTGCTCCCGTTCTACCTCCCCTGATATAGAGATACTGTCACTGCTCCCGTTCTACCTCCCCTGATGTAGAGATACTGTCACTGCTCCCGTTCTACCTCCCCTGATATAGAGATACTGTCACTGCTCCCGTTCTACCTCCCTGATATAGAGATACTGTCACTGCTCCCGTTCTACCTCCCTGATATAGAGATACTGTCAATGTCACTGCTCCCGTTCTACCTCCCTGATATAGAGATACTGTCACTGCTCCCGTTCTACCTCCCCTGATATAGAGATACTGTCACTGCTCCAGTTCTACCTCCCTGATATAGAGATACTGTCACTGCTCCCGTTCTACCTCCCTGATATAGAGATACTGTCACTGCTCCCGTTCTACCTCCCCTGATATAGAGATACTGTCACTGCTCTCGTTCTACCTCCCCTGATATAGAGATACTGTCAATGTCACTGCTCCCGTTCTACCTCCTCTGATATAGAGATACTGTCACTGCTCCCGTTCTACCTCCCCTGATATAGAGATACTGTCACTGCTCCTGTTCTACCTCCCCTGATATAGAGATACTGTCTCTGCTCCCGTTCCACCTCCCCTGATATAGAGATACTGTCAATGTCACTGCTCCCGTTCTACCTCCCTGATATAGAGATACTGTCACTGCTCCCGTTCTACCTCCCTGATATAGAGATACTGTCACTGCTCCCGTTCTACCTCCCCTGATATAGAGATACTGTCACTGCTCCCGTTCTACCTCCCTGATATAGAGATACTGTCACTGCTCCCGTTCTACCTCCCTGATATAGAGATACTGTCACTGCTCCCGTTCTACCTCCCTGATATAGAGATACTGTCACTGCTCCCGTTCTACCTCCCTGATATAGAGATACTGTCACTGCTCCCGTTCTACCTCCCCTGATATAGAGATACTGTCACTGCTCCCGTTCTACCTCCCTGATATAGAGATACTGTCACTGCTCCCGTTCTACCTCCCTGATATAGAGATACTGTCAATGTCACTGCTCCCGTTCTACCTCCTGATATAGAGATACTGTCACTGCTCCCGTTCTACCTCCCTGATATAGAGATACTGTCAATGTCACTGCTCCCGTTCTACCTCCCTGATATAGAGATACTGTCACTGCTCCCGTTCTACCTCCCCTGATATAGAGATACTGTCACTGCTCCCGTTCTACCTCCCCTGATATAGAGATACTGTCACTGCTCCCGTTCTACCTCCCCTGATATAGAGATACTGTCACTGCTCCCGTTCTACCTCCCTGATATAGAGATACTGTCACTGCTCCCGTTCTACCTCCCCTGATATAGAGAGATACTGTCACTGCTCCCGTTCTACCTCCCTGATATAGAGATACTGTCACTGCTCCCGTTCTACCTCCCTGATATAGAGATACTGTCACTGCTCCCGTTCTACCTCCCTGATATAGAGATACTGTCAATGTCACTGCTCCCGTTCTACCTCCCTGATATAGAGATACTGTCACTGCTCCCGTTCTACCTCCCTGATATAGAGATACTGTCACTGCTCCCGTTCTACCTCCCTGATATAGAGATACTGTCACTGCTCCCGTTCTACCTCCCCTGATATAGAGATACTGTCACTGCTCCCGTTCTACCTCCCTGATATAGAGATACTGTCACTGCTCCCGTTCTACCTCCCCTGATATAGAGATACTGTCACTGCTCCCGTTCTACCTCCCCTGATATAGAGATACTGTCACTGCTCCCGTTCTACCTCCCTGATATAGAGATACTGTCACTGCTCCCGTTCTACCTCCCTGATATAGAGATACTGTCACTGCTCCCGTTCTACCTCCCTGATATAGAGATACTGTCAATGTCACTGCTCCCGTTCTACCTCCCCTGATATAGAGATACTGTCACTGCTCCCGTTCTACCTCCCCTGATATAGAGATACTGTCACTGCTCCCGTTCTACCTCCCCTGATATAGAGATACTGTCACTGCTAGTTCTACCTCCCCTGATATAGAGATACTGTCACTGCTCCCGTTCTACCTCCCTGATATAGAGATACTGTCACTGCTCCCGTTCTACCTCCCCTGATATAGAGATACTGTCACTGCTCCCGTTCTACCTCCCCTGATATAGAGATACTGTCACTGCTCCCGTTCTACCTCCCCTGATATAGAGATACTGTCACTGCTCTCGTTCTACCTCCCCTGATATAGAGATACTGTCAATGTCACTGCTCCCGTTCTACCTCCCTGATATAGAGATACTGTCACTGCTCCCGTTCTACCTCCCCTGATATAGAGATACTGTCACTGCTCCCGTTCTACCTCCCCTGATATAGAGATACTGTCACTGCTCCCGTTCTACCTCCCCTGATATAGAGATACTGTCACTGCTCCCGTTCTACCTCCCCTGATATAGAGATACTGTCACTGCTCCCGTTCTACCTCCCCTGATATAGAGATACTGTCACTGCTCCCGTTCTACCTCCCCTGATATAGAGATACTGTCAATGTCACTGCTCCCGTTCTACCTCCCCTGATATAGAGATACTGTCACTGCTCCCGTTCTACCTCCCCTGATATAGAGATACTGTCACTGCTCCCGTTCTACCTCCCTGATATAGAGATACTGTCACTGCTCCCGTTCTACCTCCCTGATATAGAGATACTGTCACTGCTCCCGTTCTACCTCCCTGATATAGAGATACTGTCACTGCTCCCGTTCTACCTCCCCTGATATAGAGATACTGTCACTGCTCCGTTCTACCTCCCTGATATAGAATACTGTCACTGCTCCCGTTCTACCTCCCCTGATATAGAGATACTGTCACTGCTCCCGTTCTACCTCCCCTGATATAGAGATACTGTCACTGCTCCCGTTCTACCTCCCCTGATATAGAGATACTGTCACTGCTCCCGTTCTACCTCCCTGATATAGAGATACTGTCAATGTCACTGCTCCCGTTCTACCTCCCTGATATAGAGATACTGTCACTGCTCCCGTTCTACCTCCCTGATATAGAGATACTGTCGTCACTGCTCCCGTTCTACCTCCCCTGATATAGAGATACTGTCACTGCTCCCGTTCTACCTCCCCTGATATAGAGATACTGTCACTGCTCCCGTTCTACCTCCCTGATATAGAGATACTGTCACTGCTCCTGTTCTACCTCCCTGATATAGAGATACTGTCAATGTCACTGCTCCCGTTCTACCTCCCCTGATATAGAGATACTGTCACTGCTCCCGTTCTACCTCCCCTGATATAGAGATACTGTCACTGCTCCAGTTCTACCTCCCCTGATATAGAGATACTGTCACTGCTCCCGTTCTACCTCCCCTGATATAGAGATACTGTCACTGCTCCCGTTCTACCTCCCCTGATATAGAGATACTGTCACTGCTCTCGTTCTACCTCCCCTGATATAGAGATACTGTCAATGTCACTGCTCCCGTTCTACCTCCTCTGATATAGAGATACTGTCACTGCTCCCGTTCTACCTCCCCTGATATAGAGATACTGTCACTGCTCCTGTTCTACCTCCCCTGATATAGAGATACTGTCACTGCTCCCGTTCTACCTCCCCTGATATAGAGATACTGTCAATGTCACTGCTCCCGTTCTACCTCCCCTGATATAGAGATACTGTCACTGCTCCCGTTCTACCTCCTGATATAGAGATACTGTCACTGCTCCCGTTCTACCTCCCTGATATAGAGATACTGTCACTGCTCCCGTTCTACCTCCCTGATATAGAGATACTGTCACTGCTCCCGTTCTACCTCCCCTGATATAGAGATACTGTCACTGCTCCCGTTCTACCTCCCTGATATAGAGATACTGTCACTGCTCCCGTTCTACCTCCCTGATATAGAGATACTGTCACTGCTCCCGTTCTACCTCCCCTGATATAGAGATACTGTCAATGTCACTGCTCCGTTCTACCTCCCTGATATAGAGATACTGTCACTGCTCCGTTCTACCTCCCCTGATATAGAGATACTGTCACTGCTCCCGTTCTACCTCCCTGATATAGAGATACTGTCACTGCTCTCGTTCTACCTCCCTGATATAGAGATACTGTCAATGTCACTGCTCCCGTTCTACCTCCTCTGATATAGAGATACTGTCACTGCTCCCGTTCTACCTCCCCTGATATAGAGATACTGTCACTGCTCCTGTTCTACCTCCCCTGATATAGAGATACTGTCACTGCTCCCGTTCTACCTCCCCTGATATAGAGATACTGTCACTGCTCCCGTTCTACCTCCCCTGATATAGAGATACTGTCACTGCTCCCGTTCTACCTCCCTGATATAGAGATACTGTCACTGCTCCCGTTCTACCTCCTGATATAGAGATACTGTCTGTCACTGCTCCCGTTCTACCTCCCCTGATATAGAGATACTGTCACTGCTCCGTTCTACCTCCCTGATATAGAGATACTGTCACTGCTCCCGTTCTACCTCCCCTGATATAGAGATACTGTCACTGCTCCCGTTCTACCTCCCTGATATAGAGATACTGTCACTGCTCCCGTTCTACCTCCCTGATATAGAGATACTGTCACTGCTCTCGTTCTACCTCCCCTGATATAGAGATACTGTCAATGTCACTGCTCCCGTTCTACCTCCCTGATATAGAGATACTGTCACTGCTCCCGTTCTACCTCCCCTGATATAGAGATACTGTCACTGCTCCCGTTCTACCTCCCCTGATATAGAGATACTGTCACTGCTCCCGTTCTACCTCCCCTGATATAGAGATACTGTCACTGCTCCCGTTCTACCTCCCTGATATAGAGATACTGTCACTGCTCCGTTCTACCTCCCTGATATAGAGATACTGTCAATGTCACTGCTCCCGCTCTACCTCCCCTGATATAGAGATACTGTCACTGCTCCCGTTCTACCTCCCCTGATATAGAGATACTGTCACTGCTCCCGTTCTACCTCCCCTGATATAGAGATACTGTCACTGCTCTCGTTCTACCTCCCCTGATATAGAGATACTGTCAATGTCACTGCTCCCGTTCTACCTCCTCTGATATAGAGATACTGTCACTGCTCCCGTTCTACCTCCCCTGATATAGAGATACTGTCACTGCTCCTGTTCTACCTCCCTGATATAGAGATACTGTCACTGCTCCCGTTCTACCTCCCTGATATAGAGATACTGTCACTGCTCCCGTTCTACCTCCCTGATATAGAGATACTGTCACTGCTCCCGTTCTACCTCCCCTGATATAGAGATACTGTCACTGCTCCCGTTCTACCTCCCCTGATATAGAGATACTGTCACTGCTCCCGTTCTACCTCCCTGATATAGAGATACTGTCACTGCTCCGTTCTACCTCCCCTGATATAGAGATACTGTCACTGCTCCGTTCTACCTCCCTGATATAGAGATACTGTCAATGTCACTGCTCGTTCTACCTCCCCTGATATAGAGATACTGTCACTGCTCCCGTTCTACCTCCCCTGATATAGAGATACTGTCACTGCTCCCGTTCTACCTCCCTGATATAGAGATACTGTCACTGCTCCCGTTCTACCTCCCCTGATATAGAGATACTGTCACTGCTCCCGTTCTACCTCCCCTGATATAGAGATACTGTCACTGCTCCCGTTCTACCTCCCTGATATAGAGATACTGTCACTGCTCCCGTTCTACCTCCCCTGATATAGAGATACTGTCACTGCTCCCGTTCTACCTCCCCTGATATAGAGATACTGTCACTGCTCCCGTTCTACCTCCCCTGATATAGAGATACTGTCACTGCTCCCGTTCTACCTCCCTGATATAGAGATACTGTCACTGCTCCCGTTCTACCTCCTGATATAGAGATACTGTCACTGCTCCCGTTCTACCTCCCTGATATAGAGATACTGTCACTGCTCCCGTTCTACCTCCCTGATATAGAGATACTGTCACTGCTCCGTTCTACCTCCCTGATATAGAGATACTGTCACTGCTCCCGTTCTACCTCCCCTGATATAGAGATACTGTCACTGCTCCGTTCTACCTCCCTGATATAGAGATACTGTCAATGTCACTGCTCCCGTTCTACCTCCCCTGATATAGAGATACTGTCACTGCTCCCGTTCTACCTCCCCTGATATAGAGATACTGTCACTGCTCCCGTTCTACCTCCTGATATAGAGATACTGTCACTGCTCCCGTTCTACCTCCCCTGATATAGAGATACTGTCACTGCTCCCGTTCTACCTCCTGATATAGAGATACTGTCACTGCTCCCGTTCTACCTCCCCTGATATAGAGATACTGTCACTGCTCCCGTTCTACCTCCCCTGATATAGAGATACTGTCACTGCTCCCGTTCTACCTCCCTGATATAGAGATACTGTCACTGCTCCCGTTCTACCTCCCTGATATAGAGATACTGTCACTGCTCCCGTTCTACCTCCCTGATATAGAGATACTGTCACTGCTCCCGTTCTACCTCCCCTGATATAGAGATACTGTCAATGTCACTGCTCCCGTTCTACCTCCCCTGATATAGAGATACTGTCAATGTCACTGCTCCCGTTCTACCTCCCCTGATATAGAGATACTGTCACTGCTCCCGTTCTACCTCCCCTGATATAGAGATACTGTCACTGCTCCGTTCTACCTCCCTGATATAGAGATACTGTCACTGCTCCCGTTCTACCTCCCCTGATATAGAGATACTGTCACTGCTCCGTTCTACCTCCTGATATAGAGATACTGTCACTGCTCCCGTTCTACCTCCCTGATATAGAGATACTGTCAATGTCACTGCTCCCGTTCTACCTCCCTGATATAGAGATACTGTCACTGCTCCCGTTCTACCTCCCTGATATAGAGATACTGTCACTGCTCCCGTTCTACCTCCTGATATAGAGATACTGTCACTGCTCCGTTCTACCTCCCTGATATAGAGATACTGTCAATGTCACTGCTCCCGTTCTACCTCCCCTGATATAGAGATACTGTCACTGCTCCCGTTCTACCTCCCTGATATAGAGATACTGTCACTGCTCCCGTTCTACCTCCCTGATATAGAGATACTGTCACTGCTCCCGTTCTACCTCCCCTGATATAGAGATACTGTCAATGTCACTGCTCCCGTTCTACCTCCTGATATAGAGATACTGTCACTGCTCCCGTTCTACCTCCCTGATATAGAGATACTGTCACTGCTCCCGTTCTACCTCCCCTGATATAGAGATACTGTCACTGCTCCCGTTCTACCTCCCTGATATAGAGATACTGTCAATGTCACTGCTCCCGTTCTACCTCCCTGATATAGAGATACTGTCACTGCTCCCGTTCTACCTCCCTGATATAGAGATACTGTCACTGCTCCTGTTCTACCTCCCTGATATAGAGATACTGTCACTGCTCCCGTTCTACCTCCCCTGATATAGAGATACTGTCAATGTCACTGCTCCCGTTCTACCTCCCCTGATATAGAGATACTGTCACTGCTCCCGTTCTACCTCCCTGATATAGAGATACTGTCACTGCTCCCGTTCTACCTCCCTGATATAGAGATACTGTCACTGCTCGTTCTACCTCCCTGATATAGAGATACTGTCAATGTCACTGCTCCGTTCTACCTCCCTGATATAGAGATACTGTCACTGCTCCGTTCTACCTCCCCTGATATAGAGATACTGTCACTGCTCCCGTTCTACCTCCCTGATATAGAGATACTGTCACTGCTCCCGTTCTACCTCCTGATATAGAGATACTGTCAATGTCACTGCTCCGTTCTACCTCCCTGATATAGAGATACTGTCACTGCTCCCGTTCTACCTCCCTGATATAGAGATACTGTCACTGCTCCCGTTCTACCTCCCTGATATAGAGATACTGTCACTGCTCCCGTTCTACCTCCCCTGATATAGAGATACTGTCACTGCTCCCGTTCTACCTCCCCTGATATAGAGATACTGTCACTGCTCCCGTTCTACCTCCCTGATATAGAGATACTGTCACTGCTCCCGTTCTACCTCCCTGATATAGAGATACTGTCAATGTCACTGCTCCCGTTCTACCTCCCTGATATAGAGATACTGTCAATGTCACTGCTCCCGTTCTACCTCCCTGATATAGAGATACTGTCACTGCTCCAGTTCTACCTCCTGATATAGAGATACTGTCACTGCTTCACTGCTCCGTTCTACCTCCCTGATATAGAGATACTGTCACTGCTCCCGTTCTACCTCCCTGATATAGAGATACTGTCACTGCTCTGTTCTACCTCCCTGATATAGAGATACTGTCACTGCTCCCGTTCTACCTCCTGATATAGAGATACTGTCACTGCTCCCGTTCTACCTCCCTGATATAGAGATACTGTCACTGCTCCCGTTCTACCTCCCTGATATAGAGATACTGTCACTGCTCCCGTTCTACCTCCCCTGATATAGAGATACTGTCACTGCTCCCGTTCTACCTCCTGATATAGAGATACTGTCAATGTCACTGCTCCCGTTCTACCTCCCTGATATAGAGATACTGTCACTGCTCCCGTTCTACCTCCCTGATATAGAGATACTGTCACTGCTCCCGTTCTACCTCCCTGATATAGAGATACTGTCACTGCTCCCGTTCTACCTCCCCTGATATAGAGATACTGTCAATGTCACTGCTCCCGTTCTACCTCCCCTGATATAGAGATACTGTCACTGCTCCCGTTCTACCTCCCTGATATAGAGATACTGTCACTGCTCCCGTTCTACCTCCCCTGATATAGAGATACTGTCACTGCTCCCGTTCTACCTCCCTGATATAGAGATACTGTCAATGTCACTGCTCCCGTTCTACCTCCCTGATATAGAGATACTGTCACTGCTCCCGTTCTACCTCCCTGATATAGAGATACTGTCACTGCTCCCGTTCTACCTCCCTGATATAGAGATACTGTCAATGTCACTGCTCCCGTTCTACCTCCCTGATATAGAGATACTGTCACTGCTCCGTTCTACCTCCCTGATATAGAGATACTGTCACTGCTCCCGTTCTACCTCCTGATATAGAGATACTGTCACTGCTCCCGTTCTACCTCCCTGATATAGAGATACTGTCACTGCTCCCGTTCTACCTCCCTGATATAGAGATACTGTCAATGTCACTGCTCCGTTCTACCTCCCTGATATAGAGATACTGTCACTGCTCCCGTTCTACCTCCCTGATATAGAGATACTGTCACTGCTCCGTTCTACCTCCCTGATATAGAGATACTGTCACTGCTCCCGTTCTACCTCCTGATATAGAGATACTGTCAATGTCACTGCTCGTTCTACCTCCCTGATATAGAGATACTGTCACTGCTCCCGTTCTACCTCCCCTGATATAGAGATACTGTCACTGCTCCCGTTCTTCTACCTCCCCTGATATAGAGATACTGTCACTGCTCCCGTTCTACCTCCTGATATAGAGATACTGTCACTGCTCCCGTTCTACCTCCCTGATATAGAGATACTGTCACTGCTCGTTCTACCTCCCTGATATAGAGATACTGTCACTGCTCCCGTTCTACCTCCCCTGATATAGAGATACTGTCACTGCTCCCGTTCTACCTCCCTGATATAGAGATACTGTCACTGCTCCGTTCTACCTCCCCTGATATAGAGATACTGTCACTGCTCCCGTTCTACCTCCCTGATATAGAGATACTGTCACTGCTCCGTTCTACCTCCCCTGATATAGAGATACTGTCAATGTCACTGCTCCCGTTCTACCTCCCTGATATAGAGATACTGTCACTGCTCCCGTTCTACCTCCCTGATATAGAGATACTGTCACTGCTCCCGTTCTACCTCCCTGATATAGAGATACTGTCACTGCTCCCGTTCTACCTCCCTGATATAGAGATACTGTCAATGTCACTGCTCGTTCTACCTCCCTGATATAGAGATACTGTCACTGCTCCCGTTCTACCTCCCTGATATAGAGATACTGTCACTGCTCCTGTTCTACCTCCCCTGATATAGAGATACTGTCACTGCTCCCGTTCTACCTCCCCTGATATAGAGATACTGTCAATGTCACTGCTCCCGTTCTACCTCCCCTGATATAGAGATACTGTCACTGCTCCCGTTCTACCTCCCCTGATATAGAGATACTGTCACTGCTCCGTTCTACCTCCCCTGATATAGAGATACTGTCACTGCTCCCGTTCTACCTCCCTGATATAGAGATACTGTCACTGCTCCCGTTCTACCTCCCTGATATAGAGATACTGTCACTGCTCCCGTTCTACCTCCCTGATATAGAGATACTGTCACTGCTCCCGTTCTACCTCCCCTGATATAGAGATACTGTCACTGCTCCCGTTCTACCTCCCCTGATATAGAGATACTGTCAATGTCCTGCTCCCGTTCTACCTCCTGATATAGAGATACTGTCACTGCTCCCGTTCTACCTCCCCTGATATAGAGATACTGTCACTGCTCCGTTCTACCTCCCCTGATATAGAGATACTGTCACTGCTCCCGTTCTACCTCCCTGATATAGAGATACTGTCACTGCTCCCGTTCTACCTCCCTGATATAGAGATACTGTCACTGCTCCCGTTCTACCTCCCTGATATAGAGATACTGTCACTGCTCCCGTTCTACCTCCCTGATATAGAGATACTGTCACTGCTCCCGTTCTACCTCCCCTGATATAGAGATACTGTCACTGCTCCCGTTCTACCTCCTGATATAGAGATACTGTCACTGCTCCCGTTCTACCTCCCTGATATAGAGATACTGTCACTGCTCCCGTTCTACCTCCCCTGATATAGAGATACTGTCAATGTCACTGCTCCCGTTCTACCTCCCCTGATATAGAGATACTGTCACTGCTCCCGTTCTACCTCCCTGATATAGAGATACTGTCACTGCTCCGTTCTACCTCCCTGATATAGAGATACTGTCACTGCTCCCGTTCTACCTCCCCTGATATAGAGATACTGTCACTGCTCCGTTCTACCTCCCCTGATATAGAGATACTGTCACTGCTCCCGTTCTACCTCCCTGATATAGAGATACTGTCACTGCTCCCGTTCTACCTCCCTGATATAGAGATACTGTCACTGCTCCCGTTCTACCTCCCTGATATAGAGATACTGTCACTGCTCCCGTTCTACCTCCCCTGATATAGAGATACTGTCACTGCTCCGTTCTACCTCCCTGATATAGAGATACTGTCACTGCTCCCGTTCTACCTCCCTGATATAGAGATACTGTCACTGCTCCCGTTCTACCTCCCTGATATAGAGATACTGTCACTGCTCCCGTTCTACCTCCCTGATATAGAGATACTGTCAATGTCACTGCTCCCGTTCTACCTCCCTGATATAGAGATACTGTCACTGCTCCCGTTCTACCTCCCCTGATATAGAGATACTGTCACTGCTCCAGTTCTACCTCCCTGATATAGAGATACTGTCACTGCTCCCGTTCTACCTCCCCTGATATAGAGATACTGTCACTGCTCCCGTTCTACCTCCCTGATATAGAGATACTGTCACTGCTCCCGTTCTACCTCCCTGATATAGAGATACTGTCAATGTCACTGCTCCCGTTCTACCTCCCTGATATAGAGATACTGTCACTGCTCCGTTCTACCTCCCTGATATAGAGATACTGTCACTGCTCCTGTTCTACCTCCCTGATATAGAGATACTGTCACTGCTCCCGTTCTACCTCCCCTGATATAGAGATACTGTCAATGTCACTGCTCCCGTTCTACCTCCCCTGATATAGAGATACTGTCACTGCTCCCGTTCTACCTCCCTGATATAGAGATACTGTCACTGCTCCCGTTCTACCTCCCTGATATAGAGATACTGTCACTGCTCCCGTTCTACCTCCCCTGATATAGAGATACTGTCACTGCTCCCGTTCTACCTCCTGATATAGAGATACTGTCACTGCTCCCGTTCTACCTCCCTGATATAGAGATACTGTCAATGTCACTGCTCCCGTTCTACCTCCCTGATATAGAGATACTGTCACTGCTCCCGTTCTACCTCCCCTGATATAGAGATACTGTCACTGCTCCGTTCTACCTCCCTGATATAGAGATACTGTCACTGCTCCCGTTCTACCTCCCTGATATAGAGATACTGTCACTGCTCCCGTTCTACCTCCCTGATATAGAGATACTGTCACTGCTCCCGTTCTACCTCCCTGATATAGAGATACTGTCACTGCTCGTTCTACCTCCTGATATAGAGATACTGTCACTGCTCCCGTTCTACCTCCCTGATATAGAGATACTGTCACTGCTCCCGTTCTACCTCCCTGATATAGAGATACTGTCACTGCTCCCGTTCTACCTCCCCTGATATAGAGATACTGTCACTGCTCCGTTCTACCTCCCCTGATATAGAGATACTGTCACTGCTCCCGTTCTACCTCCCTGATATAGAGATACTCTGTCACTGCTCCCGTTCTACCTCCCTGATATAGAGATACTGTCACTGCTCCCGTTCTACCTCCCTGATATAGAGATACTGTCACTGCTCCCGTTCTACCTCCCTGATATAGAGATACTGTCACTGCTCCCGTTCTACCTCCCCTGATATAGAGATACTGTCACTGCTCGTTCTACCTCCCTGATATAGAGATACTGTCACTGCTCCCGTTCTACCTCCCTGATATAGAGATACTGTCACTGCTCCCGTCTCTACCTCCCCTGATATAGAGATACTGTCACTGCTCCGTTCTACCTCCCTGATATAGAGATACTGTCAATGTCACTGCTCCCGTTCTACCTCCCCTGATATAGAGATACTGTCACTGCTCCCGTTCTACCTCCCTGATATAGAGATACTGTCACTGCTCCCGTTCTACCTCCCCTGATATAGAGATACTGTCACTGCTCCCGTTCTACCTCCCCTGATATAGAGATACTGTCACTGCTCCCGTTCTACCTCCCTGATATAGAGATACTGTCACTGCTCCCGTTCTACCTCCCTGATATAGAGATACTGTCACTGCTCCCGTTCTACCTCCCCTGATATAGAGATACTGTCACTGCTCCCGTTCTACCTCCCTGATATAGAGATACTGTCAATGTCACTGCTCCCGTTCTACCTCCCTGATATAGAGATACTGTCACTGCTCCGTTCTACCTCCCCTGATATAGAGATACTGTCACTGCTCCCGTTCTACCTCCCTGATATAGAGATACTGTCACTGCTCCTGTTCTACCTCCCTGATATAGAGATACTGTCACTGCTCCCGTTCTACCTCCCCTGATATAGAGATACTGTCACTGCTCCCGTTCTACCTCCCTGATATAGAGATACTGTCACTGCTCCCGTTCTACCTCCCCTGATATAGAGATACTGTCACTGCTCCCGTTCTACCTCCCTGATATAGAGATACTGTCACTGCTCCCGTTCTACCTCCCCTGATATAGAGATACTGTCACTGCTCCCGTTCTACCTCCTGATATAGAGATACTGTCACTGCTCCCGTTCTACCTCCCTGATATAGAGATACTGTCAATGTCACTGCTCCCGTTCTACCTCCCTGATATAGAGATACTGTCACTGCTCCCGTTCTACCTCCCTGATATAGAGATACTGTCAATGTCACTGCTCCTGCTCTACCTCCCTGATATAGAGATACTGTCACTGCTCCCGTTCTACCTCCCTGATATAGAGATACTGTCACTGCTCCCGTTCTACCTCCCTGATATAGAGATACTGTCACTGCTCCCGTTCTACCTCCCCTGATATAGAGATACTGTCACTGCTCCCGTTCTACCTCCCTGATATAGAGATACTGTCAATGTCACTGCTCCCGTTCTACCTCCCTGATATAGAGATACTGTCACTGCTCCCGTTCTACCTCCCTGATATAGAGATACTGTCACTGCTCCCGTTCTACCTCCCTGATATAGAGATACTGTCACTGCTCCCGTTCTACCTCCCTGATATAGAGATACTGTCACTGCTCCCGTTCTACCTCCCCTGATATAGAGATACTGTCACTGCTCCCGTTCTACCTCCCCTGATATAGAGATACTGTCACTGCTCCCGTTCTACCTCCCTGATATAGAGATACTGTCACTGCTCCCGTTCTACCTCCCCTGATATAGAGATACTGTCACTGCTCCCGTTCTACCTCCCTGATATAGAGATACTGTCACTGCTCCGTTCTACCTCCCTGATATAGAGATACTGTCACTGCTCCCGTTCTACCTCCCCTGATATAGAGATACTGTCACTGCTCCCGTTCTACCTCCCCTGATATAGAGATACTGTCACTGCTCCCGTTCTACCTCCCCTGATATAGAGATACTGTCACTGCTCCCGTTCTACCTCCTGATATAGAGATACTGTCACTGCTCGTTCTACCTCCCTGATATAGAGATACTGTCACTGCTCCCGTTCTACCTCCCTGATATAGAGATACTGTCACTGCTCCGTTCTACCTCCCTGATATAGAGATACTGTCACTGCTCCCGTTCTACCTCCCTGATATAGAGATACTGTCACTGCTCCCGTTCTACCTCCCTGATATAGAGATACTGTCACTGCTCCCGTTCTACCTCCCTGATATAGAGATACTGTCACTGCTCCCGTTCTACCTCCCCTGATATAGAGATACTGTCACTGCTCCCGTTCTACCTCCCTGATATAGAGATACTGTCACTGCTCCCGTTCTACCTCCCCTGATATAGAGATACTGTCACTGCTCCCGTTCTACCTCCCTGATATAGAGATACTGTCACTGCTCGTTCTACCTCCCCTGATATAGAGATACTGTCACTGCTCCCGTTCTACCTCCCCTGATATAGAGATACTGTCACTGCTCCGTTCTACCTCCCTGATATAGAGATACTGTCACTGCTCCCGTTCTACCTCCCTGATATAGAGATACTGTCACTGCTCCCGTTCTACCTCCCTGATATAGAGATACTGTCACTGCTCCCGTTCTACCTCCCCTGATATAGAGATACTGTCACTGCTGCCGTTCTACCTCCCTGATATAGAGATACTGTCACTGCTCCCGTTCTACCTCCCTGATATAGAGATACTGTCACTGCTCCCGTTCTACCTCCCTGATATAGAGATACTGTCACTGCTCCCGTTCTACCTCCCTGATATAGAGATACTGTCACTGCTCCCGTTCTACCTCCCTGATATAGAGATACTGTCACTGCTCCCGTTCTACCTCCCCTGATATAGAGATACTGTCACTGCTCCCGTTCTACCTCCCCTGATATAGAGATACTGTCACTGCTCCCGTTCTACCTCCCTGATATAGAGATACTGTCAATGTCACTGCTCCCGTTCTACCTCCCTGATATAGAGATACTGTCACTGCTCCCGTTCTACCTCCCCTGATATAGAGATACTGTCACTGCTCCCGTTCTACCTCCCTGATATAGAGATACTGTCACTGCTCCCGTTCTACCTCCTGATATAGAGATACTGTCACTGCTCCCGTTCTACCTCCCTGATATAGAGATACTGTCACTGCTCCCGTTCTACCTCCCTGATATAGAGATACTGTCACTGCTCCCGTTCTACCTCCCTGATATAGAGATACTGTCACTGCTCCCGTTCTACCTCCCCTGATATAGAGATACTGTCACTGCTCCCGTTCTACCTCCCTGATATAGAGATACTGTCACTGCTCCCGTTCTACCTCCCTGATATAGAGATACTGTCACTGCTCCCGTTCTACCTCCCCTGATATAGAGATACTGTCACTGCTCCCGTTCTACCTCCCTGATATAGAGATACTGTCACTGCTCCCGTTCTACCTCCCCTGATATAGAGATACTGTCACTGCTCCCGTTCTACCTCCCTGATATAGAGATACTGTCACTGCTCCCGTTCTACCTCCCTGATATAGAGATACTGTCACTGCTCCCGTTCTACCTCCTGATATAGAGATACTGTCACTGCTCCCGTTCTACCTCCCTGATATAGAGATACTGTCACTGCTCCCGTTCTACCTCCCTGATATAGAGATACTGTCACTGCTCCCGTTCTACCTCCCTGATATAGAGATACTGTCACTGCTCCCGTTCTACCTCCCCTGATATAGAGATACTGTCTGTCACTGCTCCGTTCTACCTCCCTGATATAGAGATACTGTCACTGCTCCCGTTCTACCTCCCCTGATATAGAGATACTGTCACTGCTCCCGTTCTACCTCCTGATATAGAGATACTGTCACTGCTCCCGTTCTACCTCCCTGATATAGAGATACTGTCTGTCACTGCTCCCGTTCTACCTCCCTGATATAGAGATACTGTCACTGCTCCGTTCTACCTCCCTGATATAGAGATACTGTCACTGCTCCGTTCTACCTCCCTGATATAGAGATACTGTCACTGCTCCGTTCTACCTCCCTGATATAGAGATACTGTCACTGCTCCCGTTCTACCTCCCCTGATATAGAGATACTGTCACTGCTCCCGTTCTACCTCCCTGATATAGAGATACTGTCACTGCTCCCGTTCTACCTCCCTGATATAGAGATACTGTCACTGCTCCCGTTCTACCTCCCTGATATAGAGATACTGTCACTGCTCCCGTTCTACCTCCCCTGATATAGAGATACTGTCACTGCTCCCGTTCTACCTCCCTGATATAGAGATACTGTCACTGCTCCCGTTCTACCTCCCTGATATAGAGAGATACTGTCAATGTCACTGCTCCCGCTCTCTACCTCCCCTGATATAGAGATACTGTCACTGCTCCCGTTCTACCTCCCTGATATAGAGATACTGTCACTGCTCCCGTTCTACCTCCCTGATATAGAGATACTGTCACTGCTCCCGTTCTACCTCCCCTGATATAGAGATACTGTCACTGCTCCCGTTCTACCTCCCCTGATATAGAGATACTGTCACTGCTCCCGTTCTACCTCCCTGATATAGAGATACTGTCACTGCTCCTGTTCTACCTCCCTGATATAGAGATACTGTCACTGCTCCGTTCTACCTCCCTGATATAGAGATACTGTCACTGCTCCCGTTCTACCTCCCTGATATAGAGATACTGTCACTGCTCCCGTTCTACCTCCCCTGATATAGAGATACTGTCACTGCTCCGTTCTACCTCCCTGATATAGAGATACTGTCACTGCTCCCGTTCTACCTCCCCTGATATAGAGATACTGCCACTGCTCCCGTTCTACCTCCCCTGATATAGAGATACTGTCACTGCTCCTGCTCTACCTCCCTGATATAGAGATACTGTCACTGCTCCCGTTCTACCTCCCTGATATAGAGATACTGTCAATGTCACTGCTCCCGTTCTACCTCCCTGATATAGAGATCCTGTCACTGCTCCCGTTCTACCTCCCCTGATATAGAGATACTGTCACTGCTCCTGTTCTACCTCCCCTGATATAGAGATACTGTCAATGTCACTGCTCCCGTTCTACCTCCCTGATATAGAGATACTGTCACTGCTCCGTTCTACCTCCCTGATATAGAGATACTGTCACTGCTCCCGTTCTACCTCCCCTGATATAGAGATACTGTCACTGCTCGTTCTACCTCCCTGATATAGAGATACTGTCAATGTCACTGCTCCCGTTCTACCTCCCCTGATATAGAGATACTGTCACTGCTCCCGTTCTACCTCCCTGATATAGAGATACTGTCACTGCTCCCGTTCTACCTCCCTGATATAGAGATACTGTCACTGCTCCTGTTCTACCTCCCCTGATATAGAGATACTGTCAATGTCACTGCTCCCGCTTCTACCTCCCCTGATATAGAGATACTGTCACTGCTCCCGTTCTACCTCCTGATATAGAGATACTGTCACTGCTCCCGCTTCTACCTCCCCTGATATAGAGATACTGTCACTGCTCCCGCTTCTACCTCCCTGATATAGAGATACTGTCACTGCTCCAGTTCTACCTCCCCTGATAGATACTGTCACTGCTCCGTTCTACACTCCCTGATATAGAGATACTGTCACTGCTCCCTGTTCTACCTCCCTGATATAGAGATACTGTCACTGCTCCCGTTCTACCTCCCTGATATAGAGATACTGTCACTGCTCCCGTTCTACCTCCCTGATATAGAGATACTGTCACTGCTCCTGTTCTACCTCCCCTGATATAGATACTGTCACTGCTCCCGTTCTACCTCCTGATATAGAGATACTGTCACTGCTCCCGTTCCTACCTCCCCTGATATAGAGATACTGTCAATGTCACTGCTCCCGTTCTACCTCCCCTGATATAGAGATACTGTCACTGCTCCCGTTCTACCTCCCTGATATAGAGATACTGTCACTGCTCCCATTCTACCTCCCCTGATATAGAGATACTGTCACTGCTCCGTTCTACCTCCCTGATATAGAGATACTGTCACTGCTCCTGCTCCCGTTCTACCTCCCTGATATAGAGATACTGTCACTGCTCCCTTCCTACCTCCCTGATATAGAGATACTGTCACTGCTCGTTCTACCTCCCTGATATAGAGATACTGTCACTGCTCCCGCTCTACCTCCCTGATATAGAGATACTGTCCACTGCTCCAGTTCTACCTCCCCTGATATAGAGATACTGTCACTGCTCCTGCTCTACCTCCCCTGATATAGAGATACTGTCACTGCTCCCGTTCTACCTCCCTGATATAGAGATACTGTCAATGTCACTGCTCCGGTTCTACCTCCCCTGGATATAGAGATACTGTCCACTGCTCCCGTTCTACCTCCCTAGTAGAGATACTGTCACTGCTCCGTTCTACCTCCCCTGATATAGAGATACTGTCACTGCTCCTGTTCTACCTCCCCTGATATAGAGATACTGTCACTGCTCTCTCGTTCTACCTCCCCTGATATAGAGATACTGTCACTGCTCCCGTTCTACCTCCCTGATATAGAGATACCTGTCACTGCTCCGTTCTACCTCCCTGATATAGAATGCTCACTGCTCCTCCCTCCCTGATATAGAGATACTGTCAATGTCACTGCTCTCGTTCTACCTCCCTGATATAGAGATACCTGTCACTGCCTCGCTTCTACCCACCTCCTGATATAGAGATACTGTCACTGCTCCGCTCTACCTCCCTGATATAGAGATACTGTCTGCTCCTGTTCTACCTCCCTGATATAGAGATACTTTCAATGTCACTGTTCCCGCTTCTACCTCCCTGATATAGAGATACTGTCACTGCTCCCGCTCTACCTCCCTGATAGAGATACTGTCACTGCTCCTGTTCTACCTCCCTGATATAGAGATACTGTCAATGCCCTGCTCGTTCTACCTCCTGATATAGAGATACTGTCACTGCTCTGTTTCTACCTCCTTGATATAGAGATACTGTCAATGTCACTGCTCGTTCTACCTCCCCTGATATAGAGATACCGTCACTGCTCTGTTCTACCTCCCCTGATATAGAGATACTGTCACTGCTCCAGTTCTACCTCCCCTGATATAGAGATACTGTCACTGCTCCCGCTCTACCTCCCCTGATATAGAGATACTGTCACTGCTCTCTGTTCTACCTCCCCTGATATAGAGATACTGTCACTGCTCGTTCTACCTCCCTGATATAGAGATACTGTCACTGCTCCGTTCTACCTCCCTGATATAGAGATGCTGTCACTGCTCGTTCTACACTCCCTGATATAGAGATACTGTCCCACTGCTCGTTCTACCTCCCTGATATAGAGATACTGTCACTGCTCCCGTTCTACCTCCCTGATATAGAGATACTGTCACTGCTCCCGTTCACCTCCCTGATATAGAGATACTGTCAATGTCACTGCTCCTGTTCTACCTCCCTGATATGGAGATACTGTCACTGCTCCCGTTCTACCTCCCTGATATAGATACTGTCACTGCTCCCGTTCTACCTCCCTGATATAGAGAAATACCTGTACTGCTCACGTTCTACCTCCTGATATAGATAAATGCTCACTGTCACTGCTCCTGTTCTACCTCCCCTGATATAGAGATACTGTCACTGCTCCCGATTCTACCTCCCTGATATAGAGATACTGTCACTGCTCTGTTCTACCTCCCCTGATATAGAGATACTGTCACTGCTCCTCGCTCTACCTCCCCTGATATAGAGACCGTCACCTGTCAATGTCACTGCTCCGTTTCTACCTCCTGATGCTGAGATACTGCTCACTGCTTCCCCGTTCTACTCCTCCCCTGATATAGAGATACTGTCACTGGGCTCCTGTTCTACCTCCCTGATATAGATGATACTGTCACTGCCCTGCCTACTCCCCTGATATAGAGATATTGTCACTGCCTGCCCTACCTCTCCCTGATATAGAGATACTGTCATTGCTCTGCTCTACCTCCTGATATAGAGATACTGCTCAATGTCACTGTCTGCCTACCTCCCTGATATCAGAGATGCACTCGTCACTGCTCCTGTCTCTACCTCACCCTGATATAGAGATGCTGTCAAGGTGTCACTGCTCTCCGCTCTACCTCCCCTGATATAGAGATACTGTCACTGTCACCTCCCCTTGCCCTACCTCCCCTGATATTAAGAGATACACTGTCACTGCTCTGTTCTACCTCCCCTGGATATAGAAGATACTGTCACTGCCCTGCACGGGTTGCTCTACCTCCCCTGATATAGAGATACTGTCACTGCTCCTCGTTCTACCTCCCCTGATATAGAGATACTGTCACTGCTCCACTGCTCCGTTCTACCCTCCCTGATTATAGAGATATCTGTGTGTGTCACTGCTCTCGTTCTTACCTCCTCTGATATAGAGATAGACTGTCACTGCTCTGCCGTTCTACCTCCCCCTGATATAGAGCAATGCTGTCACTGCTCCTGTGCTCTACACCTCCCCTAGATAGAGGAGATACCTGTCACTGCTCCAGCTTCACCTCCCCTGATATAGAGACACTGTCACTGGGCTCCCGCCTCTACCCCTGATATAGAGATACCGTCATTGCTCCGGATTGCCCTGCCTCCCTGATATATAGAGATACTGTCAATGTCACTGCTCCCGCCTTCCTACCTCCCCTGATATAGAGATACCTTTTTGCTGTCAACTGCTCTCCTGTTCTACCCTCCCGATATATAGAGATACTGGTCATCTGCTCGCCGTTCTACCTCCCCCAGATATAGATGATACTGTCACTGCTCCCGCTTCTACCTCCCCTGATATAGAGATACTGTCACTAACACTGTCTCGCTGTTCTACCTCCCTGATATAGTCTGATACCTGTCAATGTCACTGCCTCAGTTCTACCTCCCCTGATACAGAGATACCTGTCACTGCTCCCTGTCTACCTCCCCTGATATAGAGATACTGTCACTGCTCCCGCTCTCTACTCCTGGATATAGATACTCACTGCTCCTGTTCTACTCTCTCCCCACATGGATATAGAGGAGGTCGTCAATACTAGTTCTGTCCCGTTCTACACCTCCCTCTGATATAGATACTTGTCACCTTTTGCTCCCCGCTCTACCTCCCTGATATAGAGATACTGTCCACTGCTCTCTGTTCTACCTCCTGATATGGGGAATGCTGTCTCACTGCTCCCGTTCTACCTCCTCCTGATATAGAGATGAAATTGTCAATGTCACTGCTCCCGCTCTCTACCTCCCCTGATATAGAGATACCGCTCAATGTCACTGCTCCTGTTCTACACTCCCCTGATATAGAGATACTGTCACTGCTCCCCGCTCCTACCTCCCTGGATATAGAGATACCTGTCAGCTGCTCCTGCTCTACCTCCCCCTGATATAGAGAATACTGTCACTGCCTCGGTTCTACACCTCCCCTGATACATAGAGATACTGGGTCACTGCTCCTGTTCTACCTCCCCTGACAGTATAGAGATACTGTCAATGTCACTGCCTCACTGTTCCCTGCTCTACTCTCCTCCTGGATATAGAGATACTGTCACTGCTCCTGCTTCTACCTCCCCGGAAAATATAGAGATACCTGTCTCTGCTCCAGCTTCTACCTCCCATGATATATGAGATACTGTCACTGCTCCCATTCTGCTACCTCCTGATATAGGA